>CM033744.1:5637243-5848285 GCA_019671005.1 Hibiscus mutabilis
CATGACGCTAAAGAAAGATTCTCTGAAGTCACTGTTATTTCTCACTCCAAGTTGATGTCACCTAGCCCGGTCGAAAATTCAGACACTGGTATGACAATGTTTTAAATTTTAGATATCATTCAATATACTTCTGGATTCATGTAACTCATTTAATGCTGGTTCAGTTTCCTTTACTCAATCTAAAATGGGTGTCTGTCACATCGAGGACAATAAATCTACTAATACTCCATCATCATTAACAAGCGACTCTCTATCTGGTGGAAGAAGCAGTGATGTTTCGAGCACAAGTTCTAACCGATCAGATATAAGTATGAACATGTTAGACGAGGGGCCTGTAAATGAATCACCGGATTTTGAGCACTTTTTTCAAGAAGAGTACTGTAAAGTATTGCCCTTAAGTGCGTGTTGTGAGCCAACCGAGCTTGTTACTGATGTTGACAGAAACAGCAGCCCTTGTGAGAGAGAAAAATCAGAGGAAGAAGGTGACAACTATGATATGCTCGGGGGGGGTTTTGCTTTCTCTGAGGAAGGTTCGTATCTAAAGATGTTATTTGATACAACTTCCCTTTAGCATACAAACCGTCTTTTATATTATCTAAAACCTTATTGAAATCATCGTTCCGGTTTTGTGGCAGGTTGAGTTGTATCTTGTGTTCCTTTCCTGATGTGCATGCTATGCTTATATTGTCAACGTCAGGTTCTTCCATTGAAACGCCAGCCTTATAGGGCGGAGGCCACAAACTAATTGAAAGTGTGGTTTGGTGATTTAAGAAGCTACTAGTACTGACTGATTGATTCAAGTAAATATAAAGACTGGCTCATTATGCCACTAGGGCAAATCTCTGGATTCTACCCTCTTAATGTACATGTTGTAAATTGATATTCTCCTAAATACAAATTTGTGATTACTTGTTCTTTCTGTGTTGTGTAACATTATTCATTCTTCAAAGAAAAAGAAAAATAAATAAAAAAAGGAAAATGAATTACTGCGCAGTGTTTTCCATCTGTTATGTCCTTGCATACATTTTGAATGTGTAGGTGAATTGAATCATACATAACTACTTAAATAGAAGTTATAAATCCCTCCTTGATAAAAGTAATTAAATCATTCGCAGGTACATAAACTGCTTGAACAGAAGTTATAGACCTTTTCTTGATAGAGGTAAATTTTTTCTTGTAAAGTACTCATTTTGATACTAAGGGTGGGTTGATAGCTCACAGAAAACGACCTTCTACCCAATAAGGCAAATCTTTCGGATCCTGTTTGGATAAAACAAAAGATATTGTCTATAAATATAAGTACGTCTTGTTCACTAACATCTCGAAAATATTCTGCCATAGTTAAAATAGTCAACCTAACTTTTATACGAGCTTCTGACGGTCCAGTCATCTGATCGGAGACTAAAATCACTTTTGATTCCATAAGATTTTGTTCATTAATTACTTCAGATTCTTTCATTTTCATGTAGAGAT
Organism: Hibiscus mutabilis; assembly: GCA_019671005.1. Lineage (NCBI taxonomy): Eukaryota > Viridiplantae > Streptophyta > Magnoliopsida > Malvales > Malvaceae > Hibiscus > Hibiscus mutabilis. The sequence continues at coordinate 5,638,717 of CM033744.1, forward strand.
CATTTTCTTCACGAGTCCGTTGACCTACTCCGCCAAATACGAATACCCCCATGAGCTTTCGCAATGTTATTGATTAATTTCATAATAAGTATTGTTTTACCTACCCCAAATAGTCTAATTTTCCTCCACGACGATAAGGAGCTAAATTGTATGAAAGCGGGTGCAGGTTTATGAATAGGGGATGTTGTGCGAGTATCTAGAGGACTTAAATTATCAATGGGCTCTCTAAACACGTTAAAAATTCATACTAGGGTCGTTCCGCCGACTGAAACACTTAGAGGAATTCCCGTGTCAATTACTTCTATTCCTCTCGTTAGACCATCTGTAGCACTCATAGCTACAACTCTAACTCGATTATTTTCTAATAATTGGTGTACCTCACAAGTTACATTAATTTGTTAACCTGTGGTATCTCGACCCTTAGCTACTAAAGTATTGTAAATGAATCGAGCTCAAACGAATAGGGTTATGTTCGTGTCCGTTTGTTCATTTTTGAAGTTGTTCATGTTTGGTTTGTGTACATTTAACTTTTTAATATCATGTTCGAACTTCCTTCGTCTATTATTTGGTGTGTTCGGGCTCAGTTCGTTTAGAATTCGCAAACATGTTCGCTTAGTGTTCACAGACATGTTCATTTAATGTTCGTGAACATAAGTGACTATGTATAAATAAGCTAACAATACTTATTTAGAACGGTCTAATTAAGTGATCAATGCTTATTTACAACGATGTAAATAAGTATTAGTCTATTTGAAATTTATGGTTTTTTGCTATAATTTATAATGGTATATTTTATTGACTATTAGCTCCAATGACTAGTTTTGTCAAGTTATCAACCGTGATTGCAAATATATAATATATATAGGGAAATATTATTTTAATTTTTTATTAGAAAAAATCATTAACAAATAAAAGAGTCAATAAACAAGTTTGTTTGTGAACATAAACGATCGTGAACATAATCGAACGAACACACCTCTGTTCGTGTTCGTTCATTAAACAAACATAAAAATTTGTCCATATTCGTTTATTTAGCTTAATAAACGAACATAAAAGAAAATTATACGAACTATGCACGGACAGTTTATTAGACGTTTTGTTCATCACCCCATACTTGCCCTTATTAAAATATTATTAATTTTTTTTCAAACTGATACTTGAACTTTTTTTGTCTCAAATTGATATTTGGACTTAAAAATTCTTAAATTAATAACTTGCGGATTTGGCATTTCAAGTTTCAACAATCAATTATGTTGTTGACATGACATTGATCAGTCAAAAAATATTGACAATATAAAATGCATCATGTCACGATTTGTGATTGTTATAATGTCATGTCGGCACCATATACTAATTTAAAATATGTTATACTACCAGGACGATAATGACGAGACAAGTAAATAAGTGCAAACGCAGAAAAGAAAAATAACATCAAGAATTTACGTGAAAAACCCAAAAGGGAAAAACCACGGGCAGAGGATGAGAACTTTCACTATAATGGAGAAAAAGATTACAACTGATTTATGATGTTCTGTCTAAATCCCTAATCCCTAGTATCTATTTATAGGGATAGATTCATTGTTTACAGAGGAAACTTGCATAGAAATAAAATCTACTCAAACTGAGTTTCCTACCTTTAATTAATATAAAGTAAACAAGATCTACTAGAAGTAGGATTCTTACTTTAAACCAAATCCCAAAAGAATTTGGATCACAACTCTAACAAATCTCTACCTTGAGACAAATTCCTGTCGAACAATATCTCCACCTTTTCCACGAAACCCCTTCAAGGGGTAGTCTTCAGCAATGAACACCGACCGAATCCAAGCCTTTCCCAAGCTTGGATGTACAAGGTAATTTAGTCTTCACGTCGGTAAGATCAACATTAGTGCCAACTTTGCTTACAACTATATCACCACGAGCAATAACACGACCCCGATCATCAATGACACTACTACATTTCTCATTATTTATCTTTGAAGCAAATCAAACTCTGTTAACCTTCTCAAATCCGTTATACCCACGGAATTCAACTTTATTCTTCTTTTCAAATTTGTTATGCCCACGAAATTGAACTCTTTTTTGCCTACCAGAATCGTTATTCCCACGGTTGTCATGTTCAACACAAAATCCTCTTTTACTTGATTCAATCAAGACGTCTTCACCAGTAACATCGTCATTTGACACGCATGAGGAAACAACAGATGTATCACCTAAAATAGTTAAACCTTGCAGAACATAAAAATTGACTGCTCTTTTATACCCTTTCATCACAACGAGAGCGCCCTTACAAATTTTCATAGCTTCACCTTTATTGGAGTATCTGTACCCTTTTGAATCCAGAGTACCTGACGAAATCATATTTCTTCTTAAACCTGGAACATGCATCACTTTACCAAGTGTTCGAACAATCCCATCGAACATCTTAATCTTGATTGTGCCAATACCTGCAACTTTGCAAGAGACATTATTTCCCAACAAGACAGCACCTGTAGACACATGTTTATACGTCGCAAACCAATCCGATTTGGACTCATATGAAAACTACTACCATAGCCAAGAATCCACTCCTCACTCGCTATAGAGTCTTCACCGGAAGCAACTAAAAGTTCACTATCATTATACTCCTATGCAATATCAACTTCATCTTCACTAGAATTCTGATTCTCAGATTCCCTCTTTATCTTATTCTGTAATCTGTAACACTCAGATTTAATATAACCTTTCTTTTTGCATAAATAACATGTTTTACCTCAATTTGACGACTTGGACTTGCCTTTATTTTGAATGCCGAAATTACGACCATATTTTCTTCTGCGATTTGAACTAGTCGATCCATGCACCATGAGACCCTCTACTTGGAACTCGGAGCCGATAAGATGTTGCATCTGGTCATGTGAATTCAAATTATCATATACCTCTTTAAGAGTAAGGGTATCACAGCTGTGTAGGAGGGTGCTTCTAACAGACGAATATGAAGCGGGCAATGAGCAAAGTAAAATCAAACATAAGTCTTCCTCATTGTACTTTACCTCTATCGTTTCCAAATCTGAGACAATCTCCTTAAAATCGGTTAGGTGGTCGTCAAGACACGAACCTTCTGCTAACTTGTGGGAGTATAGGCGTTGTTTCAGGAGCAACTTGCTGGTCAAAGTTTTCTTTATGCAAATTTGTTCTAATTTTCCCCATAAGTCGACAGTTGTCTTCTCTTTGTGAACATCCTGCAAAATACTGTTTGATAAGTGCAAACAGATCTGGGAAACAGCTTTCCTATCCTTGCGGCGCTTCTCTGTATTCGACAATTCTTTTGGCATATTATCAAACTCATCTAATGTATCATCTAAATTCATTTGAACAAGAATATCTCGAACCTTCACCTACCATAGCGAAAACCTGACGTTGTGATCCAGCAGCGAAATTTCATACTTCACCGTCTTCATTATCATGAGTAACCTGAAAAGCTCTGTACCATTTGTTAGGAATTTGGTATGCGACAAAATAACCAAAGCGATAGCGACATAGACCAAGACATGCACATGAGACAAGATTTAACGTGGTTCAGTATAGCCTACCTCCACGGACGAGAGAAACGAACAATCCACTAATAACGTAGAGAACCCGAAGAGTACAAATACATGATAACCTATGTAATCCCAAAACCCAATATACAAATCCCATGACCCGGTGGAACCAAAACACTCTTCCCAACATCTCTACAATACCCATCTCTACAACGTAGGCACAATAGTTATAGAGAACCTAAAAGTGGTTACATCTCTTCAGAGAATAATTCTCTCTAACTCTCATTCTATTGTTCTCTCATAATTCAAAGGGTTACACTTAGTCTATATTTATAGACCCAAATACTTGGTCACCAAGAAACCTTATTCAATAAGATCTCTACCTAAAATAGATATTTACACATTAAAATAAATCCTAATTACCAAGTAATCTTCAACCCTTAGAATTACAATAAAACTCAACTTAATTATCAATTATAATTTGAATCAAAATATAACAAATCTCCCCCTTGACAGAAATTCTATTCGAGCATTGGTCTTCAAGTCTTTAATAGCTTCAATTTTTACGTAAGCCAAATATCCGTTGAAGCACCGCCGCCAATTCTTCAACGACTCCAATTCTTACGTAATATCTGTTGAAGCACTATTGAATTTTGAGAATTACCCCCTGCAACTGAAAGCTCGTTGCAGCAGTACTCCTCTGGCATGTCTCTAACATCGCACCGCAAAGTCCGTAACAAAAATTCCTCCACAATCGCGTAGCTTGAATCATAACTCTTATACAATTTGTTATACTACCAGGACGGTAATGACGAGACAAGTAAATAAGCGCAAATGTAGAAAAGAAAAATAACACCAAGAATTTATGTGGAAAACCCAAAAGGGAAAAACCACGAGCAAAGGATGAGAACTTTCACTATAATGGAGAAAGGGATTACAACTGATTTATGATGTTTATGATGTTCTGTCTAAACTGTATCTATTTATAGGGATAGATTCCTTGTTTACAGAAGAAACTTGCATAGAAACAAATTCTACTCGAACTGAGTTTTTTACCTTTAATTAATATAAAGTAAACAAGATCTACTAAAATTAAGATTCTAACTTTAAATCAAATCCTAATAGAATTTGGATCACAACTCTAACAAAATAAATTACCCACTCCGGTTACTTTATATATTAAACCAAAATATCTAGATTTTCAAGTATGGGCCAACATTTTTTATACCAGACAAAACATGAATCATACATATACACATTCTCATTCTGCACTAGTTTCTATGAGTACTGTAGAGGAACAAACTCTTTTTCTTTGATGACCTTTCTGCTCTATTCATTTTCTATTTTTTACAAAAACTTTGGATACCTAGCAAAACATCCTGCATCTTTGCATTGTTATGGCCTGCAATGGCAGCTACATTTATGGTATGAAATCTCCCATGGAATTTGGCCCCCCACCACCTAGAGATGCCCTTCCCATCAAAAGGACTTAGACATAGAGTGGTCCCTTCCAACTCCATAACCAGTCACCCTGAGATGATCTTTTTCTTCATGCATCTTCACCATTTTCTCATACGGGGAAAGTATTTTCCCCAGAGAATCTTTCACATATGTATAACATTTTACAGCAAAATTTGGGGTTTGGCTCCATGACATGAGTACATGACAGTATTGGCTGAACTGGTTAGGTTAGCAAAATAAGATTTTGGAAAGGGCTTTCCTATGGAGATTGGAGCCATTTTTGGTGCCCAGTCCATATCTTTGTTTGTCGTTTTTAAGGGGCTTGAATTGTTTTAATCCAACACAACCACAGCCATGGAGGGTCCCCAACAACATCTGCCCCTAAAACCAAACCTAAAACTGCTAACAAATCAACTGTTCTTAATTAATCTCTTTTGACAAGCAATGGCTTATGGTTCTGTTGGTGTACAAATTATGTTACCATCTGTTGTCCAATAGGAGAAAATCTTGGAGAAATTGTCCGTACTCGAATTTTCATGTTCGAGCACGTTTAAGCGTTTGATATCCTCTTTGGGGTTAATTTAGTGATAGTTTAGTAAGTGGGACAAAAATTCTCTTACCCTTTTCGGTATCTTTTTCTATGCCCAACACTAAAAAATTAAATTTTAAGCCATAATTCTAAATTCTAAATCTTAAACTATAGACCCTAAACCCTAAAAAATACATCATACCCATAATTCTTTAAATCATAACCTTAAACCTAAACATTAAATCTATTTTTTTAGTGTAGGCATAAAAAGGAGCACCGAAAAAGAACAAAATTTATATTCATGTAAGTGTATTATGTATAGGAAGATGAAACATTTCAACATCAAATAATAATTAAAAAGGACAGCAATTGAGATAGCATGTGGAAGATTAATTAATCTTGAGAAGTAAAAGCCAAAAGCAAAGGTTTTAGAGCATATTCTACGGCCAAAAATGTACCCCATTCATCACTCTTAGCCAATTAATTTTTCTATGAAACATATTACTTTTACAGACAATAACATAGCTTTCAACAACTGTAACAAGATAAGATTCTTTGAAAAGATTGCAGCATATTATAGGCATAAAATGAAGGGATAAGAGGCACAAAACTAAAAAAAAAGTAGTAGGTAAGATAGAAATGGATATGCTTCTGTAAGAACATTTATCATTGAATTTACACTTTTTTATTGCTAATATTAAATAACAGCGAAGACAAAATTTGAGCCCCAAAACACGAAACATCTCTCATGCAAAGTTGCAACATGGTCTTAACATCACTTTCTTGCAAATTTGGTCTGAAAAATGTGGGTGTTTTTTTTCATCCCATGTTAATAGTTATTGCAAGATGGTTAATAAGGTTCTTTTTGGAATCCAATAATGAACAAAAAATGAGAGATTGTGTAAAAATATTTGTTTCTACTGCTGCTGCTATAATTAAACCTTGGACTTTAAGGCAGCTGACAATGGAATAAATTATCTAGAACTGAAATGGAAGTGTTGGCTGTAATGGTAAAGCCATATCCTTTAGGCTGGTTGGCACTTTGCATAGGAAAAAAAATAATAAACAATTGAAGAAAATGATGGGGGAGAGAAAGAGCAATAATTACTGAAAGGAAAAAGATGGCAAGGTGAATCCATGGCATCTAGTTTTGGATCTTGTGACGCCTTACATTTATTTATATGTATAATTGTATATATATGTATATAATATTTCTGAGTTTTCAACTTGCTCATAAATGATAGGTTAAAATATAGATTTGGTAAAGAAGTCATAAACACAAACCCGGGATAAAAAAAACAACAGAAAGAGGGAAGGTGTGTGACTTTACATATACCGTAGTTATTATTTATAGTCCACTTTCAAGGGCAAGATTCTTGGGGTTCTGAACCTATAATATCCATGTACTCAGCCCTCAACTTTCCATTCATTTAAAGGCAGCACATGATATAGTTCTCTATAAGATCTGCAAGTGGGGGAAATATACCTTAAAAGCAAGCTGCAATGGATTTGGTTAAGTTGCAAAGGCAGTGGGTTGACTATAGAGCTTCACTCTATAATGAGGTTAATTTTGTTATATCAGGAACTCTGTGTGTTTTTGCTTTCTTTGGTTCTGGATATTAGATTTTGAGTGATGAGTTCTTGTTCTATTAGTAGGGTTTTCTGGATGAACAATTCACCCAACTTCAAGAACTTCAAGATGAAAACAACCCAGATTTTGTGGTTGAAGTGGTGTCTCTTTTCTTTGAAGATTCTGAAAGGCTTCTCCATGAACTGACTACAGCTCTGTGAGGGTTTTATTTGCTTAACAATTTTTAAACAGTTTCCTTTTGTTGTAAACTGAACTATCCATGACTCGATATTTTGCTACGGTTTAACCTTTGCATTTTCTCCATGTCTTAATGTGGTTTCATTATTGTTTTCTGATTTTAATACATAGAGAGCGGCAGAGCATAGATTTCAAAAGGGTTGATGCTCATGTTCACCAGTTGAAAGGTAGTAGCTCCAGGTAATTTTTTCTCTATCGTTTAACCCCAGTTACTAATTTAAATCAACCCACGGGGAAGTTTTTCACTGAAAAAATCAGATTCAAATTGTAATGTTGCAATAATAATTATATGTACTTTAATAATGTTGTAAGATAGGGGTTCCACTACATGTCCCACATGAAAGAAGCTTTTTAATTATGTAGATTTCACATACAAATTGTTCTTCATATTTCCTTTTTTTCATGGAACAATGTTCTCAAATTAACAGCATTGGCGCTCAGAGAGTTCAGAAGAGCTGCATTGCCTTCCGCAATTACTGCGAGGAGCAGAATGTCGAAGGGTGAGTTTATTTTACGCCTTAGATTATTACACTTCATTGAATTTACTGTTAATGTTGATGAGAAGTTTCAAGTTTTGATGGTCTTAAATAGGTGTCTTACATGTCTGCAACAAGTGAGGCTTGAGTATTCTCTTGTGAAAACCAAGCTTGAATATATGTTCCAGGTAATGCCGGGAAATCTACCTTATGCAGTAGTGTTTTTTCTTTCTATCCAAACATGTTTTAATCCTTTGTTAACTCCAAGGATTGATTTTCCATTTCATTGACTGCAGCTTGAACAACAGATCTTGTCTGCCGGAGGCTCAATTCCTATATAACAGTCTGCTTCAAAGAGACATAAATCTGCAGAGAAGAACATGGGGCCAAATATGATATTTTGGTATTGTAGAAAAAGTTATTTTCTTATCTTTTTTTCTTTCCAATTATTGTATCATATCTCCGGTGTATGAGCAATGACAAAGAATGTGAATAAAACCCTTCCATTTGTTTCCTCTAAAGTGTTGTTTTTTTCTTGTTTTAATCATTCAATTTCATGATCATAACAATTATGTATCTGTTGAACAACATATGAACAATTGCAACAAAGATCGAGTTATGAGACCTGAAAATCTAATACATCGAAGATGTCAAAATTGCAGAGGCTTAATAGGATCTGAAAAGGGTGACTTATCAAACTAGTTTGCAGCCATTTTCCATTAAAAATGAGTAACATTTACTGAAACCAGGCCACAGCAAATCTGGAGTTCTTTTGTTTCATTTCGGCATGTCTCCGAAGCTGGACATCAATGTCTAGTAACCTCTTTCATGTCCGTACTAATCCAACACTAACCATTAAAGCTTAATCCTCTCTAAACCTTAAAACAGGGTTCAGACATGTCTAGGATCAGTCATTTTAGCAGAACATGAAGTGAAATTCTGCAGTTTGAAATTTTATGAACTTTCATCTATATAACCCTCACTTCAGACAAAAAAAGAAAAAAAATGAAATTTTACCAGCTGTTTGCTAGAGGAGCCAAAAGGATTGGATTATAAATTATCCAATCAATTTGATTGGTCCTCCAACAACTCGAGCACAGATTCCTCATGAGTTTGTTGAAACAACTATGCTTATCAACAATACCTGCTAAACTGTTCCTTTTTTATATACTAACTCTATAAAAGTCAGAAAAAAATGATAAATACTGTATGTATGTATGTATGTAGATGGAGATCTTCGAAGGAAATAAACAAATGCATTGGCCACATAAACATTAGCACCGACCATTCACTGTTACATACAGTATATGATTTAGTGGTTACTGCTGCATTTTAGGCATTGAAAATGGAGTGGAAACCCCACGTTGTTGGGGTAATTTCTATCTATAAAGTGCAAAATTGTTTTTATAATCACCATTCAGTACTCAATTCTCCATTTCTCCATTACATTCATTGAACATGATTATTTTACAAGGTCAAACTGTTTTTTTCACATTCATTGAACATGATTATTGTATTAGGTCAACCCCACCCCCTAACTAGTTTGCTGGTAATCTTGCAAGTAAATCCAAAATACATGCTGTTATGACAGAATATCAAATAATTTTCTTTTCATCTTTTCATAGTATTTTATAGGGATCGGTGTTATTGTCACCCAACCGAGTCGCCAACCATGTTCTACAATCTTTTTCATAGTTTCAGTTCCATTTCATAACAAGTCACTGTATCAGTAAGAGGTTGATTCGGCTTTACCTGCATTCAAGATGAGTTCAAATACGACAAACATGTCTCAGTACGAGCATGTTCAAATTTTTATTTTTCGTATATTTAAAAGATCATATGCTCGCACATATATACAAGGAACTTCGGGGGAAAAAACTTCCAGCTGGGGGGACTCCACTTTATTTTTTATAATACTAATATTCTAACAGAAAGGACAGAGGAATCCAAGTGCAGGGCTTATGCATGCATTGTTCATGCACAAGCACAGCCATGGTGTCATAGCTGTAAGGTATACAACCACTCAGACATTGAAACTTGAAAGGCATGATTCAGCACATTTATGTTGAAGAACCAGGAAGCATGATTCGGTACTTGTCTAAATCGTCACACGAAAGCATGATGCTAAGTGCATATAGCTGAAATGCGAACCAACAGACAGACCTGATAATATTAGATATATACTTGGTAAGAAAGATGGTCATATATGCTGATGCAAGGATTCCAGAACTGTGTCCTCTATGAGGTATTGTGTTTTTGGAGGTAATGACCATCATTACAGTTTAGTCCCTCGGAAAAATGTGCCTCGATAGGGAGGGTGACCCTTGCTTTATAAAGTCACAGACTCAGTCAAATCCTTGGCTGGCCAATGTAGAAGCCGATATATCTTACTTTAGCCGATATATCTTACTTTGCTTAATGTACATGTAATATAACAAACGAATGACGATTCTTGCAACTTCTTCTGTGCTTCATTTGTTGCTAAGCTCATAGGCACTACAATGTAGAAACTGCTTCAAAAAGATATCAGAACTGTTGAAAAGAAAGGCTAAACTTATAACAAACGTTTACAAGTTCTGATTATGGCCAATGTTCATACTTTCGGGTCCTGAAGTCCACTGTCTTTCCTGCTCATGAAAGCTTCCCAGAACAGCAGATTGTCTGTGATCACTTAAGACCCTAGTGAAATGGCCGTAATATGCCTCCGGATTAATGTTTTCCAAAACATTCACTTGTTTCCCTTGTTCTTCATCAATGGTTATCTCTCCGGCCGTTTTAAGGTCTCCATCTGCGAAGACCTTAAGAGGCTTGGACATAAATGTCTGGTTCAGATGCGAATTTCCAGCCAAGATTACTGCACCAAGGATCTCTCCCAAAAATATATCCTGCAAAGAGACGGTCGTTTCAATCTAATATAAGTTCTTTTGCATCCGTAAGTTGCATGGAAAGTATTCAAGAATATATCATATCTGAAACTTGTAAAACCTCACAGATCAAAGAATCATATTTAACTAAACGAACTAAAGCATCGCCATATATGTGCTTGAAGGTTTCTGAAATTACCATGTGTTGATATCTATAATGCTCCTGTTGTAATTGCCAAAGTCTCAAAAGTAAACGTCTGGCGAACATAAGTTCAGGAGTCTGAGTTGTGGCATTCATCCTGATAAGAATCGCGTTGAAAGAATTAACTCTTCTTTGCATCTGAAGTGGAACAAGTGTGATGTTCACAGATGAAGTGAAAACTTCCTTTGCAGCAAAGGGATCGAGAAACATGTTATATTCTGCATATTCATTCGAGGGGACCATGAAAATATTTCCTTTGCTATTGTCATTGGCTTTGCCTATGTGTCCTCCAACAATGTGTACTTCCTGCATCAGAAAATATATATGTGACCAATGCCATCATTGGGAGACTGAAATCTCTGTTATCATATAATTTACCTGAATCACTGAGCTTGCATTCTCTGATAGAATGATCTGTGCTAAATTAGTCAAAGGTCCATTAGTCAATACAGTGATCTTTGATCGTGGATCCAATGAGTCCACTATAGACTTCCAAACATCACGTGCTGATGGTTGCCGGAGTTCGGGATTATCGGTATCTCTAGGAGCTCCAAACTTGACAGAGTTTTCTGCTGTGTATCTGAAAAGTCATTAGAAGGCCAGTAGGCCACGTATTTTTAACATGTTTTTGCTTATGCATGTTCTGCATTATTTTCGAGTTGTTGTTATCATAGTATTATTTAGAATTTTACCTTCTTGGACTTCGAGGTAAATCACGAGCGAGTCCATATAGTGTGTCGGAGTCCAAGTAACCACCATTACCATGAGGGATAGCTTTGGAATACTTGCAGTCTCCAATCGCAGCAAAAGATGGATTGGCTTGCCCAACTGAAAATGCTTCACCAAGACCAACCGGTATGTCATCGCGGCCCATCATATGTAGTATATCATATACAACATCAATCGTTGCAGGAGTTGCCCAGCCTGTAGGGCTGATTAGTATTCCCTAGTTGAACATAGAAATGTCAATCATCAGGAACTTCAGTAAAGCCTGAACATTAGTAATGCTTAAACATAATTTACAGAACACTGTCATATTTGTTCAATTTAAAGTTGCAGATGCTTAACTCAAGAGATCTGCAGTCTACATTGAGGTTAGACCTAGCAAATCTAATCTCACATAAACTACCTTGAGGTCGATTAATTCCACAGGTAATTTGAGGAGATAAAAAAGAGCTAGAAAGTCCCCGGCACTCATATCCATGTCGAAAACAGTCTGTTTTCCCCTCATTCTCTTCCCAAAATCTGGTTTATAAAGAACCTCCTTGTGGAAAGGGTATTGCCTTCTGATATCAAACCTTCCAGTCTTCTCAGGGCTATTTATAACCTGAAATTAAGTTCCAAAAATTGATCACATTCATTGTATTACTAGCACCTTTAAGCATTTCCGGGTTACCTGCATGTGAATTAATTAAATTAAACAACAGAGTGATGTTATTGATAAGATGTGTATAGGAGCTTACATGGAGAAAATCTCTATAAAATTCTCTCCCAAGTGAGCTTCCCTTATCATAATTTGCTTTAGCTTTCACTGCAACGAGAACACGCACGGCATCCTCTCCAGTATCTTCTTTCGTGTAACCATCCTGTTAGCAGCATTGTGTAATTCTGTAAGATGATGAATCCCATAGTTGAAAGAAGCAGTCTTTTAAAAGATATACGACGAATTTTTTATGGTGTGAGAACCTATACATAAAAACGTACATGTATCCTGTGCATGTAACGCCTAAACTTTTTATGATCAGCTAGGCTGCTAGAGTATGTACTGGTAATACCTGACATATTCCTTTTCCTTTCTGAAGGCAAAAGGGATCCTGCATTCCCATTTGAACATGGCCACTATGAACCCCATTCTCGGGTACGTTAAACTTTGGCATTGAATACCCTGTAATCAGTGGATTCGAGCCGTCTAATGCTCCATAAGGTTGATTCGAGGTAACGACCGTAATGTTCATATATCTCATCTCTGCAAACTCATTTTCTCCATTATGATAGCGGGAGTTGCGCATTATAGATAATGCTACACCAACCAGAAAAGTGTCCCACATACAATATTGCTGCCAACATTTCATCAGTTACTCAGTTGGACGTCTACAAACAGGAAGCACGAACGACAAAGATTTAGAGGGACATTACCTCATGAAATATGTTACTTAACCAGGTATCGCGAATAATCTTTAAAGCCTGGAAGCAATATTTTGCCTCATAAGTATCCTGTCTCCTTTCAAACTCCATGAAGAAACTCTTACTCTCAGGAATTGTATTTGTTGCATCCAGAGGAATAAGTGTAAATGGGATACCAGAATGCAAAACCTGCTCAAAAGAAAAGATTCAAATACCGGATAAAAACAAGTTCATGAATGCCAAACGAAAACAATCAAACTAATACCTTGTAGGCAGCGAAAGGATCAGAAAATATATTGAACTCAGCATAAGGATTGCTATCTTGTGGATACAAGTTACCGATACCGGAACATTCTCTTGCATTATCCGAACCCTCATTCTTCAGACAGTTTGGTCTAACAGAACCTCCCATGGCATAAATGTGTTTGACATTTTTCTTCAAATGAGGATTGTTCATAAGAAAGATGGCAAAGTTTGTATGTGCTCCCGTGAGAAACATAGTTGTAGGACCTGAAGATATTACATCTATCATTACTTGTTGTGCTGTAGGTTGCTGAAGAGGATTATATCTCCTGCCACCCTATGTCATGTAGAGAAGAAAAATATGTCACTATAACTTGAAACACAGCTTACATCGGAGTATATTACATGCTTAAGCACCGTAAAATCTACATCCTCCTATGTAACGACTCGGATTTTTGAGTCAACGATAGGTGTTGACCCGGGTCTTGGACCGACACGTCGAGTCGAATGTTTGGAACTTATCGGGCCTAGATGTTGGGCTTTGTGGACCTCCATGTGTTGTTGGGTTTGGGTGTTGGGTTTGTTGGAGTGAAAGATATGTGAGGGCAATTGGGTAATTCACCCTCAAAAGGGGGGAAAAGGTTGATGCCTCATTAAGAGGCTGTCATTTTGGAAGAGGGGTGAAGTCACCCTTGTCCTCATCCCTCTCTCTATCTTCTTCTTCAAATTCCTATCCCAAACCCAACGTAAAAGAGGGAAACTTGTTTTAGAGTGAGAATCTTGGATTTGTGATCAAGAGAAGTTTATTCAGCAAGCAAAAAATCTATCTTTCAAGGTGAATATCCCCACAGTTGGTGGAAATTGGAATTGAAGCTCGGAGCAAAGAAGAGAAGTGGCAAAAGTTTGGGGATAGCTTCATTCCAGGAATTGTTGCTTTAAGGTCAGTACATTTCTGATTCATTCATTTCATGAGGATCCTAAAATGATTGCTTTGTGTGATTTATGATTTTGGGTTGCAAAGTTTGGGTTTTAGAAGCTTTAAACCCCTTTAATGGTAAATCAAGAATCAAGTGTTGTTATTGTGTAAAATTGGTAGTAAACCACCTAATATACCTTAAATAACATGTAAGAACGTTTTGGGGCTTAACCATTTAGGTTAATGGTTGGGATTGTGAAATCCCGAGCTCCAGATTTTGAAATCTGGGCTCGCGTACTAGTACGAGGTGGTCCGTATCGGTACGCCTTTGTATGAAAGAGGGGCATTATGTGAGGGACGTACCAGTACAGCATGTCGCGTATCGGTACCCCATGCTTGATAGAAATTCCAGTAACATTTTTGCATACCGGTACGCTAGGGGGCGTATCGGTACTACTGTTCTATTGCTTGAGGAAGGCTTTCGTGTACCGGTACGCAAAGGTGGGAGTATCAGTACGGGTGGGAATCGGTACGAGGTGGTTCACGTACCGATACAGGGGTGAGCGTATCAGTACGGCTTGATGACCTATTTCTTTTGAACCTAAATTGAGTATCGGTACTCGTGGAGGAGTACCGGTACCTAGTGAGGCGTACCGATACCCATATAGGAGTATCGGTACTCGCACGGCAAACTGTCCAAGAATTTCGATGTTTGCGTTCGTGGGTTCTATAATTCGAGGTAAAGGGCCCGATGGGTCTCTAATGGTATAAAATGAATTCCAAAATTGAGAAATCAAGGTTTATAACCCACATGTGGAATAAATGGCTAATGGATTGGTAATCGTTGAGTGGATTGATCGTATTAATAATCCATAAGGATCCATGGTGGATCGATTGATGCTGTGTGGAGATTCGAGTCCTTGATGTGTGCTGAATGGACGCCCATATAGACTAGTTGCTGTGAATAATGAGATGATCTAATGAGAATGTCGTGGATGAGCTTAAAAGACATATATTAATTATTGTAACAAATAAAATATGCCTTGGGGCATTTGTAATGGTTGGCTTGATGCTTCTTATCTCTTGGTGAGATGTATGGATGCTCAGGGAGCATATGTTATCTTATGTGTCTTGGTCAAGAATCCAGATGTCTTAGAGTCAGTGCAGGGGCACTTATATAAAAGGATGTGTACTTCGGGCTGTATGATCGAGTACATCTGACGTATCCATGGGCTATGTGAACTAGATGCGGTTAGAAATCTATTCGTGGATATGGTGAACCGGATAAGAAAACATAACTCGGTGGGCTGTGTGAGCTCGAGTAACTTGATGGGCTATGTGAAATCGAGTAACCTAATTGGCTGAGTGACCTCAGGTAAAGACTGCTTGTGGCTATTGTGATCCAAGTATGTCTAGGACGTATTTGTGACTATGGTGATCCGGATATGGTCCATTAACCCGACGACTATATGATCATGGGTAACCCGACGGCTGTGTGAGCACGGATAGTGTAGGGCTTCGTTGGCCATTGTTTAGAGAGTATATGTTATTTATGTTGCTATGTGGATATTTGTTGTTGGCTATTTTACCCTTAGGCTATGTGATCAAGGTATGGAATGCATAAACTCGGTGGGCTGTGTGAGCTTGAGTAACTCGATGGGCTGTGTGACCTCGAGTATCGTAAAGCTAGGTGATGGCATGTGAGACTTCTTTTATTTAATGATACCTTGATACATATTTGTGAACTCTAGCTAGGGTAGGCTAGAAGATAATCCTTAATATTGAGAATCCTTTTTGTGCACTCTTAATTGTATTATAATGCATGTTTGTTTTATGATATTCATGAATTGCGGTAGAGTAGAAATGTACCACTGAGCTTTGTTAGCTCAACGTGTGGAATTGTGGTTTTTCCGTGCGTAGGTTGACAGGTTTCTTTTGAAGGAGCACATCGAAGAGGATTTCTGAGCACCGAGCCAACTTTAAAGTACAATACTTGATGTTTAGTTTGGACTGATTGTATTCATAGGACTTTACTACAGTCGAGTCTGTAACTTTATTTGATTTAATATTAATTGGTCAAACAATGTATTTTAATTGGAGCTCCTATTTTGTAAACTCATTTAATGTTATTTAATTATGTGAATTTATGAAAATGAACATTCCGTGAAACGTCAAACTCGTAGTTTTAAATAAAAATTTTGATGGATCAATTTTAAAAAACCCGAATGTAATACTTTAGATCTGGATCGGAATCGGAGTGTTACATCCTAGATATTAAAATAGCAATCATGCCAACCGAGTCTGCACTCAACACCCTAGTCATTGAAAATAATAATTCGGAGTTGCAATCGAATAAAGGAAAAGGGGACCTGTGGAAGGAAAGCTTTTCTAAGGCCATAGTTAGAATTGACATCAAGCCGCCCTCTTTGTGCCACAGGAATTGCTTGTCGATATCTACATTCCCCAGCCGTTGACATTCCCTGCCATAATTATACCTATGATCATGGGGTTTCCATTATATATATATATATATATATATATATATATATATACACATATATATATATATAACCTATATAGCTTGTTGACAACACATGACATGCTTCTATTGGTCAATCGAAAAGTTCGAAAGATGATTCTCGACCTGGTCAATTATAGGTTGATAGCCACCAACATTTGGAAGGATAGTGCCATTAGGCAAAATGCCACCTTCACCTCCAATGCCCACAGGAACATCATCACGACCCATCATGAATAGAATATCATATATATGATTAATGGCATGCCCTGCTTCACTCCATCCATTTGTGTTCACTGTAATTGCCTGCCAATGATTACCCCATGGAAATGGTCATGTTTAGATAAGAATGCAGTCACTTTTAGTCTTTTTTAACTTTACATCTTTATAGATAAACAATGATCAACTATGTAGTATATTGCTTTAAATAATGATTGATGTTGATATTCAAAAGAGAGAGGGAACTGTTGAGAATAAACTATAGCAAGTTTGATATTGATCATACAAAAGAGAGAGCGGGAAATGATCGTCGTCCCCACGTACGCTTACATCGAAGATATCATCCTCTTTGAGTAAGTGTATATGGGGGCGACGGTTGTATTCCGGTGTGTAAAACAACATCGGAGAAACGTCCTAAGACCCTTTGTTTATTATACCTGCAGACCAAATTGTGTTGTGTCTTGCTTCAAGAGATAAAGGAGGGCGGAAACATCATCGGTATCAACATCTGTATCGACTAGAATCCGATGAGGCCGACGATCATTGTCAGGATCCACCAAGCTAACCAAAGCTCCCAGACTTCCGATCATGGCTACTGCCCATATTATCTTTCTAATCACTCTAACAAAGATACATCTTCCATTAACATCCCATGCAAACTTTGGGACAGAAATAGAAAATTTGATCATGGACTATATATATTCAAAAATGAACCAACAAGAAATGAACATAATCTAAGTGAAAACATTAACCTTAAAACTTAATAAAAGAAAAGAAGAAGAACCTTTGAGTTTTAGAGCGAAACGTTCGAACTCCATTCTTCCATGCAAAGTCCAACATACTTGACGACCCACTATAGCTTCAAACGTAATCTTACTGATATATATATTGGAAAAGGCGTATAGAAAAATGAAAGGGAAACAAAATGGAAATGTGTTTTGTTTACATAGAGAATGGCATAAACATGTGTAAAATCAAGGTTGGTGCCGTGGTAAGCACTACTGCAGCATGCGCATACTTAGGTTGGTGTGCCTTTCTTTCAACCCATTTGGTTGGTTGGGAGGGGCGGATCCAGAAATTTAAACTTAGTAGTTCACCGATCAGTGTAATAATTTAAAAATCAATTTATTCTGTTGTAATAATGTATTAATTAGTCATAATTGTTGTGCAGGCAAACATTGTTTATAGTCAGATACATGTTGGCATTGAAGAACCGATCCGTGTAAATATGTTTGAGAGATTAGAACTATCTTACACAGAAGTAAGTGTTAGCCATCAGATCAACTTGAAACTAAAATATGTTAAACTCTTGGCAAAACGAATCTTTCTCACTTTTGGGATTGATCGATAATTGTTCCGTTAATCAAAATTATGGCACCGACAATAGTTGTAACTTTGAAAAATTAGGATTCTTTTTGAGAGGAAGACATTAACGTGCCACATCAACATTTCTTAACGGGTTAACAACACTACAACAGTGACCATAATAAATTTAAATTAAAAGTTTAATGACTATAATAAAGGATTTTTGATTTCAGTGACCAAAATGAAAACACCCTAAAAATTTAGTGATTACCAAAGTAGTTTATCCTATTTTTTAATGGTGGTCAAGTGACACCATGGTGCATCCGCCCCTGTTGGTTGGTGAGCCTATTCATGGACAGGTGCAGAGGATCATCGAACTGTTCCTGGTCTTGCCGTATTGTTTCTCTCTGGTTTTAATTGTGGAAAGGTGGCCAAGAGAAAGGGAAGTTTTGCTTCAACGGCTTGGTGAAAATTGAGGTCCCAATTCCCAACTGGGTTAGATTAATATATTTCAAAACGCAAGTAAATGTATTATTTCTGGGCACACGAGTTTCACTCAATGTCAAATAAAATAATTGAGGCATTTGGAAATGACACATTTTTTATATCTGTTTCAGAGAAATCCAATGAGATCCTTCCAAAACACAATGGCGTTCATGTAAATACTTTCCGTGACAAATAAAAAAACAGTCCCATAAATCTTTTGAAGAAGAGATAAAAGATTTCAACGTGTAGCTTAACAGCAAATCTAAGTTAAGTTTAGTAATAATTCACATGTCCTGAAATGGTTGGAGGGGGATATAAAAGGTACCGAGAGGGACGGTAGAATTTTGTTCATTGTAATTAATTTGATGTTTAGTAGTCATTTCCACCTTTATATAGATGTGAGAAGAATATTTTTGGGTTCCCGTTCCCGTTCCCTAAGGATTCCAGCAGGAGCAAGAATCGAACATTGACAGAGGCCAAAATATTAAATTTTAAAAATGCAAGGCTTATTACGTATTTAAACTCGAAATTCATGGGGCAATGCCTAACTTGTCTAATATTTAAATTTATAAGGGCCTAAATTATTATTGGACCAAAAAAATTGAGGATACATGCTCATTCTTCTTTAGTTCAACCTAGAGGTGTAAACGAACAGAGCATTCTACAAATTGTTAGTGAACCGTTCGTATATTAAGCTAAATAAACGAGTATGAACAAATTTTTATGTTCGTTTAATAAACGAATGAACATGAATAAAGGTTTATTCCGTTCGTTTATGTTCACGAACAAGCTTGTTTATAAGCTCATTTACTTGGTTTCCCTTTCCTTTTTTTACATTTTAAATATTGGTGAATGTATGGACTAAATTGAACACGTGGTGAACTTTTGAGTTCAAACTGTGAAGCCTAATGAGCTTAAAGACTAGTGGTGTAATTCCACCATTTTGGCGAATGTATAAATAAACATGTTAGAGGTCATATAGGGCTGTAAACAAAGCAAATGTTCAGTGAATCGTTCGGCAGGAAGTTCGTTTATGTTCGTTTATTTATTAAACGAATGAACATGAACAAGATTTTCCGTTCGTTTAATTAAATGAACGAACACGAACAAAGGTCTCGTTCGTTTATTTACGTTCGTAAACGTTCGGTAATATGTTCGTTTAAATTTAATCACATATGTCCATTCATATTTATTATTTTTCATAACAAAAGTATTATATTTAAAAAAAATTATTCACATATGTTCGTTCGTTTACGTTCGTTTAAATTTATTCACATATGTCCTTTTATGTTTGTTTGTTTGTGTTCGTTTATCATTTTAACGAACGAACACGAACAAGCTACATTCCTTAACAAACGAACACGAACAAAAAATTATGTTCGTTTAACTGTTCGTGTTCGTTCATTTGTTTGGTTAAAATTAAACAAACGAACATGAACATACCCTCTTTCGTGTTCGTTCGGTTCTTTTACAGGCCATGTTCATATAAATGAACATGTTCGCGAGCATTGCACGGATATGTTCACGAACGTTAAACGAACATGTTCGTGAACATTAAACAAACGAACACGAACACCATCAAAAATAAATAATCGAACACAAACATTATATTAAAAATTTAAACGAACCGAACATGAACAACTTCAAATATAAATGAAAAAACACGAACAAAACCTTATTCGTTCAAGTTCATTTCATTTACACCCCTAATTCAACTCCTACTTATTATATATTTAGTAAACTCTTATTTTTTTAATTTGAATAATTATTTTTTACAGGGGCCAAATTGTTATTAAACCAAAATTATGAAATAATTAAATTTATATCTGGGCCGGGGCCCCTTGGGCCCCAAGGGAGCTCTGCCCCTGGATTCTAGACCGACCCGCATAATATAGCTAACTTTAGTGGGTGAGTCTCCCAGCGAAGATTTTTTGCATACACAAGTCTCAAACTCGAAACATCTTTAAGCGATATTAAGCTGGTTATCACTTGAACCAACTCCGTTGGTTATATGTGTGAAAAGAATGATAAATCGTAAAAGAAATTGTTCAAAAATAATACTAAATTAAATTTCACTTGTATAACCAAATATATATATATATATATATATATAAACCAATGGCTTCACCCGCATTATAATTTAGATTTCAGTCGATAAATAAAAGTATGTGCGAGAAGAATGATAAACGGTAAAAAGAATTGTTTAAAAAATACAACTAAATTAAATTTCACTTGTATAGAAAAAAAAAAACATAAACCATATATATTAAAAAGTTAAAAAAAATGTCTTTTGATCAAGGCAAAACAGTAGGCCTTCCTTTAAATTCTAAATTAAATAAAATTTATATTCAATACACAAGTAGTGGAAACAAAAGATTTTTACAAGCGCCTTGGTTTTAGGGTTAAATTTTAGAGTTTAAAAGTTAGAGATTTAGGTTTAGTGGTTTATAATTGTTGGGCTGTTGTTAAAATATAAAGTTTAGGGTTTAGATGTTAGAGTTTAGTGTAGTATAGTTAGAGATTTAGGTTTTAACCTATAAACCCTAAATTGTAACCTCAATCCCTAAATTCTAACAACAATTCATCAATTCTAAACCATTAAACCTAAACCCCTAACTTTTAAACCCTAAAATCTAACCATAAACTCTAAAACCAAGACACTTGTAGAAACTTTTTGTTATCACTCTCTGTGTATTGAATAATTACCTAATTAAATACTCAAAAAATTTAAATAAAGTTTAAAGTGTATTTTAGTATTCGTACTTGCATTAAAAAATCAATGTTGTTGCTTCGTAAAAAAAAAACACATCTAAATAAATGCTTAAATTTAAAATTTTCATTAGGAAAATTCTACGACGTGCGACGAACATCGCTGAACACCACTAACGTTGAACACCATTAAATTAATTAAAAAATATTAAAAATTTCAAGGACTCAACATAAACTTAATAATTATTTAAAAAAATTAATTAAATTATTTTCCATATATATTAAATTTTTGAATTTTTTTAATAAGGGTAAACAACATATTTAGTACCTCACATATTTTCGTATTTCTATTTTGGTGCCCAAACTAATTTTTTAGCAAAATGGTACCTAACGTTACATAATATTTTTATTTTGGTACCTTGACTGTTAAAAATAAACTGAAACAATGACGTTTCTTGGCCAAATAATAATTTTAGTCCCTAAAACTTATACAATCTATCAATTTAGTCCAAAATATTATCAATTTAAACATCATTTTTAATTTTTGTATTAAAAATCTAATTATTCTTTCTTCTTCCATTCGAAGTATGAAAAACTAGGTATCGAACATCTTCATTGTCACTATAGTTTCCTGCAAATTTTCATCGATTACTTTTTTTAATTCCTTCAAAAACAATATTGAATTCAATAACAACAAAAAAAGCAAAGTATGAAGAAGTAAAAATCAACTAAAACCTACAAGAGCAAAAAGCGCAAAAAATGATATCTACCGTGCTGTCATAGCCGATTCCCCAATGGTGTAGTGTTGGATTTCTTCGAAATTAAAATAAATTAAATTGGGACGAAGAAATGCTTTTTTTAAATGATGTTGTTGCTATTCAAAATTGTTAATTTTTGATGAGTGTTTATTGGGTTCCAAGCACAGATATGTTTCATCATTCAATCTTTTTTTGCATATTTATCGACAAGGTTTCCTAACATTATCCTTTCATTCTCTGTAATTTCTTTCTTGTCAAAGGAGCTAAGACAGCCATCCCTGCTGGGGTCGTGGACCGCCATGGATTTGTGTCGTCTACTAGCCTTTTGTTGATAAAATAATTGAACTTCGGTTGCCACTGCTCCTGGTAGGTCAGCAGCGTTTGGCATGGCTTTCTTATAAATTTATCTTTGAATATGATAATGGGATAAAAGGAAGGATTTATATTCAATACATGGATAAAAGTTTCCACAAGTGCCTTGCTTTTAGGGTTTATGATTAGATTTTAGGATTCAAAAGTTAGGGATTTAGGTTTAAGGGGTTGTGGTTAGAGTTTAAAGTTAGAAATACAGAAATAGGTGAGGTACTAAATATATAATTTACCCTTATTAAAAAAAGTTAATATATAATATATGAAAATAATTTAATTGAATTTTTTTAAATAATTACTAATTATATGTTAAGTCCTTGAAATTTTTAATATTTATTAATTAATTTAATAGTATTCAGCGGTATTCAGCGTTAATGATGTTCAGCGATATTCATCGCATGTGATAGACTCATCCTTTTCATTAATATTGTTTTTGATAGGCAGAAACTGCAGTTGACCATTTAAAGTGATAACATGGTAGTTAAAATATTTATTTTTTAAAAGCTTCAAATTTCATATATTTTAATTTTTGTTTAAAGATTAATTAAAACTTGATTATTTTAAAAATTAATTAAATCTTCAAACTTTTTAAATATCAAAGAAACCACTTTAATGTGTAATTATTTACATGTGAATCGCCTCGTCAATATAATAACAGACACATCAATAATATAATGATTAACGAAAATTTCTGTCAGTAAAAAGACAACATTAATAAAATGTTAGAGTTTGAAAGTTCAATCCAATGTATTTTTTGCACAGGACAACATTGATTTTATTTTGATTGAACAACATTAAATTTTTTTGGTACAAGTATAAAAGCTAAAAGGTTTAAATAAAATTATAGCTTTTGATGGTAATTTTATATTGACTTTTAGTTACTAAAAAGTTGATAAGTATAATATTTTATCTTGGCATATTTAAGACTAAAAACTAAAGGTAAACTGCATTTAAAATCATTTCATTATAGGTTTAATAACAAACATATCATTTTTCCTTTAAACATTATAAACAAGTCACTCAATTAACATATTACTATAAACATGTCACTCAATTAACATATTGTTACAAATATGTCACTCAATTAACATATTATTACAAACGTGTCAAATTGGTTACAAACATACCACATTTTCTTTGGTATAATAATATTGTGTCCCAAAAACTTGTTTAGTTTATTAATTTTGTTCTAATTCAAAACAAATCAATAAATTAATTCATTCATATTTAAAAATTGATGGTCCTTTTTATACTTTCAAAGCAAGCGAGCTCATCAGATCAAATTAGTAGATTAATAACTGCATTCTGTCATAAAACAACAACACGTAATTGTTAAACTATATTGTTAAAATATGTTATTGTTAAACTATTATTATACCAGGAGAGTAACAAGAAAATAATATAATATTTACGATATAAGGACAATCAATATTAGGAGAAGAATAATGATTGAAATGATGATTTTTTAAATATTAAAATTTAAATTTATTGAATTGTTTCGAATTAGGATCAAATTGATAAGTTGTATAAGTTTTGGGATTATAAATGTTATTATACCATGTTGCATTAGAAGAAAAGTGACTTGTTTGTAACAATGTGTTAATTGAGTAACATGTTGGTAACAATTTTTAATAAAATTGATTATAAGTGTTTTAAATTGAATATATTTTCTTGTAAATTCTCTCCCGTTGTCAATTATTACTGCTGATTTGGTTTTGTTCTGCTCATTTTTGTTACAAGAATATATTTTCCAGTCAACAACAGTTTTTAGAAAGCAGTCAAGTCAGCACATTCTGGAAGATAAATGGAAGAAATTATCTTAGGAATTTGAGTTTAAATTATCTTAGGATTTTAATTTGAATTTATTTTCTTTTAAATAATATTATCTTTTAGATAATATTATCTTTAGGATTTATCTTTTTATTATATTTAGAATTTATCTTTCTTTAGAATTTATCGTTCATTAGGATTTATTTTTTATTATCTTTAGGGTTTTTAGAAGATTATAAATACCCTTTGGGGTAAAGCTTGAGATGTATCTTTTTCACTTTTCTTCTCATTAATAAAAGTTCTCTTAGGTTTTGTCTTTTATTTTTCTTTCAACTTTTCTTTTACTTTTTTTTCTACTTTATTTTCTAAAAATGCTAAGTATAATTTCTATCATGCTTAGCTAAACTTTTTATTAGCTGATGGCTTAGCGATGACTCAATTCGTTTTGTGAGGATTGAAAAGTACTTAATATCTTCGGATATCATTCTCAATTTTCTGAAAAGTTAGATAGCAATCAGTCTTTCTTTTAAAAATCTTTACACTTTCATCTCAAAATTTGCGCGTTGGTGTGAATGTTGTTCTGATTTACCGTTGGGAGGAAGAGTCGGCTGGTAGCAAATTCAGCTTCCTGTGAACACACTTGGCGGTGGTCCGCTAAGGGAAATTGAGATCGAGTTCGATTCTCGTTGAGACAACATAACTCGAGTCGGGCTTTTCCAGCGCTTAAACTACTTTGGTGCTAACGACGATAAGCGTGGTTAGTCCAACAAGGACTGAATTTCGAAGGTAGGCTTGGGGATATCGGTTTACCAAAGAGAAAAGTAAGTTACAAGGGTTGGGCTTTGTAGACTGTAACCGACATGAGTCCCGAAGTAAAATCTCTTTCGATGATCGAAACGAATTGAGGCAGAGCGAAGCTTGAGGCTATATTTCTACCACCGTTAATTTTATCTATTTACTTTCATTTTTATCACAATTTTTAGATTTAATTTATTTTTAATTTTTTATATATTACAAAACCCCCTTTTATTACTTATCGTTTTTCTTTGGATCAAGATCAAAACAATACAATATTGGAAATTCCTTAGTCCCTGCGGATCGACCCTACTTCTCTTTACTACATTCCTATTTACTTTATTTTGAGAATTAGGCATAATTTATTTGAAAATTACGACGCTTGTCAAATTGGTGTCGTTGCCGAGGACTTCGGCAAATTACTAATATTGTTTTATTTTGATCTATGATCATGTCACTTTCAGGAAAAGTAGTAGATTACGAACCTGAGATCGAAGCTCTTGCCCGGAGACTACATAGAGAGACCCTTAGGCGCAGAAGGTTGAATCGAGACTTCCAGTCAAAACTAGATCTCAACTTTGAAGAGATTTCGTACACCAAAGTATTATTTACACTTAACGACGAAGGGTCATAGCGAATGGCGGAACAGACGATTCGAGAATTAACCGCATCTCCCGATGAATAGCAACCGATGTGCATCACTTTTTTGAATGGCGAAACACCATTTGAGTTAAAACAAGATTGATTCACCTCTTACCGACGTTTCATGGGCTATCAAACGAAAACCCACACAAGCATCTTACAGAATTTCACATGGTTTGCTCTAGCATGAAGCCATAGGGAGTATCCGAGGACCAAATCAAACTTAGAGCTTTCTCTTTTTCCTTAGCCGATTTGGACAAATATTGGTTATTTTACTTACCACCAGGTTCAATCAATACATGGGCTAACATGTCGCGATTGTTTCTTGATAGGTTCTTCCCTGCAGCGAAGGCAAACGAATTAAGGAGGAGCATCTTAGGAATTCGGCAGAAGGACGGAGAGTCATTATACGACTACTGAGAACAATTTAAAAAGCTTTGTGCCAATTGTCCACAATATGGCCTAACCGAACAGACTCTACTCTAATACTTCTACGAAGGACTACTTCTGATGGAAATGAAGATGATTGACGCAGCTAGTGGAGGATCTCTAGTAAATATGACTCCCACCGCAACCATAAACCTCATTTTGACCATGGCCACCAATGCACAACAGTTTTTACCAAGTGAACCCACTCGTCGGGTTCAAGAGATAAGTACACCTTTTTTAGAGGAAAAAATTGATAAGTTAACTAATGTGGTTCAATCTCTTATTGCAGGTAAAATAGGTCCAGCCAGACTATGCAGAATATGCGCGATGCCAGATCATCCTACAAATTGTTGCCCGGTGCTTCAAGAAGATGCCACCGCTCAAGTAAATGTCGTGAGAAATTTTTTGGGACCTCCCCAGAGGCGATATGATCCTAACGCCAACAATTACAATCCAGGGGTGGAGGGACCATCCAAACTTCAACTATGGACCAAATCCTAGACCAAATCAAGCTTATCAACCACTTGTACCACAACAATATCAACCGCAAAAATTGTCGTTGGAGTCAATTGTCGAATGATTGGCGCTATCCCAGGAAAAGTTTCAACTAAAGACCGAAGCACACTTTCAAGAAATTGAAAAACAGATGAGTCAACTTACGTTAGCAGTGAGTTGTTTAGAATCTAAAGGGAAATTACCATCACAAACTGAGCCAAACCCGAGGCAAAACGTTAGTGCCATCACCCTCCAAAGCGGCACTGTTGTCACACCTGAGGTCTCATAGAATAAATTTAGATGCCCCCAAATGAAAAAGGAATTCGAATTGCAGAGACCTCTCATACCATCTCCCTACGCTGTTCCACCTCCCTTCCCGTCAAGATTAGTGAAGCGCGATAAGCAAGCCGAGGAACAAGAGATTCTTGACGTGTTTCAGAAAGTATAAATAAACATACCTCTCCTTGATGTGATCTAAAAAGTACCGAGATATTCTAGATTCTTGAAGGACCTTTGCACAAACAAAATAAGGCTTACCGGCAATGAGAAGGTAAACTTAGGTGAAAATGTCTCAGCTATTTTTTAACGTAAGCTTCCACCTAAGTACAAGGATCAAGGTATGTTTGCTATCCCTTGTAAAATTGGTAAGGTAGGAATAAAACGTGCTATGTGTGATCTTGGTGCTTCCATAAATGTTATGCCACTTTCTGTTTACAACTTACTAGTGTTGGGCCTTTGAAGGAAACAAGAGTGACAATCTAGCTCGTCGATAGATCCGTCATTTATCCTGAAGGACTTCTTGAGAATGTGCTGGTTAAGGTAAACGATTTAATTTTTTGGCAGATTTCTACGTGGTCGACATGGAAAATGACCGCACCAACACTTCCTCTAAAATTCTACTTGGCCGACCCTTTCTGAGCACGTCACATACCAAAATTGACGCGATGAGTGGAAGTCTCACCATAGAATTCGAGGGCGAAGTTGTTAAATTCGACGCCTACAAGGTGATAAAGTACCCAGATACTGTGGCGAACATTAGTTTCGTCAATATTATTGAACTTTTGGTTGATGATTTTATGGAAACTAACTTATCTGATGATTTGTGTAGGGAACTGTAGTCTGAATAGGGAGTTAGAAAATATTTTTCTATTTATTTTGACTTGTATCTAACTCCTTTGAATACTAAAATGTTACCTTGCATTTTGTAGGCACCAAATATTGAGTCAAAACCAATTTCAGAACATTTGAAGTACACGTTTTCGGGCGAAAGAGATATCTTTCCAGTGATTATTTCGAACAAGCTTTCAAAGCTGGAAGAAATTCGAGAAAAAGCTTACTTGATACCTGAACCTACAAGAGAAAAACAAAAGAACTCCATGATCGTACAATTTCTCTTAAGGAAGTTCTTAGCTGGACAAAGCTCAAGAACTAGAGAAAGTATTTGTTGTGAAACTGTAGTCTGAATTAGGTCGTCGAGCTAAATAACGTTAAACAAAGCGCTTTAATGAGAGGCAACCCATTTGTATTTTTGCTCACTTTACTTATTTTTTTTCTATTTTTATTACGTATTTATGTCGTTTTTATTTTTCTTATAATTTTTAGGTACCCAATTATTTTTAGATCAAACTTAAATAGACTCGAATGCAGTCGAAAGCCGAGAATCCTGAACGAAACCGTCAAGGCCGACATTATACTGTCTCGGCCAAAGAAAGCTTATAGGGGCTTCTCTAGTTTGAAAATGAGGAACTCGTTCGGTTCGAAACAGTCCACCACCACTAGACACGTAGAGTATCTCTATTCCTTCTCTTGTACTTTAGTTTTCATATTGGGACAATATGCCTTAAGTGAAAGGGTAGAGTATTGGTTATATTTTCCCTTGCTTATTTTTGTGCTTTGATTCTAGTATCCTTGGTTGAACTTGTGAAAATTTTCATTGAAATCCTTCACTTTGTTGAATATTTTGGAATGTCATTCTTGATTGAGAACACACTTCTGTTTGAATTAGGATATACATGATAAAGGATGGCATGTTTAGAAATTTTCATAAAACCTTTTGTGACATTCCATGACTTTGTCGGTTGAGATATGCTTAACTCAATACATATTACACACTTTGGTAAGATTTGAGCCTTTACAAGCATATTCATTACATTCTTGCTCATATTCTTCTTTGATTGAGTGTGTCGAGCTTGACATTGATGTTCTAGAACCTGTAATTGAATGCATGTCGAGATTACACAAGAACTTGATGCTTTAAAATGATTAGGGAACTTAGGATTACCCACTTTTTTCCGCTATAAATTCCCTACCCTTTCATTTTCCCCTAGTTAGCCATTTTTGTGCATCTTACCCTTTCTTTATTTTTACGACATTTTTAAACCCGAGCCTTTTATTTTTGACTATCTTTTTCACCCTTGTCAGGACAAGAGAATGAGATTACCGTTGCATGATTCGTTCCCACAAAAAAAGAGAAAAAAAAGAAAAAAATCGTTCGAATGAAAAATAGCAGTTTAAAAATAAAACTGCACAGAAAAAACAAAAAATAGTTCGAAAAAAATCCGTTTGAAGCCTTTCTTTTGAGTTTATATGGGATTGAAATAATTTATTGTGCTTCTCTTGTCTTGATTATTAGCCGAATTTTTGCCTTTCTCTCCACCTTTACCTAAGCCCCATTACAACCCATTTAAGACCCTTTGATTATTTCATCATGTTCTAACTAGTAGTGGAGATTTGATTTTCTTACAGGCCTATGGTAATATCATGTTCGGTTTCGACTTTGAGCGTATTTGAACCCGAAACACTTTGATGATGAATGAATGGATATCACGATTTTACTTAAACTTTATTCTACTTATGCTTTCTGTAAAACCTATGTTTGATTTTGATATAACAAATTATCTAAGGACTAAATTGAAAAAGAAAATAAATTTTTAAGTATTCAAAAGTCTTACAAAAAGACAAGAAAATTTTCTTTGAAGTCCAAAACTTAAACCCAAAATTTTCTAAGTGTTTTGAAGCCAAATTATACATTTTCGCCCAGGAGTACCGATACACCCATTGGTGTTTCGATACGAATTTTGGCTACTGGAATTTAGTTTTGCAAAACGTTTCGATACAGTCTTGGCTGTTTCAATACGGTCTTCAGGATTCATTAGGTCAAACGTTTTTAGCTTAGCGTTTTGATACGGATCACAACCGTTTTGATATAATTTGAAATCTGGTTTTAAGAAATTTGTACTTGTACCGATACGATACACTATGTTTCGATACGGTTTGAAATCTGGATTTAAGAAATTTCAAAACGTACCGATACGGTTAACCCCGTACCGATACTTTTTTTCAAGATCTTCAAAGATTTGCATTAAATTTTCGACCGTTACTTGTCAATTATTGGAATCCCCAATTTTTAAAATACCGTTTAACCCGTATCGATACGCCCCTAGGCGTACCGATGCATTTTTTCATCCAAGATTTCAGTGAGAAAAACTCGTATCGATACGGAATTGACATTTCGATATGACCCCCATTTTGCACTATGACCGTTTCGATACGCCCTTACGCGTATCGATACACTTTCTACAATGGCTATATTTTTGTTGTAACAGGTATCGATACGGGCGTTCGTGTACCGATACAGTTGTTTACCAGACTGCATTTATTGCGGGAAAGATGGTCCTCAACGACTCTGTTGATGACTTCAACCACCCAAACAACTAGAATTCAATAAGGGGGTATAAATACAAGTCTCCAATGCACCAGCAACAACTAATGAAACTCCATTAAACAACATTCAAGTATTCAAGCAAAATCCAACCCTTGTGTTCAAAAAGTCAAATCCTTGTACCCAACTTGTGTAATCTTTTTATTTCAAGTTTGGGGTTTAGTGTTCTTGTATATTGGGAAAATATTTACCTTGTAAGGGTTTTTACTCATTTTCCATTTCTTTCTTTGTATTTAAGAGTGAATTGTTTAAAGCTTTGGGTAGAAAGCTTGAACTTGTAAGGGCTGCCTCCTAAGCCTAGAAAAGGAGAAGAATTTCATAGTGAAATTGGTTGAAAATCCTTAGTAGGAAGCTAAGGTAGTGGACGTAGAGCTTGTTAGAAGCTTGAACCACTATAAATCATTGTGTCCCATTGTCTATCTTTTTTGATTTGCTTCCAAACTTTTAAAAAAGCCAATTCACCCCCTATTGGCCAACATCTACATTGATTGATCATCCTAACAATTGGTATCAGAGCCACACTCAACCAAAGTTCTAACAACCATTGAGGTGATCCTAGAAGGTGATCCAATCAACCAAAGTCAAAGCCATGGCATCCACCTCCGACAACAACTTATACAAGTCTCAATCCATCACCAAACCTCATACTTCAATAGGGATAACTATCCATATTAGAAAAACTTTATGAAGTTCTTCACCAAATCACATGACTACCTCCTATGGGATGTAGTGGAAGGTAGACCAACAATCTCGGTGAAGAGAGAAGGTGATCTTTTAGTTCTGAAGTCCAAGCACGAGATGACCGATGAAGATCGAAAGAAGCTCCAAATTAAAGACAAAGCAATGCACATGCTATTTTTTTTCACTTGGACTAGATGAGTACTCCAAGATGTCATCTTGCTCAAGTGCCAAGGAAATTTGGGATAAGCTAGAGATCACATACGAAGGAACCAATGAAGTTAAGGAGACCAAGATTGGACTTCTTAATTTGAGCTACAAAAATTTCAAGATGGAGTTGGATGAAGACATCTCTAAAATGTTCGAACAGTTCTCCGTTATTGTAAATGGCCTTAAGGGTCTTGGAAAAGTTATTCCGGAGGAGAAACTAGTTCAAAAACTTCTCTACTCACTTCCTGAGTCTTGGGATGGTAAAAGAACGGCCATCAAAGAAGCAAAGGATCTGAAGACGCTAAATCTCGACCCTCTCATGGGGTCTCTTCTCACCCATGAGATAATGAAGAAATAAAGAGAGGAAGAAAAGAAGAAAAAAGAAATGAGGGTTGAGAAGAAGGACGTGGAGAAGAAGAAGATGGGAATCACTCTCTAAGTTTCACAAGAAGATAATGATTCAAGTGAGGAGGGAGACAAAGAGTTGGCTATGATAGCCAAACGATTCACTCGGCTCATGAGATCCAACTGAAGAAGGAAATTCAACCGTAGAAGGGATCTCAAGAACAAGAACAAAGAAGCAGGATCCGATTGTGTGCTACGAATGCAAGAAGCAGGGACACATCAAAGCCGATTGTCCCCAACTCAAAAAGAAAGGCTTCGAGAATAAAAAGAATTAAAAGGCCCATATAGCCACTTGGAGCGATGAAGAGTCTTCAAGTTATGAGGAGCAAGAAGTTGCTAACCTTTGTCTCATAGCCTATAAAGAGGATCCTAAGGTAACATCTAACTCATTGAATGATCATACATATGATGAATTATTTGAGGATTATAATGAGTTGCAAGAGGCCTACGATGAATTAGTCTTGAAATACAAAGAATCATTTTTGAAAAACAAGAAAATAATTTCTGATTTGAAAAATCAAAATGATTATTTGATCAAGACCAATTCGAAACTTGAAAAGAAGGTTAATGATTTAAAAGATAATCAAAAGTATTTTGAACAAGAAAATGTAGATTTAAATAACCTTGTTTCCGAGTTAAAGGATCATTACCTCAAGGAGGTTAATGATCTCAAAGCTTTCTTGAACAAGGTTAGGAAACCAAGTTTTGAAAAATGGCAATCTTCAAAACCCAACCATGTAAAAAAGAACTTTGGTGGGTACAAACATTGAAGGCACTCAAGGCCCTATTATGGTAAGAGAGTTAGAAGTGTGTGGATTCCTAAAGATATTATTGCTTCTAACAATGTAAATGAGATTGCCTCTTGGATTCCTAAGGGAACCAAGATTTTGAAAACTAATGTTCATAGACCCAAAAAAATTTGGGTACCAAAAATCAAAGTTTGATTCCATGTTTGTAGGGGGCATTGCTACAAGGCCAAAGCTTCAAGTACAAATACATGGTTCCTTGATAGTGGATGCTCAAGACATATGACCGGAGACAAGAGTAGATTCGTGGAACTTGAACTAAAAAATGAGGATTAGTGACATTTGGTGACAACTCCAAAGGTCAAGTTGAAGGAATGGGTTCCATTGGTAATCACTCTTCCATACTTATTGAAAATGTTTTATATGTCAATGGTCTTAAACATAATCTATTAAGCATAAGCCAACTTCGCAATAAAGGTTTCGTAGTTATGTTTGATAAAATTGGTTGCAAAATTATAAATGTCGAAACCCACAAAATTGTGCATTTTGGTCATCGCATAGGAAATATATACATGGTGTATTTAGATGAAATTCATATTTCTAATGTATGCTTTGTTGCAAATGATGAACATGATTCATGATTATGGCATAGAAAATTAAGGCATGTAAGCATGAGTGTTTTAGAAAAAATTGGTTTCAAAAGATCTAGTTAGAGGTTTGCCTAAAATAAAGTTTTCAAATGATAAAATTTGTGATGCTTGTACAAAAGGCAAACATAAAAGAGTTTCTTTCAAACCTATTAATGATGTTTCAACTAGTAGAGTTTTACAATTGATCCATATGGATCTCTTTGGTCCTATTAGAACTACTAGCTTGGGTGGAAAATTATATGCATATGTTTTAGTTGATGATTACTCTAGATACACATGGGTTTTGTTCTTAAGTACCAAAGACGAGGCTTTATAAAAATTTATCACATTTTCAAAAATCACTCAAAATGACCTTGGTCAAAATATTTCTCACATTTGAAGTGACCATGGCACCGAATTTCAAAATTTAGGTTTTGAGGATATTTGTAACTCAAATGGTATTAGCCACAAATTTTCAGCTCCTAGAACACCTCAACAAAATAGGGTTGTTGAAAGGAAAAATAGAACTTTAGAGAAAATGGCTAGAACCATGCTTTGTGAAAACAATTTGCCAAAATACTTTTGGGCGGAAGCCACTAATACGACATGTTATATCATAAATAGAGTAATGATTATACCTATTTTGAAGAAAACTCCTTATGAGATTTTAAAATCCAAAAAGTCTAACATTAGCTATTTTCATCCATTTGGTTGTAAATTTTCTGTTTTAAACAATGGAAAAGACACAAATTTGACTCTAAAAGTGATGAAGCTATTTTCTTAGGGTATTCTTTAAACTCTAAAGCTTATCGAGTATTTAATGAAAGAACCTTAGTTGTTGAAGAGTCAATACATGTGATTTTCGAGGATAACCTCCTTCCGATGGAGGATTCTTGTGATGATGATGATGTAGGGATTTTTAAAGCCAATGATGGTGGGCAATCATCAATGGTGAATGAAGTTCCAACCAAAGAAGAGGAAACACAAGATCCTCCTCTAGAAGCCTTGAATGACATGATCCTAGAGAAAAGGAAGTGAGCTACCCAAGAGAGTACAACTATGTCAAAAGTGGTAAGATTTTGGGTGATCCATCCAAAGGGGTAACCACTAGACTTTCTCTTAAAAATGCATGTAATGTAGCATTTATCTCATGCATAGAGCCTAAGAATGTTAAAGAAGCATTAAATGGTGATTATTGGATAATGGCCAAGCAAGAGGAATTAAACCAATTTGAGAGGAGTCAAGTTTGGACATTAGTTGATAGGCCTAGTGATAAATCTACTATAAGAACTAAATGGGTTTATAGAAACAAACTAGATGAGAGTGGTAACATAGTGAGAAAAAAGGCTAGACTTGTTGCTCAAGGTTACACTCAATAAGAGGGAATCGATTTTGATGAAATCTATGCTTCCGTAGCTAGAATGGAAGCCATTACGATACTTTTAGCATTTGCATGTTATCACGAATTAAGCTCTTTCAAATGGATATAAAAAGTGCATTTTTAAATGGTTTTATTAATGAAGAAGTGTATGAAGAACAACCACGCGGCTTTGAAGATCCAAATATACGTTGATGATATAATTTTTGGTTCTACTAATGAATTGTTTTGCCAAGATTTTGCTAAGTTGATGCAAGGTGAGTTTGAGATGAGCATGATGGGGGAGCTCTCATTCTTCTTGGGGCTCCAAACTAAGCAAAAGAAGGGCGACATCTTCATTAATCAAGCTAAGTACATCAAGGACATGCTCAAGAAGTTTGGCTTGGAGAATGTGAAACCTCAAGCCACTCCAATGAGTTCTTCCACAAAGCTTGACAAAGATGAAGGAGGTAAGTATGTAGATTTAAAGCTTTATCGCTCTATGATTGGATCTTTGCTTTATCTTACCGCAAGTAGACCCGACATTATGTTTAGTGTTTTCTTGTGTGCTAGATTTCAAGCTAGTCCTAGAGAATCATACCTTATAGCCGTTAAGAGAATCTTTATGTACCTTAGAGATACACCTTGTTTAGGTCTTTGGTATCCTAGAGAGTCTTCCTTTAACTTACATGCCTTATCGGGTGCGGATTATGGGGGTTGTAAGATAGATAGAAAAGGTACCTCTGGTACAAGTTAATTCCTAGGTAGTATGCTAATATCATGGCTTTCTAAGAAGCAAAATAGTGTAGCACTATCTACCACCGAGGCATAATATATATCGGTAGGGAGTTGTTGTGCTCAAGTCCTTTGGATGAAGCAACAACTCTTAGATTATGGAATTGATGTAGGTACCATCCCCATTAGGTGTGACAACACTAGTGCTATTTGTCTCACTAAGAATCCCATCCAACATTCTAGAACCAAACACATAGAAATAAGACAACATTTCATTAGAGACCATGTCTTGAAAAATGATGTAGTTCTAGAATATGTAGACACCTTGAACCAATTAGCGGATATTTTTACCAAACCATTAGATAAAGAGCGTTTTTGGTCTCTTAGGAGAGAGTTAGGTTTAACCAACCTTTCTTGACCTTTAGAGCCTCTTTTGGTCTTAACAATATGCTTAAATTTGTTTGATTGATTGCTTTTGTGATTTTGCTCCTGTATACATATATGCTTGTTGCTAGGGGAGTATGCATCTATTTATGCTCATACATGATGTTCTCATATCATTCACATGCATTTCGATTCGATTAAACTCGAATTTTTGAGCAATCTACAACCAAAATTGACATTTCTGGCATAAGAGTATCGATACGGTGTTTTGCGTATCGATACGAGTCGTTTACAATTATTTCGGTACGGATTTACCTGTACCGGTACGGGACACGTATCGAAACGACTTTAAAAGTGTTTCGATACTGGGTTCGATGTGCCATATTGGCGCATCGGTATGCGTAGCCGCTGAGCTGTTTTACGGGATTAAAAGAGCTTTCCAACTTCAAATAAAACACATCTTCCTTTTATTTCAAAACCCTAGCCGAAAATACTCTATAAAAACCTTAAAATCCCTCATTTTTTCTTACACTTATCTTCAAAATTCTTGAGGGCTTTTGGATTTTACATCAAACCCAAGCAAAAATCATCAAGTTTGTGCATCCAAATCACTTCATTCATCCTTAATCTCAACTTCAAGGTATAAACCCTAACCTTTTTCTTTTTAATTTTTGTAAAAATTTTTTATACTGTTTTTGTATTATATTTATAGATTTATAACATATATAGTATATTTTTCAATATCTATGGAAGAACTTTTTCAACTATGAATTTTTTTCGACTCAAATATAAAATTATAGCGTATATTTTTTTACTGTTTTTCAAGTTTTTCTTTACCAAAAAATGTTTTTAAACTTGTATATGTTTTTAAACTTTATTGTATAGATTTTTGACAATACCTTGATTATTGGATTAATTTTTGGATCGAATGTGTTGATTTATGCATACATCGTTTTTGGTTTGATTTTGTTTTCGGATTATGGCCCCTAAGAAACGAGCACGAAAGGACATTGCCTCTAGTTCACATCCTCCACGTCATCTTCCCGATCATATTGGTAATAGACCCAATCTTACCCACATTTATCAAAATTGTTTTAATGACCCTCAATTTCCAGACGCCATGGAAAATTTTAAAGAATACAAAAGTTACAAAATTCGCCCCGAACGTGTTACTTCAATCTCGTTTTTATCCTCCGAAAGATTTCCATTCAAATATCTTCATTTAATGCATAATTGGAAATTTATGAGTTTTTTTTAAGTATACCCGGATTTTATATAGAAATCTTGTTTTAATCTTCTATTCCAACTCTCAGTGTATTTACAATGAAAAACAAACTTTGGTCTTTGCAATTGAATCTTACTTAATAGGTAAAAAATTTCGAATTGATTCAAGTGTCTTAGCAAAATTTTTGGGTCTTGAGGATACGGGAATAGATGATGAGGATGAGTTAGGACATGTCCTTAGTGGTTCGGTGACCGTTCTTGATGCTCATGATTGCATCTTACACCTCATTATCACTTAGTGGTTTCGTCCATCCGGTGGGAAATACTCTACCATCCTCCAAGTCGATAATTTTTGGCTTCGATGCTTTCGTGATGAGAAGCGACCAAACCTTGCTCAGATTATGTTCTCCGAGATTGTCTTTCTTGTCCAACATCGCCACACCACATTCGTTACATCTTTCACATATGGCACAGTTTTGAGCTACGTCTTTCATAAGATGGGTATTGATTTGTTCATACGATCTTTCGGAACCTCTCGCGGATCCCATTGATGAGCGTTCTCTCCGTCGTGCAAAGTTCACCTACTACAATAGAGAATGGATTTAGAACACTGACCTTCCGGGTGGTGTACAACCCGATCTGGTGGTGGCTCCTCACGACGCTCCTATTCCACAAGCTCTGGTGGCCCAACCAAATCTTGATGCTCTCATGGCTTTCCTCAATGAGAAGTTTACCTATTTGCACATCACCATGGACTCCGGATTTGCCGCGATCGACACTCATTTCACATCCTTGGAGGAGAGGGTGACGGCTATTGAACATCGCCAAAAATCTATGGACATCACTCTTACCACCTTTCATGGTGAATGGAGTCAATCCCATGGACCTCAAGCCACAAATAATGATGAGGATGAGGATGAAGAAGATGAAGACGATGGAATGGACTCTTAGGCATTTTGCATATCATAGCATATCATATTAGGATTTATGTTATGCACCTTTATTTTATGTTTTTCTGAACTACTATGCTTTTCTTTTTATTTGGTTTATGTTTTTAGGATTTGAGTTGGGATTGCTTATGTTGCTTAAACTATGCTTTGAATTTTAATGATTATGTTGCTTATTTTAAATTGCTTGGAGTTACTATGTTCCTTTGATAAATATACCCTATTGAACTATGTTGATTTTTGATCTAACAAAAGGGGGAGAAGATTTAAAGAGCCAAAATTTTTTAGCCTTAAATTAAGGGTGAGTAAATTTTCATCATTTTTTTAAGATACTTAAAATTTTTCATTTGGTTTTGTTATATCAAAAAGGGGGAGATTGTAAAACCTATGATTGATTTTAATATAACAAATTATCTAAGAACTAAATTGAAAAAGAAAATAAATTTTTAAGTATTCAAAAGTTTAACAAAATGACAAGAAAATTTTCTTTGAAGTCCAAAACTTAAACCCAAAATTTTCTAAGTGTTTTCAAGCCAAATTATACATTTTCGCCCAGACGTATCGATACACCCATTGGTGTTTCGATACGGATTTGGCTACTGGAATTTAGTTTTGCAAAATGTTTCGATACGACCTTGGTTGTTTCGATACGGTCTTCAGGATTCATCTGGGCAAACGTTTTTAGCTTAGCGTTTCGATACGGATCACAACCGTTTCGATACGATTTAAAATCTGGGTTTAAGAAATTTATACTCGTACCGATACGGTACACTATATTTCGATACAATTTGAAATCTGGATTTAAGAAATTTCAAAACGTACCGATACGGTTAACCCCGTACCGATACGGTTTGTCAAGATCTTCAAAGATCTTTGCATTAAATTTTTCGACCGTTACTTGTCAGTTATTGGAATCCCCAATTTTTAAAATACCGTTTAACCCGTATCGATACGCCCCTAGGCGTACCGATGCATTTTTTCATCCAAGATTCCAGTGAGCAAAACTCGTATCGATACGGAATTGACATTTCGATACGACCCTATTTTGCACTATGACCATTTCGATATGCCTTTACGCATATCGATACGCTTTCCACAACGGCTATATTTTTTGTTGTAACGGGTATCGATACGGGCCTTCGTGTACCGATACGGTTGTTCATCAGACTGCATTTATTGCGGGAAATATGGTCCTCAATGGCTCTATTGATGACTTCAACCACCTAAACGGCTAGAATTCAATAAGAGGGTATAAATACAAGTCTCCAATGCAGCATCAACAACTAATGAAACTCCATTGAACAATATTCAAGTACTCAAGCAAAATCTAACCCTTGTGCTCAAAAAGGCAAATCCTTGTACCCAACTTGTGTAATCCTTTGTAATCTTTTTATTTCAAGTTTAGGGTTGAGTGTTCTTGTATATTGGGCAAATATTTACCTTGTAAGGGTTTTTATTCATTTGCCATTTCTTTCTTTGTATTTAAGAGTGAATTGTTCAAAGCTTTGGGTAGAAAGCTTGAACTTGTAAGGGTTGCCTCCTAAGCCTAGAAAATGGGAAGAATTTCATAGTGAAATTGGTTGAAAATCCTTAGTAGGATGCTAAGGTAGTGTACGTAGAGCTTGTTAGAAGCTTGAACCACTATAAATCATTGTGTTCCATTGTCTATCTTTTCTGATTTGCTTCCAAACTTTTAAAATAGCCAATTCATCCCCTCTTGGCCAACATCTACATTGATTGATCATCCTAACACTTTTTGATTGATTGTGATTTTGATTTGGATGATTGTTTTGGACTTGACTTGCATGAATTTCTGGGATATGAGGCGAGACGAACGAGAGTAAGTGAAATTTTTAACTTGTTTAATTCTAGCATGCTTGAGGACAAGCATGAGATAAGTGAGGGGGAATTCAATAAGTGTTTTAAATTGGATATATTTTCTTGTAAATTCTCCCTCGTTGTCAATTATTACTGCTGATTTGGTTTTGTTCTGCTCATTTTTGTTACAGGAATATGTTTTTCAGTCAACAACAGTTTCTAGAAAGCAGTCAAGTCAGCACATTCTGGAATATAAATGGAAGAAATTATCTTAGGAATTTGAGTTTAAATTATCTTAGGATTTTAA
Source organism: Hibiscus mutabilis (assembly GCA_019671005.1). NCBI lineage: Eukaryota > Viridiplantae > Streptophyta > Magnoliopsida > Malvales > Malvaceae > Hibiscus > Hibiscus mutabilis. The sequence continues at coordinate 5,678,537 of CM033744.1, forward strand.
TTTGAATTTTTTTTCTTTTAAATATTATTATCTTTAGGACAAATAATATTATCTTTAGGATATATTATCTTTTAGATAATATTATCTTTAGGATTTATCTTTTTATTATATTTAGAATTTATCATTCTTTAGAATTTATCTTTCATTAGGATTTATCTTTTATTATCTTTAGGGTTTTTAGAAGACTATAAATACCCCTTTGGGGTAAAGCTTGAGATGTAATAAAAGTTCTCTCGGGTTTTGTCTTTTATTTTTCTTTTACTTTTTTTTCTACTTTGTTTTCTAAAAATGCTAAGTATGATTTCCATCATGCTTAGCTAAACTTTTTATTAGCCGATGGCTTAGAGATGACTCAATTCGTTTTGTGAGAATTGAAAAGTACTTAATATATTCGAATATCATTCTCAATTTTCTGAAAACTTAGATAGGCAATCAGTCTTTCTTTTAATTTTTTTTTACACTTTCATCTCAAAAAGTGCGCGTTGGTGCGAATGTTGTTTTGATTTACAGTTGGGAGGAAGAGTCGGCTGGTAGCAAATTCAACTTCTTGTTAACACACTTGGCGACAGTCCGCTAAGGGAAATTGAGATCGAGTTCGATTCTTGTGGAGACAACATAACTCGAGTCGGGCTTTTTCAGAGCTTAAACTGCTTTGGTACTAACGACGATAGGCGTGGTTAGTCCAACAAGACTGAATTTCGGAGGTAGGCTTAGGAATATCGGTTTATCGGAGAGAAAAGTAAGTTACAAGGGTTGAGCTTTGTAGACTGTAACCGGCATGAGTCCCGAAGTAAAATCTCATTCGATGATCGAAACGAATTGAGGCATAGCGAAGCTTGAGGCTATATTTCTACCATCGTTATTTTTTTATCTATTTACTTTCATTTTTTATCGCAATTTTTAGATTTAGTTTTTTTTTTAATTTTTTTATATATTACAAAACTCCCTTTTATTACTTATCGTTTTTCTTTGGATAAGGATCAAAACAAAACGACATTGGAAATTCCTTAGTCCTGCGGATCGATCCTACTTCTCTTTATTACATTCCTATTTACTTTATTTTGAGAATTAGGCATAATTTATTTGACAATTACGACGCTTGTCAATTGACATGTTTGCAGGTAGAGTGACCTATTTGGAATGATTTTTTTAATTGAGTAACATGTTTATAATTTTATTAAAAAATGGCATATTTGTTAAGTAACCTTGGATGTAGTTTACCCAAAAATTAATAAAGATACGCATACACTTGTAAATGTTTAAATACAATGCATTTAAATTTAATTCAATTACAATTACAATTTTGTGTTAAATTTGTTGTCGAGGGGTTTTGTCTGGTGCTCCTACTTGCCGTTGGTTCTCGTTCCATCACCATTTGGAGGTATTTGGTGGTTTTCATCAAGGTGGGTCTGAGCTGCTCGAAGTTGAGGGGCTGCTGTTGTGTCGCGGTTTTGGTTGCCATTTTCTCTGTCGGTTCTTCTGTTTGGACTTGGCTCTGTGTGGAGTTTCTGTGAAGTTTTCAGAAGTGAGATTTCCTCTTCTTTTTGGTGTTCTTCAGGTGTGACCCCATATCTTTTCTTTGGCTTGCTTGTGTTTTCTTTGTTTGTTCTCTATGACTTGCTTATGCTGGAATATACAAGGGCTAGGGAAAGTTGAAACCAATAGAGCTTTGCGAAACCTTGTTTTTAAATTCAAACCGAATATCATCTTCCTCAGTGAAAGAATAGCTGGGGGTCTAGCACTTTGGTGGGATAAAGATACAAACGTTAATATTCTGCAGGCTGATAAGAATGTGGTGGATACTAGAATATCGATCAATGAAGGTCTCTCTTGGTGTTGCTCTTTTATCTATGGATATGGAGGAAAATTTCTGGAAGAAAATGACCAATTTGAGAAATGATCCTGAGTCCCCTTGGTGCATAATGGGAGATTCCAATATTGTCTTAAAACAGGAAGAAAAGTGGGAGGTAACATGTATAAGCTAGATGGCTATCTAACTTCATTGATGACTGTGGTTTAATTGAAATGCCATTGAAAAGGAGCTTCTTCTCATGGTTGAACCGAAGGGAGGATGAGGAGGCCATTATAGAGAAAATCGATAGGGTTCTTGTTAATTCAAAACGGTTGGAACTTTTTCAAATAGCTGTAGGATCTCAGAAATCCAAAATCGTCCCCTAACTAAGGATGCCGCAGTGGAGCTGCAAAGATTAAAAGATGAACTTCAATGTTTATGGAAAAAAGAGGAGATCTATTGGCATCAAAGATCGAGAATTAATTGGCTTAAACTTGGGGACCGGAATACTAAATTCTTCCACCCCACTACTTTGCATAATCGAAGAAGAAATTCTATTGTCAAATTGAAGGATGGTAATGAGATTTGGACCGATAACGAAGAAAGTATAACTGGACTGTCTCCAAAGATCACGAAATCAGTCTAGAAGGATATGATGACCTCATCCCAGTGGTTGTTACTAATGAAACGAATTGATGGAATATAGAAGTAAAGGAGATAAAAGAATGAAAAAAGTTTATTAACCTCAAGATCAATCTGATTTTACAAGAGGAGGTAAGCTGCCCTATTTATACAGAGAAGTACTTCTTGAACTTAACAGCTAACGTCTAACAGAATCCATAACAACCTTATCAGTTGAAGGATTGATACATAACAGATAACAGACTTACTCTAACACACACCCTATTCTCTTTACTTCTTTGATTCTAACTCTAACATGCTTTCTGACTTCTTCTTCCTCCTACCTTCTTTTAGAAATGGTGCTTATGAATCAACAGTGAGTTTGCATCCGTAATTCTTCAGGGCAGAACATTTTAAGTTGTTGTCTGAGATGTAGAAAGAATGTTGTAGACAGAGGTTTGGTTAACACGTCAACCACTTGTTCTGCTGCTGGCACATAGTTGATTTGAAATGATCCATCAGTAACCTTTTCTCTTACAAAACTGAGATCTAACTCAACGTGTTTGAGTTTAGCATGATGAACAGGATTAGAAGAATGTGCTATAGCACTAGTATTATCACACCAGATTGTTGGAGTCTTTGTAAGCTTAATCTTTAGTTCAGAAAGAAGGGATTTGACCCATATAGCTTCACACATAGCATCAACTAAGCTTCGAAATTCAGCTTCTGTGGAAGACTTGGACACAACACCTTGTTTCTTTGAGCTCCAGGCCACTAAATTTCCTCCCAGAAAAATACAATGACCACCAGTTGACCTTTTGTCATCTACACAAGTTCCCCAGTCAGAATTAGCATACTCAACCAAAGTGTTTGGTGAGGTGACAATACTAAAAAATAAGCCATGGTCTATGGTGCCTTTTAGATACCTAATGATCCTCTTAACAGCCTTCCAATGTTTATCAAGCGGTGATTGCATAAATTGACTAACTTTGTTAACAAAAAACTGAATGTCAGGTCTAGTAGAGCATATGTGCTGTAGAGTACCAACTACCTGCCTATAAAGAGTGCTATCTTGAAAAGGATCACCATCAGTTAATGAGAGTTGAGGAGAGGTTACCATAGGTGTTGGTGAAGGTATAACATCAATCATCTTACTCTTGTCCAATAGCTCTAGGATGGCTTCTTTTGGTTAAGTATGATTCCTTTGTCAACAGCTTCAATATTCATGCCCAGAAAAAATGTAAGCTGACCTAAATCCTTTAATGAGAAGGCTTGATTGATATCTTTGATGACATGATTAACTTCATCGGCATTGTTTCTAGTTGCTACTATGTCATCAACATAGACCATTATATAGACTTTGTTGCCTTGGGATTCACGAAAATAAAGCGACGAATCAGTTAGAGATTCTGTGAAGCCCAGATTAGACACCAAGTAGTCTCAAAAATTTTCAAACCATGCTCAAGGTGCTTGTTTGAGACCATACAAAGATTTTCTTAGCCTACAAACTAGCTGGTTTCCTGCTGGATCTTCTTGCTCGAAGCCTGGAGGTTGCTGCATGTAAATTTTTTCCGACAAGTCTCCATTTAAGAAGTCATTGTCTACATCTATTTGTCATAGTACCCAGCCATTGTTGAGAGCTACACTAAGCAAAATTCTGACTACTACTGGTTTGACAACTGGGCTGAAAGTTTCAGAGTAATCAAATCCTGCTTGTTGAGAGAAACCCTTTGCAACAAGTATGGCCTTATATCATGCTACACTGCCATTAGGGTTGCGCTTGACTTTGAACAACCACTTACACCTTATAGGAACTCGATCAGGTGGCAAAACTGTTAATTCCCATGTGTCTTTTTGAACGAGAGCTTCAATTTCTTTCAAAACTGCTTCTTTCCAAACATCAGAAGACATGGCTTGCTGAATGTCTACTGGAACCTCACTCACAGTTTCTGCAAGCAGCGCTTTAGGCTTTAAGATACCAGCTTTTGATCTGGTCACCATAGAATGTGTGTGTGGAACTGGATTACTGGAAACTTTTGAAAGAGGTAGCTGTCTGGAAGTATGTTCACTGGATGATCTTTCAGGACTATTTTTATGGAAGCTTGCTCCAAACGGCCGGGATTGATGAAAGAAGGAGCAACTTGCTCCAATGGCTCAATAGAAGATGTCGTTGGAGATTCTGAAGAGTGAACAACATGAACTTGAACAGACGATTCTGAAGACTGGAATGAACTTGAAGAACTGGATTTTGAACTTGAACTTGACAGAGGATGAGAGCCTGAAACAGAGCTTAACCTTGGACCAAAGTAGTTGACTTTAGGAACACCAACTTCTTTTCTGACTTTTAGATCAGCTTCTTTAACCTGCAAACAAAGAAAAACTTTCCCATTAAACTGAACATGCCTAGAGACATACACCTTACCATTTGAATCAAGACATTTGTAACCATGCTGAGTTGAGCTGTATTCCAGAAAAATACAATGCTTGGATCGAAACTGTAGTTTGTGCTGATTGTAGGGCCTGGTCAAAGGAAAACATTGAAACCCAAAAACTCTTAGAAAATTATAATTAGGGTGTTCCCAAAGAATTTTTCATAAGGAGTTAACCCTCCTAGAACCTTGGTGGGTAATCTATTAATGAGATAAACAAAGGTATAAAAGGCATCAGACCAATATTTAAACGAAACCCCACTTTGTGCTAACAAAGTAAGACAAAGTTCAACTATATGACGATGTTTCCTTTCTACTCTACCATTCTGTTCAGAAGTGTAATAACAAGTACGACGAAACTCAATGCCATTTTGAACAAAATAATTCTCTAAAGTTCTAAACTCTATCCCACAGTCAGATTGAATAGCTTTTAATTTACAATCAACCTGTCGTTCAGCCATTTTGTGAAAAGCAATTACTATATTTCGAACATCAGATTTTATGGCAGCAAAATAAATCCATGTGTATCTAGTGGCAGCATCTAAAAAACTAACATAGTAGGTGAAATTATTCGAAATTAAAGGTGCAGGACCCCAAACATCCATTTGAACATGTTGCAAAGGTTTATCATAAACAACTATAAATTTCTGAAACTGTAATTTGTGACTTTTTCCTAACTTACAAGCTTCACAAAAAAAGATTCTTTATTGATGTCAGAAATGTTACAAACTTTAGACAATTTGACTAAGGTATCACAAGAAGGGTGTCCAAGCCTTCTGTGCCAAGTCTGAGCATTGCTAGAGACACTAAAATAATGAGCATCTTGAACAAGCTTAACAGAATAATTAGAAATAGAAACAGACTCCTCAGTCAATCGAACAACCGAAGCAGTACTAGAAACAACAACCCTAGAACTATCAAGATGACCAGAAGAAAGAACATAACCACTATTAACAGAAACACAATTGTTACTAAAACAAGAAGAATCTTCTTCAGATGAATTCAAACCACCAGATGAATTCGAACCATCAGCCGAGACAAACTTATAAAGCCCATCACTTTGTAAGCCTTGAAGTATCATCTGTTGCGTTGTCAAATCCTTTACAACACAAGAGTTAGGGAAAAACTCAATAGATACATTATTATCCTTCGTAAATTTAGAGATAGATAAAAGATTTTTCTTAATAGTGGGAACATGCAAAAGATTAGTCAACACTAAAGGTCTAAGCTCAGTTTCAATAGTTGAAGTACCAATGCTAGAAATAGAAACATAAGATTCGTTCGCCACACACACTTTACCATGACCAAAATAAGGAGTTGAGGAAATGATATTACCTACATCATGTGTTAGATGGGAAGTCGCCCCTGAGTCGGGGTACCAAGCAGCATCTTCATAAGAGAAATCTTCAGCCACCGCGACTATAGTTGCCACCATGGGTTCAGAACCAGAAGATTGAGTACCACTGAAGACTGGAGAAGCCCCTTAACCATAACTTTGAGTTCTTTGAACATTTCCTTGGGCAAAATTTTGGTCTTCAGTAAAATCTTTTGAATATGACACATGATTGACAGACAAAGTACTTTTAAAACCTTCAAAAGATTGATCGAACAAAAAAACACATCTACCGGCTAGATGCCCGATTTTACCACAAATCTGGCATTGTGGTCGAGACCGACCGCCATAAACTCTACCTCCACGGCCTCTGAACGGCGTTCCACGATTAGAATAGATTGGGGAAGGACGAAACCCTAGAACGGCCGAATTTCTTAAAGAGAAATTATTTGAAGAATTAGGGTAGCCAAAAGAATGAGCCATTTTGGGTTATGAGAGATAGTTGGGCCAGAATTAGAAAATAGGCTTTGAGAGTGACCCATAGCACCGGAAAAAGAAGGACCTTGAACCATATTGACTAAAGAACCTTGAGCCAAGAACTTGAGCTGCCTAGACTCAATGTCAAGAAGGACACTGGACACACCATCGAGATTATAAGGCTGCTGACTTGAGGTTATAACAGCCACCACCAGCTCATACTTCGGTGGAAGGCCGAAAAGAATGGTGGAAATGTGCATTGTTTCTGTCAGAGGATTTCCACACGCAGCAAGACTATCACACACACCCTGGATCTGAGCAAGATACTCCATCATCATTTGATCGCGCTTCCTGATGTTCTTCAAGAAGCAATGTAAATGCATAACTCGAGTGGTTGAGGTTACAGAAAATGTGTGTTTTACTTTCTCCCAAATTTTAAGAGCGTTCTTGCAGTTCAATGATTATGATTCATTAAAAATTTAATTCTTTTCTAATCGTTACAAGTTGGTGACCATTTAAATAAAATTAAAAATTTAAATTTTAACGTTAAAAATGAGAAAAAATATTTTTAAAGTTTAAAACGTTTTTGTAAAAAATGTTATATTTTAGTTGGAGCAGAAGGAGTTTCAATTTTAAATAAAAAATAATGAATTCATTTCAAAGATAATATATACTTGAATTAAATATATGTTTAAATGCTTAGTTTTAGTTGAAATCAAATATAACTTAATCAAGATTTAACTTTTATAGTTTTTAATATAATTATATTGGAAAAATAAAGGAGTTAATGTTTTTCATTAAACCTTAGGGGATAAGTGAAAATTTCATCACATATGTTTGTTTGTATTTTCCCATATATTAGATTAAATCGACATTCGATTTGATATCTACTAATTAATCGAATGATAAAAAAATACTTATATTGTTTTATTTTACGTAGGTTCGAATCTCTAACATTTGCCTTGGAAATGTAGTACTTTTCTACTTAGTCAAAAACTAACATTCTATTTAAAACCAATTAGTAATAAATAAGTGATTTTGAGTTTCATAGAATTTATCATTGTTTTTTAAGATAAACCTCAAATCTACATATAAACTTTTATCATATGTGTAGTGTGATGTATAAACTTTAACTTGATGTTGTTATACATTTGAAACTTTGATTTTAGTTCAAATTACACATATTAAACTTTAATTTTAATTCAATTTTATGAATTAAGAAATATAACTATTTATTTTCATATTAAATAAATATAATTAAATATTTATGTAATACATAAACATAAAATCAAAGTTTGTATATTACATTGCAGATTATAATAAAATTAATAAGTAGTTTTGACCTTTTTTTGTTAAAATTTTGTGTAAAAAGATGAGAGAAAATTTGATTGAGATGATCGCTTAAACAAGATTAGGGGTTCGAATATTTGTGTTGTGAATGAAAAAATTAGGGTTGAAAAAGTCGCCGTAATATTAAACCTCTGCAAAACTCACTTTAAATTAGTTGACCAATAAATCAGATATCGATGGTTAAACTAAAAAGAGAGAAAGAATGGATCACAATGGATAGATTATTAAGGGTTGGGGCGAAGGCTATTCTAGGTGAATTGTATATAATGGGATATTTCTCCCCATTGTCCTTGCAATTATGCCAAAACAAAATGGTCTGATGGAATACTTTGAATCAAATAATAATCATTAAAAAATATTAAAAAATAAATTATTGGATCCATGAACTTCACTATCAAAGGAGGGGGCAGCTTTGGGATTTTTTAAAAATTATTATTTAATATTTATTATCATAAATTAGCTAGTAGTCCACAATTGGTTCTAGGAAGCATTGGTGTTGGGTCAACAACTGGGAACTATTCTTGGATACTGGTGGATTAGCTTCTTCCTATGAGGAATGGATAAGGACAATGGAGATGTGAGAAAAAAAATACTAAAATAAAATAATTTTTTGGTGATAATATATATGTCGTTTTACGATTTATGTTTAAAAAGTTTTCTCTTAATAGTTTCGTTTTCAAAATTTAAATTCAAATATTTAATTTAAAAATATAATGTATCTTATCAGCACACCTAATACTTGTCAGTAAAATAAAATGATTTTTTTTGCTTAAATTTCCCCACACTTCAACTCTTCTAATTTTTGTGAATGAACCAAATTTCACCACATCATTTTTTCTTCCCCTTCACTTTTGCTTTGAATACCTTTTGGCTTATTTTACAGATTATTTTCATGGTTAAATTCTATGATTAATGCTTATATTGTATATAAGTTATGATTTCAGTCCCTATACTTTAATATGGTCATGTTCAGTCCTTTTACTTTTATTTTAAAATTTCAATCTTGATCGAGACAATAGCCGTGGAATATGTTAGATTAAATTATTTCTTTATACTCTATATTATCAGATAGTTGTAGATTTAGTTCATATTCTCTGATTTGACAGTTTTAGATTAGGTAATTTAGTTATATTATATACTCTTTGAGTCATGATTGAATTTTTAAAATTTTAAAAGTACAATAACTAAATTTAAATAAATTAGAGTAAAATGACCAAATTTACAAATTATGCTTAGTACATGTACTAACCATAGAACTTGACCTCATTTTCCCAACTATTTAATTTTTTATTACTTTAGATGAACCGTAGCTCGGTTAAACTATTGTTTTATAATATCTGAGAAATCGTGAGTTTGAATGAACTTAATCATGTTCTAAGCTCCAATTTTAGAGATTTAAAGGGTTACAAATTGTTTAAGTGTTGTATATAAAAATAAATTTGACCTAAAATATTTTTTTTGAACATTTTTACTAAATAAATTTAACTAATTTCGACTGAAAGATACTGATATATATATGTGCGCGAGTGCGTACATTGTATTTTTATCGAGGTTCTGCAAAGTGATGAACACTTTTAGGATTGTGTATACATATAAAATTCCGCGTTAGGCCCTTTATGTAATGTATAATGTTCGAATTTTATTCAAATTAGTTAAATAATAAGTTAGATATAATTAGTTATATAAAAAAACTACGTATAAAAGCTCACCAAAATTTTAGTTAACTATACAAAAAGGTACACTAACTTTCCTAAAACTGTCTTCTCACCCTGATGGAAACTCAAAATTTTAAGGTTAATTGCATTAAACTTCCCAATTGTATCATTTTTAGGTTTAACTACGTCATACGCCTTCAACTATATTTTATATTGTAAATGTCTTGAACCAGAAAACTTTCTAATTAAACCCCAAAGTATTAATAATATATCAACCATGTCATTATGTCTACCTAACTGTTAGTTTTGACATTAAATATTACTCCATCCGTCCCACAAATAATGTTCCTTATTGACTTTTTAAAAATTAAATTTTATAAATTTTAACTATAATTATATTAAATATTTTAAATAATTAAATTTTATAAAATATATATTTAAAATCTACTCGATTAGAGGTTTTTAAAATATATTTTTTTCATATTTTTATCAATAATAAATTTTAAATAATCACGAGTCAAAGTTTATAAAATTTGACCCAGAAAAAGTCAATAAGAAACATTATTTGTGGGACGGATAGAGTATTTTGGATGTGGCATGAGACATATTAAAAACATGAGAATGAAATTGTAAACACGTTTATACTCTCTGCATAAGAAGTTTGGATCTAACGCTAAAAATAAATAGCCATCCTCAATTTTAATTAGGAGTGTTCATAACCAACTCAATGGATACTCAGAGACTTAATAAACTCATAATGCAAGTTAATAAAGTGGAAGAGATGATGCAATATAATAATATTATGGTAGTGATATTAGACTTATTGGGCCAATGAGTACCCATTGGGCCGGTTATGAACACCCCTAATTTTAATGGCATTATCGATTCTTTCAACACTTTAGGATTAAGCTATCAATGCACTTGATATACACATGTTTTAAATAAGTTTCACTTTAGATTCGTCAACAATCTCTAGAGCAAGTGATTAAAGCTCTCGGTTAACATCCTCCCATCTCCCTTAAGTTGTAGGTTCAAAACCCATTATGAGTAAAATCCCCCTTCTCCTAGGTAAAAAATGTTCAAAAGTTTCACTTTAGATCCAAACTAACATTTAATACCCGAATTGGTATCAGACTGATGAAAGAACTTGATCGGTACAATACTGATATTTCGAGGTTTAATTATATCATTTTTGAGGTTTAGGGATCACTTTAAAATTATGACCATAGTTTGGGGTTGTTCGGTGAATTAGCCCATTCTTATTAAAATAAGGGCAAAAGAAAGAAAGAAGGAAAATACAAAATAGTCCTTCACGGTTGGATATTGAAAAAAAGTGGCGGAGGGGAATGAATCTCTTGAGCTGTTTTGGGCTTAGGAATCGATGCATGGTTGCTGGCAAGCACTATTGCGGAAATATTGGCAAGTTGATGACCTTTTCCAATTTAACATTTTACCTTTTTGGCTATGCTCTTTTTGACTAATAGATCTGAAAAATTGGCTTATATATAGGCCAAATGAAAGTTAATATTTAAACTATAGAAGATGTTAGGAAATGTTTTTTATAGATTAAGAAAAAGACACCACTTGCAGATTACTTCTTTCCCTTGTACAGTAAAAAAATAGCCTATATCTTTAATATCTCCTAACATCCCCTATATTCTAAATATTAATTTTCATTTGGATTATTCCCTAAATTTATCCGAAAAAATTAATCAAATGACTATCATAAGGTCTTTTTCTGTAGTTGATAGATTCATAAGTTTTTCCTCCATTCATTCTTACATGAATTGTTGAAAACGAAAAGAAGTACATCAAAATGAAAATCTAATAAATCGACTAATTCAAAATTTGCAAATTAACGATTTTTTGATTCCCGAATATCCAACTCACTAATTAATTCTTTATGAAGTATTTTATTTCTCTTTGATAAATAAGACAGCAGTTGTTGACGTTTCCCTAGAATTTTATGTAGATCTCTCTGAGATAAATAGTCTTTTTTGTGCAATTCCAAATGTGAAGTGAGTCTTCATATCTTATTGGTGAAACTAACTATTTGAAATTCAATGGGCCCCCTGTTTTCTTCTTTTTTCTTGAAAAATATCTGAGATGAATGAATTTTTTACCATAAAACAAAATATTCTCTCCCATTTTTTTTGAATGTGAATTTTATTGATTAGTAATAATAATATCAGTCATTTTGATATACACAATGATTTTAAGTTCGTTATGAACTTTCTAATTTGTTCAAATAAAATTAATCAATCCATTTTTCAATTTAATTCATATAGAGATACAAAAGAGTGATATATTTCGACAAACAAGAAAATTTTAGAGTTCAAATAAGAGGATCTTGTTGATTCATTTGTCGATCTAATTAATATATATTTGATATGTATGTCATTAAATTAGTATCATGTATCAAAATGAAATGTAAGACCTTATGATAGCCAATAGAGATAAAAAAGTGGCATGATTCTAATTGCCCGATCCTATGGTTTAGAGGTGGAACGCGGATCCTGCTCCCATATGGTACGATCCGGCTTATACTTGTACCGATAGCACCGGTACTTTGCTTCCTTGTTGTCTTGGGGCAAATCTCTTCCCTTTTATTCCCTACACTGAACGGAAGGTCGGTACTAGGAATCTATCAAAAATATCTGGTCCGGGGAGCTATCTCACGAACTGAACTTCTGAATATTAGCTTTACAACTACGTGCTTCGAACCTTTCCTGGGATTGTTGTGCCTGCTTGTCTTCATCGAATTGGAGAACTTTTTGGTACGCCCATTTCTCTTTTCTTTTCAAAAAGTCAGACTCTTCTCAGGGAGTAATCTTAGATCGGGTCATGCCCCCTTCCATCACCCTCAGGGGAGGAATCATTCCATTCAACAGTCCTATTGGGTCAGTGAATGTCTTTTATTCAAGGATTAGACGGTGACAACTAGTGCTGTTCACAATGCATGCTGGTTTTTATCCCTCTTCTCCTGCTCTAGTTGCTGTTGTCTAAGCTGATATCTTTAAGGGTTCAGGGAGGATCAGCATATGGCTGGCTACTTTTGAACCTTGACCTTCACTTCCCGCTGATCCCAATGTGTGATAGATTGATTCTAGTAATGAAAGTCTTCTCCCATCCGACTGGATCTTTCTCTCTCCATGGGATGAAGTATAGTGTTCAAGGTCTTTTGGATTGGGATGTGATCCCTATCTTTTTATAGAGTCTCTTTCATCTAATAGATTGTGTTCAATATCTCTCTCAGGTTTGAATCTTTTTCATTTATATGGTGAATCTATTCCCTAGCATGCATTTGGCAAAGTCAAGTGATGTGGAAAAGTAGCGCATGACATTTTCAGAGCTGTATGTCAGGTCGAAGGTGAGAACTCGTGCTGTGAACAATCTCTATCATCCTGCACATGAAAAAGGACGGTTGGTTTAGGCTTTCTTTGGCCAGACTGATCGAAGGCGTGGTAGGCCTCTTTCGTTGGAGACCATGCCTCTTTCTCTTATGTCTCTTATCTGATTCTTCTTGCATTTCTTTCTTCGAGAGTGGTGCTGCGAGATCAACCACGGGTTCGATTGACCCGTCTCTTCTGAGGTGCGTCGCGTTGATAGGTCGTTACAAGAAATTTCCTCGTAGGTCCTAGAGTCTATTATATAGGTGTTCCCTGGCCGGTTTTCCTTGACGGGTCATTCCTATTTTATTTTAGCGCAAGCTTTCGGGTTGATCAAAATCTTTCATGCTAAATATTCCCCTACTTGGAAGGTGCCTTCGGAGACGTTGCTCCCGAAGTCTTTTTTTTTTGCCGTCGTTGGTAGGCCTGATATGGTACGCGGTGGCGAGCATTTTCTCATTCAACAACTCTAGTCCAGTCGGGCTTGCCTTTTTATGCCATTGGGAGGTCATCTTCTGCCAAGACGCAGAGATCCCAATTCGACTTCTACCGGGAGGTCCATCCCGTATACTAGTGAAAAGGGAGTTGCCCCCGTGGCCGTGCGTATACTGGTCCTGTAGGCCCAAAGTACTAGAGTGGGGCTATCGTGCTAGTCACGGCCGTTCTTAGTTGTCTTCTTGATCATCTTTAGGAGCGTCTTGTTGGTGGCCTCGGCTTGTCCGTTGCCCATAGGGTAATATGGGGTTGATAAGTGATGGTCGATTTTTTATTGTCTGCAAAAACCACCTGTCGACTCCAAAAATTTGTCCCGTTGTCAGTGCCCTGGCCGAACCTTGCTAGGATGTTTCTTGAAATCGGCTGCCTAGCTGTCACGTTCGCTAGCGACTCAGCTTCAACCCACTTCGTGAAGTATTATGTAGCTGCAAGTACAGAGTTATGCCCATTAGAGGCTTTATTAGGATGAATCTGATCGATAATGTTTAATCCCCACATAGCAAATGGCCGTGGTGGCGCAATGGTATACAAACGAGAGGCCAGGGCCCGAATGGATTGGGCATGAGCTTGGCAAGCGTGGCATTTCTGCACATGTTCGTTGCAATCTGATTCGAGGGTCGGCCAATAGTACCCTTGCCGAAGTCTTCTCTTTGCCATGGCGAATCCTTTTATATGCACCAATAAATAGCTACATGATATGATCGCATAGAAGCTTTAAGAGATAGATAGGGGGCCATCCACCGAAGATGGAAGCGGGAAAGACGAGAGCACAAACGGGGTAGCTTTTTTTATCATTTGGTTTATAGTCGAATCTGGAGAATATGAACTCATCACATTCTTCTTTTCGGTACCTTGTTATGAGCAGCTCTGGTGCTCAATCTCGGGTCAGATCATGATAAAGAGGGTTCGGTCCTTATCTAATTCCCAAGTGGAAAGTAGCTGTGATAGAAGGATGGATTTCATTTGATTGAGGAAGGATTGGTTCTTAGTATTAGAAGCTAAGATATTGTTTTTTGATAATTGACTCTTAGATTGAATATCAACCGACCCTTCAATCATTTTGCCACGAGCCCCCCTCTCTCTGAAGAGTGACGATTTCTGACATCAAATTCCCGCAAGCACTTTCAGACGACTGACTGAAGCAAATAGGACAGGCGGGCGGGAACGACGAAAGTGGAGTTGCAAACTGCTACTAAGCACATGCTAATAGATATCCAGGATACTACTAGACTTTCGCTGGGAGGAACAGAAGAGAGAGAGAGCTTATAATCATGCCGGAAGAAAGGTCTGCTAGAGCTATTGCAGTATGGGCAGCAGTGGAGTTGTCAAGAACAAGAAGAGGCAAATCTCCATCTTCGCTGTGAGAGTATGTCTGAGGAAGAGGAAGATGCAAAAATACTACATTCTAACGATATTTTGGGACACCTCTTGGCTGATTCCCTGAAGGGGGTGATAAAAGAGATTTCTCTATGCAAAAGGGTACTTCGGAGTAGCTTTTCCACTAAGTAGAGCCCTTATTCATGTTGGGCTAACCTCTTTCCTTTAGCATCCTTGCACCATTGTGCTTACTTAAAGGTAAGGAGGAAGGATTCTTTCAAATGGCAAGTGATAGATCAATAAGTTCATCACGTTCGAGTGCTTCTATCTTCATATATCAATAGTGAGTTGTAAGGATAAGTTGGTTCAGTTCCATCACTTATCCCTTCCTTAACCAGAACAGTTAGAAAAGCAGTAAAAGATGATTCTTTAATCCTATAGCCTATGTGACAATCTTTCTAGTCCTATCTTTACGGGAAGGACAAATGGTTCATCCCCTTGAACCCCAGAAGCTTTGAGTTAATAACTTGCTTTCAGTACTACCAATAATGGGCACTATGGGCCTAACGAGACTTACAGGATGGACTATCAGGGATAGCTTGGATACGATCAACAGGTCTGAATGAGATTTTGTTGGATTGACCATGAAATACTAATTCAGATTTACAGAACTATTTTAGCAATAGCTTTGGACTATGTATTAGGGGAGGAAAGGTAAAATATGAAGAAGAGCTAACCATGCGTTCACAGTCGACTCAAAAAGAGGGGTCAAGCCATGGCCTTCCGTTCACTGGTACCGTGGTCTTCTCTCTATGGGTAAGTAGCTTTTTATTCATTTATTCGTCGCATGAAGAGATTCCAACTATGCTTCCCTCTAACGATAGAAGTGGAATCCGAGCTCCTAGACAAAAGCTTGAATACAGGAAGATGAATGCTTTATATTATAGAAGTTTTCCACGAATATCATTAGGCACCTCGAACTATTTCTATAAATTGCTTATGGAATATTTTAGTTAGAATATATAACTTTTTTTATTTTGATTGATTTCCGGTCGTAATAGATCGACTTTCATGCTAGTTATAACATTTGAATTTCTCTTACATTCGAGTAGAATGCAACATGTCAGATCAAGTTCTTAACTATCTAATTGATTTTATTTTTGGCCGCTTTACCGTCGTTTATTTTAATAATAGCCAGTTGTAGAGTTACCAGACTGTGAAATTTAGCAACAGAGAACTACCAGGATCGAGTAAATGGATCAGTCGCAAACACAATTAAGGAACAGCTGAGTGAAAAAGTGATAACTCCGCTGTTAACTGAGAATAATGTAGTGTTTCCACCAGGGAGAAGATCCTATGACGTAATCGACACATTAGTACCTGGAGATGATGTCGAATTGCTAGCTTCTTTATATAATGATCTGGCGTAACTCGGCATTCAAAGTGATTATTATATCTTACTACTCCAAACTGTCAATACATTGTGGGGGGGAGGCTAATATAACCAACCTATAATCCTGCCTTGGAAGGAGAAAAAGCGAAGGTGAAGCTGCTCACTGGGCACAGATCGAATACCCCAACAGACTCGATCGAGTAAGTGGAAGCCAGAATGGCTTGGTTAGCAAGCAATTCGTTATGTAGGCGCCAACTCGCAGTTCTTTCTTTTTTTTTTCTTTTTTAAGTCACGATCAGAATGAAAGGTAGTTCGACTGGGTATGTTTTTTACCCAGAGGTGCTGGTTCGAGTCCAGCTCGTGACGAAGGGCTCTGCTTTGTAAGAGTACCATTTTTTATAACTCAAGCTAGCGGCATCTTCTTATCCTCTTTTAATCTGCTGCCTTCATCCCTGCCAATGAATAGAGTAAAGGGATTTCCTCTTCATCTCCAGATCCCCGACCAGTCTTGACTGAAAAGCTTTCAGACCCTTGTGTGAGCTAGTTATACTAGCAACTTGCTGTGTCATGTCCGTTCTCGTTATACATATGATATGGTACCTATTTATCCTGAGATCTCTTTTGCTACTAGTGCAATCACCTCTCACGAGGGAGTTAAAGCCTCTCTGATTGAATGTGGGTCTTGTGTTATAGGAGCCGAAGCTGCCTAGTCCTTTAGGTCAGTCAGTTAGCCCACTACACCATCAGAGACTGGATTAGAGCCTGGACCTCCACTTATAGAAAGATCACCACATAATGGAGACTCGTTTTTGATTAACTAGCTTATCTCACATCCGACCATGGGACGCCCTTCACTTCAATCCTCACAAAAGAGAAGAATTATGGCAAAAAATTTACCTTTCTAGGCCTTACTAGTTGTTGCTGCTGAAATTGGTACTTAAGTCCTGGAAAGATATATGTTAAATGTCCTAAAAAATCCTAGTAGTTCCCCTTCGGGCACATGCCTATCATATGAACAAGGAGGAAAAAGTTGATGCTTTAACAGTTTTTCTTGGAGGAATCAGTCTTGGCTTAAGTCTTTCCTTGGGCTCTGGTCGTACTTCCCTCTTGTGCGAAAAAAGCTTTGATCTTGATAGCTACTTTATTCCTATCCTTGAAGTCTCGGATGAAAGTTGGGATTTCACGAGAGCATGCTTGACCGTCCTTCGTGTTCTGAGCGACTAAAGGATGTGAGATTGGGTTAGGTGAGATACGAAGTCACTTGGCCAAAGGCATGGCAATGAAAGTGAGGCTGGGTCTCTTGAAATTGGATCGACAATCCCTTCAACATAGGTTAAGGAAGGAGAATCCTTTTACATCTGTTCGGCTAAGTCTGCTCTTGACTTTCTTACTGTCTTCTTTCTTGCTGAGGGGCTTCCAATTGTCTAATACGAACACAAAGCTCTTCGACCTCCCCGTAAACCTGCCAACACATAGTAAGTAGTACCTTGGGTCCCAGTCAAAGGAGTTCCAGTTTCTTGCCTTCTTCCCCCTTGGAGACCAAGGCATAGTTTTTCCTGTGCAACCATAGCATAGTATGCCATTTTTTTGGGATCTGTCCCGGGAAGAAAAGTCTACAGTGCCCTACTGTCTGCCCTTGTTCTAGCAGCTTGAAATGCCTTTCTTCCTGACCCTGGCACTGGCGTCACTAAATGTTTACTCAGAGGAAAAGCTTGAGAAGGAGGGCCAGGTCAAGAATATCAGGTTCAACTCTCTGCGGTGATATATTAACAACAGTTTATCCCACATAAGCATCTAAGCTAGGGTTGGGTGCATGCTTTCAGAGCTTTCCATGAGTCCCCTGGTTTTATGAAATAAAACTAGTACCTACGGACCCTGGCTTTATCAAACCAGTCTTTCACCCTAAAAAAAAGAGTCTAAAGTCCTTCTTCACTCTAAGCCGACCCTGGAACAGACATCATAGTTCTTCCTCTTGTTGGGCCAGAACCTAAACATCGGCTGGTGTAGGCCTATTAATCCAGTGAGCCCAAGGGTTAGAACGTCTTCGGTAAATGGATATGACTTATATTCGGGAAAGTCCCTAAGTGTTTTTCTGCCCGGTGAGGCATATGTGTTATATCCGGCTAAGTCCCTAATAGGAAAGTAGGGTGCAAAAAAAGTTGAGAAGAAAGAGCAGGTACGATACCGAGAAGAAAAGCCTAAATTGGGTCTAAACTTTGAGGAAGAAGTCTGACACCAGCTACTTATGAGTTTGTTGAGGTACGGGCATCGGCTGTGAGAAGCGACGTGGGAATAGAAAAGGTACCCGAGGGAGCAGGCTTTGATGCCCTTTCTGCTTCTAGGTTTGAACTATGATAAAATAACTTGAGGATACCATTACTTAGGTACTTCACTTCCTTATTTACCAAGCTATGACTGAACTGCCTGACTTCATACTTAAACTGCCAAGCTAGAGTACGATAGGGGCAGAGGGAATTTCCGGTGGAGCGGTGAAATGCGTAGAGATTGGAAAGAACACCAACGGCGAAAGTACTCTGCTGGGCCGACACTGATACTGAGAGACGAAAGCTAGGGGAGTGAATGGGATTAGGTACCCCAGTAGTCATAGCCGTAAACGATGGATACTAGGCACTGTGCGTATCAACCCGTGCAGTGCTGTAGCTAACGCGTTAAGTATCCCGCATGAAGAGTACGTTTGCAAGAATGAAACTCAAAGGAATTGACAGGGGCCCACACAAGCGGTGGAGCATGTGGTTTAATTCGATATGTTTGCATCAGGCTTAGCCCTTACTAGTAAGAAGGTGTTCCCGAAAGGAAAGGGGACGAAACCTGTCTAAGATCCTGTGTGCAGCTTAGTAGCGCGTGAACAGAACATGTAGCCTAAGCGGAACTCAATATTCAACCAACCTATGATTCATTTTATTTAATCAGATTACTATCAATAAACCATGTGTTAGGTTCTCGTTGCGGGAGATCTTGGACTGTGCCCGTCGTGTGAATGCGCATACAAATAGGGTCACTATTCGCCTACTACTAGTAAGGGCGAAGAGTATATTCTAGATTATATCAGTCGGGTAGGTTGGACTGGGGTTCTGGGAAAATCTCTACGAATTCTTCTTTGCAAGAGACATCCCTGGGTTTAGTGATGTCTCCGGCAGCCTTGCTGGGATCTCCAGATCGAAGAATTGGTTTACAAGCCGCTCTTAGGGGGTATTGTCTTCTCAGATTCCAGGTTTTTACTTTTTTTATAATTATAAGTAGTTGTTTAGTAAACTTTTTTACTTCTAGCATGCAGTACCCGAGTCTTACCCATTTAAGGAATATGGAAGAGGTATGTGCCATCTCGGTCGCCTTGACCAACAATCACAGATCAGCCCGACTAACGGTCGCTTTGATCCGTTACAGATAAGCTCGAAAGTACCTATTTTCTATTATGATAGGGGTGGATGGTAGGCTAGAGCAGGAATAATCGCTTGAACGGTTAGAAGTGGGCCGACTATCTTCCATAAAAATATTATTATTATATATGGATATTCGACGTTTAATGAGATAGTAGAGTTCTAGAATCAAGCTAGCAAAAAACAAGACTGAGATCGATAGGGGCATTACTGGTAATTTAATTGCTAAGGTGCTTTCTGAAGTATTAACCATTGGCTAGCGCTCATCTCCAGCTCTGTTTCCAGCCTTTCATTTTATATACCATTCCCGTATGCCATGGATCACAGTTTGATCCAACCGGTCTCACTCGTTATTCACCCAGTGATTGGATTGAGATTTCTGTATCGGAATCTTCTCCATCTGAGGAAAGTTGTTCTATAGCCCCCCCGGTCTCCAATAGTTCCGCTTCTGAGGCGTCCACTGGGATCTGAGATGAGCTTACTTATTATTCCCCAATGGATCTAAATATAACTGACATGAGTGAAGAATTTAGAAATGTGTGTCTTTTTTAAAGGGAATATCGAATATATAAGGGCGAACTTGCCATCCACCTGGACTCTCGAAGGATTTACCCAGCTGGTGCTTGGGGAAGAGGAGGTCTTCGATCCCTCTTATCTATCGAATGTCTATTCGAACCTTTTAGAGTGCGGCTTTCATAGTTGCTATTGGAGAAAGCTTTTGAGTATATTCAATTGATTAATGGTATTATTTAGTTTAGGTCAAATGTTATCTAATTTCCTTCTTTTTTCTATGCCCGCGGGCCACCACATATCGTATTAAGCTATTGCCCTGTTTGCATTAATGATGGCCTTTTTGATCTCATTCGTCTTCCGATCTAGTTTTTTTGTGAAATTTGAAAATGTCTCTCTCGAAACTTTTTTTGGGTTGTAGTCTTTTTTAGCGGTGGTACGCTCAATAAGAACGAGGCCCACCCCTAAAATAGGGTGGGGAATGAGAAGTGGGAAGTGGGTCTCCTTCGCTTTACTAGAAGTTTTTTGATGCGCGAGGAATTTCTGAGAAAGGATAGTAGAGAACAAGGGCATCTCATTGATTCTTTCAACCCTAAGAAAGATTAAGGCGGGATGTCAGCAGAGTCAGGAAGGGATAGAAGAGAAATTTGTCCCTGAAGCGTATTCTTTCGAAACTCTTCTTCTTATAGTTGATGTGATGGAATGCCATTCGGCTATAGAAACTAAACAAGCAGCTAAGCAAGCGGTTGAATAAATAAGATCATTGCTTGAAGAATTCAATTGCTACAACAACTTGAAAGGCCTTTGACTAACTTACCTTATCGAGAACTTCTCTTGAGTGCGTTAGACTTCGTATCCATGGAGGCTCTAAAATGAAACCTTCTCTCTCTGGCTTTCATCTCCTTCTCTTGGACCACACCTCCTGGTCTCATTGAACTTTCTTTCGGCAATGATGAAGATCTCTTTGTTTTGAGGTCGACGAAGATTTGCATTCTATTAGGAGTTCAAACAGACTATTGATAGATCAAAGAATAGAAGAATAGGTAACAAGTAACAAGTTGAAAAACAGACTATCCGGCCCAAAAAGGATTGGTAGAGTCGCCCATAACTAGAACTCTCGAAGAACCGGAAAGAGGAAAGATCTAGAATAGCCTGTTGTTATTCTATCTTCGAGTCGAGTCCGGATAGACTCCCTCGTCTAAGAGACTTATCTGTCACTTCTGTAACTACTTTTTAGCTTCTTAATTGAATTGGCCAGCGGTTCACCTTATCGGTAGAAGGAGGTTCCCTTGCCGTTCGTGTTTCAACATCATCAAGATTCCACGTTGTGTCTGTAGCGATGTCCTTCTCGCTAAAAAAAGATGTTTTTTTATTTTTGTTTGGAAATATTTTCTTCTGCGTGAGATTTTAGAAGAAACCCGTGTTTTATTTAAAAATGGAGTCGCCACTGGCCACTTAGGTAGGCCGGACACCGTAAAAAAACCAGAGATTTAAAATTGACGGGTTCGGAAGTCGGTTACGGATGGGGAAAGATTAGCAACCCCACACCGCCCAAAATTGGTACTTTAATAATTACCGCTTTATTAATATTAAACTTTTCGAATTAAAGTGACGATTAAATTAAAATTTGGTTATATGTGCGAGTAAATTTTAAAGGCCCCTTTATCCGAGAGTAAACGCCCAACCACTATCTATCACTACGCCGACATCGCCCCGTTTTACGCTCGAATAAAAGGGCACTGCATTGACAAAATATATGTCCGTTATGCAAACTTAAAAAACATGGCATATATAAATAAATACATTGTGAAAATATAAATAAATACTAACATAATAAAATACTAATATAACATAAATAAAATACTAATCTAAAACATACATACATAAATATTAATTTAACACATAAATAAAAACAAATCTAACATAAATAAAATACTAATCTAAAACATACATACATAAATATTAATCTAACTCATAAATAAAAACAGATCTAACATAAATAAAATACTAATCTAAAACATACATACATAAATATTAATCTAACCCATAAATAAAAACAAATCTAACATAAATAAAATATTAATATAAAACATAAATTTAAAACATAATAAATACTAATCTAAAACATAAATAAACATACAAACTAAAAACAAAATTTTAAATTAACTACTACTTCATTAAATCATAAAAATTACAACATAAATAAAAAAAGAAAGAAAATATACCTAACTAGGAGTTCGAATGACGAACCCCAACTGAACCCCACCGAGATCTACCACGACCTCTCCAAAAAATTAACTAGATCGGATCCAAAATAAGACCCCGATCGAACCGGTTAAGACCGAGGACATTGTCCCGGTCCTGGGCTAGCCGGGAGCCTAAGCTCCCTTATTTGGCCAAAGCCACTGCCGATTCATTCAATTTCAATTGCCCATTTTTTATTATTTTTTTTAGTTTTTTTAGATTAATAATATTATTACAACAATACTAAAAATACTAAAGACCCGGACAAAAATGAGTGATTACAATGTCAATGTTGAGTATTATAGGGAGATGTTCAAGGATAACATGAGTAGTTGTTACGTGTACAAAAGTGTGAGGTGCTACGCTTCCAGCCCTCATGGAAAGCAAGGAAGGCTTAATGGCAAGGTAGGGAAAGGCGGGTTGAGGCCAGATGTAGTCTTCCCATCGCTCCAGCGTTAGATCGTTATTAGTGCTGCAACTGAATCTGTTGTCGGAAGGGCTACTAGAGAGGAATACTTCTTTGGCAGAGGCAATAGTACCATCCGATGAGGATTGGATTCCCTGTCACTGGGATTTCATTTCGTATAGCTGTCAAAACCCAGAGCTAATTCAACAAATGAAAGACGAAAGGAATGAGAACGACCTTTATTGTATTGTATTGCTTTCACCTAGAACCACTTAGCGTTCCATTCAAACCCTTCTTTTCGAGAGTGCTCTCTCTATCTCTAAGACGGTTGTGCTACTCCCCGAGCATCACTAACCTACAAATGGTAAACATACAGGGCGTAGCGGTAGTTCAGTTCCCCGAGGCTAATTTAATTCAGTCTTGTGAAGCTGTGAAATAATCTCTTGCCAACCTCTACGGAATATAGTCAGTGTGCCGCGAGTAAAGTAAGGATAATAAAATAAGGATAAGATGAAGGTTGGGGATTCAGTTCAGGTACAATAGCAAAAAGAATTAGCTCAGGTTCACAGCCCATTCCTTCCAGCTGCCCTTACTTGATTCAATTCCTAAGGTACCGAAGAGGAGCTATTCAATTACCATCGAGAAAGAGAAAGAAGAAGAAGCTTTCCCTCAACCATAGAAGCCACTGCCTTGCTTTCTTGCCTGGAAAGACAGGAAAAAGAGGGCGGGCAAAGTCTTCACTCTGAACCTGAACTGGGTATCAAAAGAGCGATACCATTAATAGGCTACGCACCCCCTATCCGATGAAAATAACTCAAATCTAAGTTATTTACCGAATCTTTAATGATAGAACCAAAGCAAAGGAGGGAAACAAAGACCATACTTACAAGAAAGCTTGACAATCGCGGATCAATTAGAGATGAATAGAAGGGAAAATAAGTACGGGAAAGACAGTTGCACGGTTCAGTGTGCCAATCAGTAGCAGTCCATTCAATCCATTCATTCAATCAAGCCAGTTTCCGTTATTCTAGTAAATAAAGGTATGGTACCAGCAGTTCTAGTTAATAAGAAGAAAAGAGCGAGAGCCGAAGAAGCCTTGCTAAGCAGGGGCATTTTGTTGTATGGGCAGCAGTTCCAATAAATAAAGGTATGGTACCAAAAAAAGATCTCTAGTTGAGCCTTTGACTTACGAAGCAAATCAATAAGATGGGCCCGTAAGTAGGGATTTATAGGCGCCAAGCCAAAAAAATTGTAAGGTATTCTTAGCAGATGATGAGAGTTCATAACATTCCAGAATGACACAAGAGAGAAATCCTTAGTCAATCCATGTGTTCTGAACTTCTTCGCGAATTCGCCACAACCAAAATCAGAGACTAAGGTCTTGTCTTTAGAGACAATGACACCTAAACTATCCAATATCTGTTGGTAGCGAGAAGATACCCTATCACTAGTGATGATAATATTATCACCGTATACTGATCAAAATATCGACCAGGATACTCTTGTTCTGCTGCTGCCCATACAACAAAATGATGAGAAAGAGATAACAAAGAAATCCCAAGAGGAGTAGTATCCCAGAGGTTGACCAACTTGAAAACTGAATCCTAAGCTATCGTTGGTCCTCTCAAGGGATTTCGCCAAAGGAAGCCCTCACATAGTGAAGCCGAGAAGATTTCCAACTTCATCGGCAAACTCATGCCCGAAGAGAGACTTTAGAAGATCTAACTGTATCAATAAAGGCCACCTATTTGTGGCTGCTTTTAGATCGATAGAGTAGATCTTCTTTGCACCCACTAGTCTATCAAGAGGGGCACTTTGATTAAAGGTGCCATCTGTTTTCAGATCGCCCAATGCCTCAATTAACCAATTATGGAGAGGTCGGAGAAGTATCTAATTGGCATAGTTTCCTACGGCAAACACCCTCCTCCTGCCCGTACCAGACTCAACTGAATGCGATAACCTGCCAGGATAGCCAAATAAGTCACCAGACTATCAAACTCCATCAGAATACTTTATGGAATTGTAACATAACTAATGATATATTTGATAGCCAATCATTCCATTCATCACGAGGATATCTGGTAATGGATGACCATAAATAAGGCTGTTGATCCTTTCGATGTAAGCTTCTGCGTTATTCTTAATGCTAATGTAGGGCTAACAGACATCGATAAACGGAGCATAGCAAACCAGAGTCACTCTGATGCAAAATTGGCAAATATGCCTCTTTCACGGCGAGACTGACCAGGCCGCTTACGATCCGTTGGCATAGCCTTCCAAGTCGGTTCCCACGATATTCCCTGGGGCGTGAGAGGGCTTGAGATAGGTACCAATTGGCTAGTATATGTATTAACCCTCGTAGCCAATCTTTGACTTCTGCCAATTTTGGAACGTCAGACATAGGATCAGTTATGCTAGCAAACAAAGACAAAGAAATCTGTTTTGCTAACTTAATCGCTCTAGATAAACTAAAGAACGATAAGTAGAGTTTCACTAGCATATCAGCTTTGTCATCCTTTTTATAGATTTGTTGTCTATGAAAGGATGGTATGATCATAGGGTAACCTGATCTAGTGAGTGATACGAGTACAGATAGTTTAGTATGAATATCATATGGGGTAATCCCACCGTACGCCTGTTGAAGTGTTACTGCGCACTACTTCAGATATAAGGCAGTGAACAGAGCATATGACCGGCGATTCATATAAACTACCTACTTGGCAAAGAGGTATGCTCTGATACAGAGCTCCTTGGTTAGGTTAGACCATCAGTGACTACAAAAAGAAACTTATATTGACTTTAGTAGCCGAAGATCTTCTAAGATCTTCCACCATTTGATAAGTCAGTCTAACTATAGATATCCTATCAAAAAGGTATTCCAGATGGAAGCCATTTATCTAAATAAGCTTCCTACGCAGGTTTGGTTACTTGTTTGAGGCCGCTTGATATCATATCTTACCAGCCCCACTCGGGTGGCTTCCGCGTCACCCCAGTTGCTCCATTCTGGATCCCTGAGTGATAGAATAGCTATAAGCTAGCCCAAAAAACCTCACCTTGATGAGTTTCACTAAGAAAGCCATTGGGGGTTGCCTATGTGACTAACATAGGGCTCTGCCTTAGCAAGCAGAGTGAGGTTAGAACTAGAATTTTGTGATAGGACTGAACCTGGTGAGAACCAGCCTATCACGCCACCGAGGTTCCGCCTCGTTGGCCTTAGTCTTGCGATCTAAGGGTGAAGGAGTCATCCAGCCACCGGGATTGGTTACCCGGCCCTATCCGTTCTACATCTACGTCCTGATTGAGTTATATAGAAACTAAGAGAACTTGAAAGCAAGAGATCCAACAGGAATGAAATGAATATATATTTAAAAATATAGTTAAAAATCCCCTGAACCTCTGATCCGATAGCAGCTAGAATATGCATCTACGACTAACTACAGGAACTATATGAAAACTTCTACAACATGGAAGAATGGATTCTGACATCGAGTCCTCAATCAAGATATGCTACAAGGTTGAATCAGTCCACTAAGGGATGACCTCTTATACATGATTTCAGCGAAGTGTTCAAGTCAAGGACTTAGGCAATCAAAGAAAATAAGACTTGAAAGAAAAGCCTTCTATCCCACAACTAAGGCATCCATCCAATACAGATAGAGCATCATATATAAAATAACTCTCCCCTTTGGAAACCACCTATTCCTCTCATCGACTACCTTCACTAGGGTCAAGATTCATGGTTTTATAAGGGCGGCCCATTAGCTTCCTTTGATGGAACAATAGATTGCTTTCGTCTCTTTCCTTCTGGGCCAGGAATGGAAGTTGTCTTTAAGCTTCTTTGGTTCAATCGATAGTGTGCTTATCGCTCTACTTCGCTTGATTCTCATGCAGAGGACTCGTCGCTCAGCTTTAGGCCTTATTAGCTTCATTTCTGAAGTGAGCATGAAGTCCGAATTGAATAGATACTGAGAAAGCGTCTTTCGTGATGAAAGTTGCAAGTGAGGATTCAGGATTGAGAAAGAAATCAGCAAAGCGCAGTTGGAGCTGAATCTATTATAAGAGGCGTAGGGTAGGCTCTTTGGATAGATCCGTAGGGAGATTTTCATCCCCTGTCCGCTATTTTCAGTATTCCATATTAAAATAAAAAGTAATTGGGAATAGAGATTTTATCTAAAGGAATAGAGAATCTATCTAAAATGTATCTAAAGAAGGGTCTAATAGTATATGTTCTTATTTGATTTGATACATTGTAGTAAGTGTAGTCAATTACATTGGCGAATTAGGTGAAGGTGCGGAAAGAGAGGGATTCAAACCCTCGGTAAACAAAAGTCTACATAGCAGTTCCAATGATATGCCTTGAACCACTCGGCCATCTCTCCTACATAATTATTATGGCCGATAACCCGAGCGAATAGCGAGTTATTCATATTAGATTGTTCGATAGGTACGAACAATATCGATTCTAACTAGAAAACCACCTATAAAAATAGAAAACTTTTCATCACTTTTTCTTTAGCCTCCCGGCTCGAATAATTTTTTTTATGGAATGGGTCTGCTTTTATGTTATTTCGTACTGTACACTTCCTTTGTTTGTGAGATCATTTTATTTTTCTCACTAGGGGTTATGAAAAAAGTTATAGAATGGATTGCTACCTATGCCTAGATCGTAGATAAATGGAAACTTTATTGATAAGACCTTTTCAATTGTAGCCAATATCTTATTACGAATAATTCAGACAACTTCAGGAGAAAAAGAGGCATTTACTTATTACAGAGAAGGTGCGATTTGATTATTATATAAATTAATATATATATTACTTTATTTACTTTTTTATTTACTTTACCGCTCTCAGTCTTAGGAAAAAGACATATTATTCAGAATAGAAAAAAAGACCATTGAAAACAAAAAAGAAATATACGCTTGTTGAAGGTGAAGTTTATAAATAAAGCAATTCCTTCTGTCGTGTATCCCCGATTAATGCAACCTCAGATGCTTCAATTATTGATTCGAGTATTGAGCGAAAGGTTACACCTATGGTATGGGTCTGTATTGTAGGTCAACCCTACTACACTAGTACCAATAGGCGGCATAGAGGAAGAAGCACTACACCTAGGAATCAACAACACGAAAACTTTGTTATTAATGATTCCCTTTCTTTATCGGGATCGGAACTAAAAGAAATGGTTGGGACAACAAACATCCATCTTGTTCTTACTGTGGGTACCCATATAACCATCGAAGATTGTTGAAGTGACTAATTCTTGGAAATTAAGGAGCATTGAGAGACAAAGAAATTGTTGAAGTTTACTTTTTTTATCTAATACGAACATGCTTGATGGTAAGAAAAGATCTTTTGCAAGAGGGTTGGCTAGAGATTTCTTGTAAAAACATTAGCCCTGCTCAGTTCATAATGACAATCTTTCGACCTTTTTTTAATTCCATGGATTATTCTTATTATGCACATAAATGAGGAGCCATATGAGGTGAAAATCTCATGTACGGTTTTGGAACAGAGAATTCTTTGAATCGAATGACGACCGTAACGGATGTCGGCTCAATCCAAAGGAAATTATGTGGAGGCCTTACAGAATTATTATGAAGCTATGCGACTAGAAATTGATCCCTATGATCGAAGTTATATACTCTATAACATAGGCCTTATCCACACAAGTAACGGAGAACATACAAAAGCGTTAGAATATTATTTTCGAGCACTATAACGAAACCCGTTCTTACCCCAAGCTTTTAATAATATGGCTGTGATCTGTCATTACGTGCGACTATCTCCACTATAGAAATAATAAAAGGAAATAGCAAATACGCTAGTAAATAAATACGCTTCTAAAGAAAATACTAGAAAAAAATAGGCTTTCTACATATTGTATCGTCCAAAAAACGATTTTTATCAGCTGTAACAAAAAACGAACTTCATAGAAGTCTAAATATGAAGAAATATATGCCTAGATACTTTATTCTATGGATAAAGATCTAATTGATAGAGGAAGCGCCGTAAAGATCAATTAGCGAGGTTTTGGGTCGATACAATAAACAATAACTGCTTATTTATGTCATGATATAAGATAAAAATTAGGAATCAACTTATGTGATAGAGCCGACCCCCTAAGTTATTGAGCAGCGGTGTAGCATCAGATCCCAAAGACAGTAAGTCTTTTTTATGAGGAAGAAGTTTTTTTCATGGATTCTATATAAATTTCTATATGATATGAAAACGAGATAGTTACCTTTCAGAAAAATCTAACGGACGATAGTCTCGAAACGCCTATGCTTTATTTTTCTGAAAGGTGGGAGAAAAGATAAAACTTCTTATTAATTTTATCAAAATTCAAGTTTGAAACTTATGGAATTAACCTCTTTTGGTTAACCCGAGACAAATCGATAGATCTATGAGAAATCTTATTCATCTTATTCACTTGGATATAGGGTAGGGTAAAAAAATGGGACACCAACAGAATTGACTGCCGAGCCGTATGAGGTAGGAAACTCTCAAGTACGGTTCTAAGGAAAGGAATTGAACCGCCTATTTCGACCGGGGAAAACAGGCCATTCGACACGGGGATTCAGAAATAGCGGAGGCTTGGTTTGATCAAGCCGCTGAGTATTGGAAACAGGCTATAGCGCTTACTCCTGGTAATTATATTGAAGCGTAGAATTGGTTAAAGATCATGAGGCGTTTTGAATAAGAACAAGAGCTCTCTGTTTATTTATTATTTTAGGATTAGAAATTCTAATTAGAAATTAGAAAATTCTATTACTATTAAATTATATTCTTATTCTATTTTCTATTTCTATTAAATTTTAATTTCTATTAAATATTAAATCCATTTAATTTAGTAATTAAATAATTTAATTAAATAAATTACCTTACCATTTAAATTATGAAATTTGATTTTCTATTCAATTTGAATATTTATATTTAAATAGTAAAATTTAAATAGTAAAATAGTAAAAAATATTAATTTAATTGTAATTTTAATTGTTTGTTTTTGTTGGACCCATCGGTCAAATAAAACGGATCATTTCTCTCTCTAGGAAAAACCAATCAAAGAATTTCATTACATACTTTCTAAAATCGTTCTATTTCGTCTGATATTTCGTTTCATAAGGATAAGTAATCCACGGATTTAGCAAAATAAAATATATATTTTCTGCTTCTATTAAAACTAATAAAACCCCCTCAATTGACTAAATATCGATACTAGAGTATCCCTTAGTAATGAATGCTCACGTGATTTGGGATAGAGTAATATTGTTTGTTCTATCTATGTAAGACAAAAAAAACTCCATCTCGAAACTTTTAATTAAGAAATGAATACAATACACTGGTTGCACAAAAAAATTGCTTTTGCACCAATGTAAAAGTAAAGTCCAAAAAAGGTTTTATAAGATTAAAAAGGTCCATTGAGAGCCTCATGGATATGTCATAATAGATCCGAACACTTGCCCCGGATCGACTTCCATATCATAATTGCTCTAGTGAATAACTAAAGAAAAAATAGATAGATAGATAGATGAGAGATAGAAGAGAAAGAAACTAATTATAAGCGTCTCTCATAGGTTCACTAATTACTTGACTGTTGGCGGGTCTCTTTGTATGTGTTGTCCGGAAAGAGGAGGACTCAATGATTATTCGTTCGCCGGAACGAGAAGTAAAAATTTTGGTAGATAGGGATCCCGTAAAAACTTCTTTCGAGGAATGAGCTAGGCCGAGTCATTTCTCAAGAACGATAGCTAAGGGACCCGATACTACCATGTGGATCTGGAACCTATATGCCGATGCTCACGATTTCGACAGCCATACCAATGATTTGTAGGAGATTTCCCGCAAAATATTTAGTGCCCATTTCGACCAACTCTCCATCATCTTTCTTTGGCTGACCGGCATGTATTTCCACGGTGCTCGTTTTTCTAATTATGAAGCATGGCTCAGCGATCCTACTCACATTGGACAGAGCGCCCAAGTGGTTTGGCCAATAGTGGGCCAAGAAATCTTGAATGATGATGTGGGTGGGGGTTTTCGAGGAATACAAATAACCTATGGTTTTTTTTCAGATTTGACGAGCATCTGGAATAACTAGTGAATTACAACTCTATTGTACCGCAATTGGTGCATTGGTCTTTGTGGCCTTAATGCTTTTTGCCGGTTGGTTCCATTATCACAAAGCGGCCCCAAAATTGGCTTGGTTCCAAGATGTAGAATCTATGTTGAATCACCATTTAACAGGGCTACTAGGGCTTGGGCCCCTTTCTCGGGAGGGGCATCAAGTACATGTATCTTTACCGATAAACCAATTTCTAAATACTAGAGTAGACCCTAAAGAGATCCCACTTCCCCATTCATTTCTGCTTGATTGCTAGCCTCTGGGGAACTCGGATCCATACTCAATGAGATGGATGTAGCTTCCAATTTCCTAGATCTAGATGTGGAAGTGGATTACTACTTTCGGAGTTTCGATATCCTTTCTCCTCCTTTGAGACCATTCTCTTAATTAAGGGCGGGATTCTTCATCTCTTTTTCAAATCCCTATCTTCGGTGATGCTTCCTTGATCCCTCCCTCTATTTCAATATCGTATTTGGTCATTTCCTGCTTTCATGAGATCTCTCAAATGATCTTCTTCTTTTTTAGACTTTATGTTAACCTCCTCCGGACCCTGGGGTGTACTTGACCTGTTTGCGTTCATTCCTTCTCGTTCCGCTCCGTTGCCTATTGGGAAATCGGTCTTGGGACAGCGGCCTAGCGGCCCCTTTTCATCATCAAGACGGCTGGTCCAAATCTATTTCTTCTCTTCCTCTTTCTTTGCCTTCAACTGCTGATGTGTCTCTTGCTGGTTGAGTTTGAAATGCCATTCTTCTTTCTTTCATTTCTCGTCCATTCAGCCTTCCCTTTCGTTTCGATGCGAACCTTTGAAATTGAGCTGCTACACTTCCTTACCACATCCCTGATTCAGACATGAACCCTCAAAGGCTGACTTTTCATTGCGCTCCTCGAATGGGAACCTGCTCTTATCTTCAAATTTATTAGAGAAAGCGAAGAAGTATATGAAATCGAAGCGCATTAGAATCATCGATCATATAAAATGTGTGCCGCGAGTGATCAGTCTGCGCAAAGGCATAATAGCGGATGGGCTTGTCTTGCCTCTATCTTCCCAGGACTCCTAGGGCTCTTTCAATTGGCTTTGTCTAGCTTAACTCGTCGAGTAGTGTCCCTAATCGAATGAGTGGCTACTCTCCCGAGGATAGAATGTTTCATTCAACCAAAAAAATAGGCTAAACTCGCTCCCTAGCTTTCAATAGCGGTAGTGATTTCTTTTGTCGGATGGAGCAGGGAAGAAAGGCTAGTTCGTCAAGTCAATTGAATCCTTCGGGATAAAAAAGTTCGAAAAGAGGGGCGCCCTTTGTTTTGCTTCCTCGATTGTGCTTTTTTTGTGAAAGAACCAGCAAGGTTTACCCTTTGTCCCGGGAAGTCCTATAATGAGTAACTATTAAAGCATCACCGAAGGCAGAGCCTGATTGTCTACCACACCAGCATTGGAGAGGGATCTGATCATGCTATCTCTAATCTCTGCCCTAAAATTGAGAAATTAGTCAGTAAGCACTTTTGGATCAAGTCAAAACTTCGATTTATAGTAGGTGTAGCTGAGTAAGGAGCTGAACTACCTTTTTGGCACCCTAAGGAAATGAATTCCTTTCAATTCAAAGTATGAAACTGGGTTTTTCATTCCTCAATCTCGTAGCTAGCCTAGGATGAGAAGTAGTAGTCTCAGTTGGGTCAAAGCCTTTTGGTGAAGGCAGGGGATATTGATGAACAAGCATCGATCGACTTCGCTTTTGGGAGTCTACCAGGTGAGTGGTTAGCGATCGAGTAGTTAGCGAACAGTAGGAGGCTTTCGATGCACAATACGCAACCCTTGATAAATGGGGCTAAAAAATACACTCTTTCTACCATATTGTTGGTTGTATTTTTTGATTGTGCGCAGTTTTTCCAGACCATATTTTTTCTTCTTCGAGCATTTTGACGATTTGTTGAATCGCTTCAGATTTTCGTAAATTGATAATAAGGTCATCTACCTTATTTTCTAATGGGGGTGAGCTTTCGCATATGTGAGGCCTTGTTAGCTTAGCTCCACCCGTTGGCCCATTGGTGCATGTTGCTCCTGCTGCTCGAACTCCCTCTAGATGTCCTCTTGGTTGACCTCAGCAGCTTGGATTTCAAACAAAGGAGAAACATGCTCCTGAGTTGTGGTAGTGGCTCAGAAGCTTCCGGCACCGGGGGGAGGGCTTGCTACACCTCCATCGAATTGACCTTATCTTCCTCAAACTCGCAAGTTGCGGCGATGATGATAGGAATTTTAAAATGTTAGTATGGAGGCAGTAAAAAAATGAAAAATAAAAGAAATGAAAATACTTGAAAAAATTTTAGGGTTCATGATAATAGATTTGGGTCGGTTGAAAAGGATTTTTTTCTTCTTCTTCATTATCAACAGAAATTTTAGGGTTCGTGAAATAGCGGAATTTTTTCTCAAAACAAGGGATGTTAAGTTAAAGCGATAGACATTCAATCAATGGTTTCGGGAAGCCTGGTACTAGCGCACTGAACAAGCTGTAGCGTACCATACTGAGTGAAAGTGTGTCGGTAAAAAAAGTGTCGGATACTAAATCATTACTGTCAGAAGTAGTTTTCCAGTCATCAGTGCAAAACGAAACTGAAGAGCTCTTCTGCTCAGGTATAGTTAGAAGTATCTCCCTTGTGTATGCGTCTCATTTTGCAGTACTTTTCTTTCTTTCACGTAACACTTCTTTTATATCAAGTTCTTTTCTACCCCTCGATATGAATATGGATTGGACTAACTAAAGCCAGGCGCGTAGTAGGAGCCTTTCTCAAAGCCATGATCCGTTAAGGAGGTTTTTCCAGGCTTAAAACGCATTACGAAAACTCTTCTTGCTAACTAACCTTTCACACTAACTTCACATGAACTAAAAGCAAGCCCCAAATTTAGAGATGAAACATCACTTTCACACACAACCGGGACCGCACACAACGGGTTGAAAGCTCCTGGTCTTCAAGTCGAGAAGCTAAAGCTAAAGTAATGCCCAAGTTCGCAGCCTAAAACCCGTTCAAAGGCAACAAGGGAATTAATTCCACGGTATTGTAATTATTCATCCTATGCTTTGCTTTACGGTTCGCTTAGGGTGGTTTGTGTTTGTCCGAGAATATATATCTAATATAAGTATGCGAAGGTGTTTACAGAATAACATTACATAAGATAAGCTTCCGGCTCAAGGAAGACCATCGGGATTGGAAAACTCAAGTTGCCGCCAATAAAACTCGTTTGCCAGGAAACGAAGCTAAAAATCCTATTCTTTGCGCCTGGGTCCATCGGATCTATTTCAAAGAAACCCTCAAAAGGTTCCGAATGGAGGGAAAGCCATGCGAGCGGGTCCGATGAGGTAGAATTATTGTCCAAGGGAGGTAAAACAAAACTAGGCGTAGAAAATGAGTTATCAAAACCCTGGCTTTATCAAACCAGCTGTTGCGCGTAATAAGTGCTACGCAAATGTGCAAGTATACACATCGCAAGTTATAGTATAAAAGATATCGTCTCCACAGGGATTGGTGCCACTTCAAGAATCTAGTCTCTTGCACTGTAAAAAGTAAAAAGATAAATAGAAGATTATAGGAGTTTATCTAATAACTAAACTAGAAGGCAATAAAGTAAAAGAAAAGATGAATTCAAATGAGAGAGAGATAGGCCAGGTTATCGTGAGTTGAGGTGTGATAGCCGATTGGATCATTTTGGCAAAAGAGTGCACGGTCAACTCAGTTGCCGTGGCAACTTGCACAACGGGGTTGCCTTGGCAATTAACCGATGGTTGTTCAATAGAGGGTTTCTCGAGTTTACCTTCCTTACCTGAGTAATCCAGTGGTTCAAAGTATGTACCTGGTCGGTTGACTAGCCAATTTGCCTTTTCTTGTTGTTCCTCATCGACCGGTTCTTCATACTCCTCAGGTTCCTCTTGATAGGCAATGTAGTTGCCGAGGCAACTAAATTCCTCATCGAAGTTAAACTCTGCCGTGGCATGAAGTAGTTGGCATTCTTCTGGATCATCGGCATGCCTTAGTGTTTGGAACACATTTAGTTTAACTTGTTGGTCATTCACCCTCATTGTGAGTTCTCCCTTTTCAACATCAATCAAGGTTCTCCCTGTTGCTAGGAATGGTCTCCCGAGAATGATGGGTGCATGCTCATCTGCTTCACAATCCAAAACAATAAAGTCAGCGGGAAAAATAAATTTATCAACTTTTACAAGTATGTCCTCGATTTTTCCCTCTGGATGCACATAGGATCTGTCGGCTAGCTATAGCATAACTGTTGTAGGTCTTGCCTTCCCGATTCCTAGTTTCTGGAAAACCAATTTAGGCATCAAGTTTATGCTAGCCCCAATGTCGCATAATGCTTTTCCGACATAGTGATTTCCAATAGAACAAGGTATTGTGAAACTTCAGGGATCCTTCAACTTAGGTGTCATACGATTGTGCAACATTGCCATGCATCCCTCTGTCGCGGCAAATGTTTCAAACTCTCCTAGCCTTGTTCTTTTGGACACAATGTCTTTAAGAAACTTGGCATAGTTTGGCATTTGTTCAATTGCTTCCACCAATGGCAAGTTGATGTGGACTTGCTTTAGGATATCAAGAAACTTCTTGAATTGGTATTCTTGCTTTTGTCGCTTCAACCTTTGTGGGAATGGTGGTGGAAGTCGGATATCTTCGATCTTTTTATTGGTTTGAAACCTGATTGACGGCATTGCCAGGACATCTAGAGTTGCCGAGGCATTATCAACTGGGGTTGCCGAGGCATACTTATCGCAAGTTGCCGAGGCGTCTTTATCGTCGGTTGCCGAGGCATGCTTATTGCCGGTTGCTGCGGCAATTCCTAGTTCAGCATCTGAGGCTTTGCCTCTAGGTTCGTCTTGATCTTTTTGTGGAGTTTTGTTTGATGAGCGGGCTTGAGCCTCTCTAAGTTGTTGGCCACTTCTGGTGGTGATTGCCTTACATTGCTCATGACCAGTTCCTCTTGCGACTTCAGTACCGCTAGGTAAACCTCCTTGCGGTCTAGTATTCAGATTTTGAGCAAACTGTTCGACTTGATTTTCCAATGATTTGATTGCCGCCTCTTGGTTTTGCAATCTCATCTCGGTCCTGTTAATAAAAGCATCGGTTCTTTTTATGAAATTACTATTCTCATCCATATAAGATTCAGTTTTCATCATAAAAGCATTTAGAGAATTTTCCAAAGAACTAGATGTCGTCGATTGTTGTTGTGGCAACTGTTGCCGTGGCATATTCTGCTGGAATCCCGATGCTTGTGCATTCTGATTGTTCTGGTTTAGAGCATTGTTGGGATTACTCCATGAAAAATTTGGGTGTTTCTTCCAAGCTGGATTGTATGTATTGGACATCACGTTGTTGCTCTGATTGTAATTCCCCACATAGAAGCTGGATTCCGGATTCTGCATACATTCAGAAGAATTATGGTTATCACCACATAACTCACAAAAAGAATCCATTACCTTGACCTCATGTGTGTTGTTTGGTTTTTGCATGTTCTGGACCATCTTGGTTAAAGTGGCCAATTGGGCCGAACTTGAATCTGATGATCCTAGTTCATGTATTGTGGCTTGGCGTCTAACTCTTCATCTTCTAGTAGATGGGAATTGATAATCATTCTTGGCCAGCCTGTTTAAAATTTGCATTGCTTCTTCCGGTGACTTATCTAGGAGTATGCAGTTTACCGAGGCATCTAGCATCATCCTTGTTGGTGTATTCACGGCGTTGTAAAACATTGTTACTTGAGTCCACACCAGGAATCCGTGTAGGGGGCATTTGTGTAGAAGTTCTCTATATCGCTCCCAAGCCTCATACATGGATTCATTACCTGCCAGCCGAAAAGAAGTAATTTTGTTACGAAGCTTATCAGTCAAATTTGTAGGATTAAATCTAGCAAGGAAATCACGACAAAGATTAGTCCAAGATGCTATTGATCCGGCAGAAATGCTATTCAACCATGCTTTCGCCATATCCCTCAGTGAATAGGGGAATAATCTTAATCGTAAGACATCGGGGGTGACTCCGTGTGTTTTGAACGAGTTGCAAATCTCGAGGAAAGATTTCAGATGTTGTCGTGCATCTTCAGTTGCTGAGCCGCCAAATTGACCTATTGTGTTGATCATATTAAACATTACTGGTTTCAACTCAAAGTGGTCGGCTTCAATTTCAGGTGCGACAACTCCTGGGTTAAGTCCATCTAGATCTTCTTCAAGATAGTCTCGAATAGTTCTGTTTCGTGCAAGAATCACTCCTCCTCCTGCTGGAACATCTTGATGCATATTGCCATTTTGATTTGCCATTGCTTCTCTTATCCTTCGTCTAAGTCTTTGTAAGGTTCGTTCGATTTCTAGATCAAAGGGATACTCTGGTGAAGTCGGTCTCGCCCTGGTCATATACCAATGCAAAACCAAAGTTTGTTAGCCCTTTGAATTTTAAACAAGAAAAAATAAAAAGAAAGTGCAAGAAAATAAAAACAAAGTCGCTATTGCCAATCCCCGCAACGGCGCCAAAAACTTGTTGCGCGTAATAAGTGCTACGCAAATGTGCAAGTATACACGTCGCAAGTTATAGTATAAAAGATATCGTCTCCACAGGGATTGGTGCCACTTCAAGAATCTAGTCTCTTGCACTGTAAAAAGACAAATAGAAGATTATAGGAGTTTATCTAATAACTAAACTAGAAGGCAATAAAGTAAAAGAAAAGATGAATTCAAATGAGAGAGAGATAGGCCAGGTTATCGTGAGTTGAGGTGTGATTGCCGATTGGATCGTTTTGGTAAAAGAGTGCACGGGCAACTCAGTTGCCGTGGCAACTTGCACAACGGGGTTGCCTTGGCAACTAATCGATGGTTGCCTGGGCAACTAGTTGGGCAACTACTTGGGCGTCTGGGCAACAACCTTCAAGGTTCGGCAAAGCGTTCTTCAATGGTTTCTTCTTATCCCTAAGTCAAAACTCTAGCTACTTGTGCATGCCTTGATAATACATCCCTGCGTGAATCAAGGGTGAACAACAACCAATCTTGCGCTCCTCTTAGCCGTTGAAATCCTTAACTTATTCCTAAGCCGGATTAATCTTCACCATCAATTGATTGAATAAAGATCATATTCATTCGTTTCTTGAATCTAACTCTCTCGATATTAGATAAATAGATGAAATCACGAGATCCTCTCCCAATTCACTCGCAAACAAGAATAAGAACCAAGAATGAATAAACCTTGAAATAGAAAAGTGCAAACTCTTATTACCTAAACAAAAACCAATAGTTTCTCACAACCACAAAACACAATAACCATAGCCAAGTAGATTTAGTTCATGGCTAGGTTCCAAAGAAACACAATATAAACAATCCCTAGCATGAACCCAATCGAACAAGAAAGAAAATGATGAAGAAGGAGGCTTGTCGAAATCCTCCTTGCCCTTGATGCTTGTTGAAAATTCTTTCCTCTTGCCCTCCTTGGACTTGTCGAAATTCCCCTCTCTTCCTCTCTTTGGACTTGTCGAAATCTCCATCTTATTTATAGGGCTAGGCCAAAGTCCTTCTTTGAGGAGGAAGTTAAGTTGGAATTAAATTATCTTTAAAGAATATAATTCTTTATTATAATTGTATTCCTACTAGAACTTCTCCTATCTTCTTGGAATTTAATTATTCTTTAATCTCTGCATGGAAATTAAATTCCTTTGGGTTTGGGATTTGCTCCATGTCATCTTGGGCTTGTTTAGTCATCAATTTCGACTACCATATCACCTTTTCTCTTGTCGATAATTGCCATGGCAACTGGCTCGGCGTCTCCTTTATGCATTGCCCTAGC
The DNA here is from genome assembly GCA_019671005.1 of Hibiscus mutabilis. NCBI lineage: Eukaryota > Viridiplantae > Streptophyta > Magnoliopsida > Malvales > Malvaceae > Hibiscus > Hibiscus mutabilis. Next base: position 5,717,285 of record CM033744.1, read on the forward strand.
AACTAGCTCGGTGTCTCCTTCATGCATTGCCCTGGCAACTAGCTTTAGTCTTGCTTTGGCAAGTGATCCTGCACATACACACAAAACACACCAAAGCAGCATCTTTTCCCACAAAAACTACCAAGTTATGTAATCAAGCTCAACGGTGGAAAGAAACATGAATTAATGCATGAATGACTAATTATGCAACTAATATGGGCCTAAGTCTAACAATAATATGAGTAGAAAGGGTAAGAAAAATAGTACTTTTGAACACTTATCACCAGCTCTTTTCACCCAGGCTTTGAAAAAGGCTTTTACCCAACGAGGGTATAAAATAGCTCTTCTCGCCGTCGAGGGTGCCCGAAGGTACACTGAAAGGAAGAGGTTACGAAATAAACTTCAACTCGGCAAGCATACTAGGTATGAAAGTGTAGACTGTGAAGGAGAGGAAAGCTTCTGGCTCAAGCTTGGATTTGGTTTTTTGTCTCCACCGAGGGGTTGTTAAGTTGATAGCTAGAGGGGCTACGTTACTCTCCCTTGCGGGATCGGAATGCGATCGCTCAGATTCCTTAGTGGTTAGCCAGATTCAGCTCATGTTCTGTCCGAGTAAAGTAAAGATTACATTCGTGGTGGCAGAACTGGAGGAAAGCAAAGCGTTCGTTGTACATCGAATAAAGAAAGCATTAGCTCAAGCTCTACCATTGTAGTATGAGGCAAGTGAAAACGAAAGAGCAAAGAACGCAATCTGAGTTTGAGTAACTCGTTCGCCTGGCGTTATAAAACTAGATCCCTCTTCACTGCCAACGGAACTAGAAAGATGTAAGGCTAATAAACTCCAAAACGGGAGTTCAAGTTTGAAAGCTGCCCTCATTCCTCCCTTCTAGCTATTCTTCTTATTTAATCTAATTCCGTCAAGATAAGATCTTCCCGCTGTGATCTTCCTAAATAGGATTGAACTATATTATGTTATGCTATTCTCTTGCTCCCAATCCCTTGCTGATGTGATGTCTTTTACTTCGCACTGACGCCATTGTGTTTGCGTGAAGCTCGAGAGTCAACAAATGCAGGAATAGCTCCTCTGATGACTCAAGCAGAATTGGTTTATGATTCCCTATCCTAGGTAAGGGTAAGGGTGCTTTCGGCTTTCGATATAGAAAGCAAGCAACCTGTTTGAGTCGTAATAGCTCATGCCCTGGGCTTTTTAGATAGTTCACTCTGCTTCGGGGTGGGCCGGCTTTCGAGTTGAAACTCTGCTCCTCGAAAAAAGAGCTTTAATAGCTCGTCTTTAGAGGTTTCTGGCTTTTGAGTTCTATTTCTCTGTTTGAGAGAGCTCTTTGAGTTGGGATCTAAACGCTTATAGGCTTGTGGTATAGTACAGTTCGTACTCGTATCAAGCTGCGGTCTCCGCCCCTTTCGATTATTAGTAGGGGCTCGTACCTTCGTTCCGTCGGTATAGGTATACTGTCACCGCTTCAAAGTCCCGTCAATTGAGTGTCGTCAGTCAGTGTTCTCAAATCCCAGACCCCATAGTCTCCAGCGAGTGGAGGACGAAGGGCGTTTTCGTTTTTCTGCCAAAGGAGCTTGCATAATTCTCAGAAGAATACACCCACTAGCAGACGTTTTTGCTAAGAAGACTGAAATAGAAGTTTCCCGAGTTTTGAAACCTTCTCTTGATTTATAAGTAAAAGAAGCCTTGGTGCCTCGCTTTCGTGAGTTCTTACCCTTTGCCCGAATTGACTTCTTAATGTGTTCGAAGCCAGGACTCTAAGTAAAAGTGACTTTCTTCCAGGCAAAAGGGATAGTTGGATTGAAAACCTAGCTTTATCTATAACTAGAAGTCAAAGTCAGGTAGGCCTTAGCGTGGTAGGTGATCCGCAAAAAACCAAAGAAGGCTGACTTTGGGTCGACCAGTAGGAGAGTCTTTCAAATAAGACTCTTCGAGCCTTTACTTTGACTAAAATAGTAAATAAAAGGTCAGGCTCGTTTAGAGAAGCAAGAGTGAAACTACGAGCTAAAAGGCTTGCGCTCCTATTAGAAGATAATATAGAAGAATCTCGTTTGTGAGACAGCTGAAATCTTACTGTGTTGGAATGGATGTCAAAAAGTTCCAAGCACGCCATATACATCTTCTTACATACTCCGAAGACGTAGCAAGTTTAATTAACAACATCCAGAATGCCGGCCTGTTAGAGGGCTGGGCGAAAGTGTGTTGATACATTTTTACACCATTCTATCCATTTGTTCGTATTCTTCGGAATCTTAGATACATAGAACCCTATTGGTTTTCTCTCCGTGACCCAACAATCTCTTCTATTTCTCATCTCGACAGAAAGAGGTTCTGTATGGCCGTCATCAGTTTGTAGAAGCACTTCTTCTTGAATACCAGGGTGCAGAATCTTTCTCCCATAGTTTCTTACTCGCTAAAGCCCTATCATCAAACTTCTCGTGTCGTTGTCTGACCGCGAAGCCAAGTTGATATTGACTTCGCTGCTTGAGAATGCCCGGCTTTCAGGAAGAATTGGCCAAAGCAAGAGAATTTCATTTACCTGGAAAGATAAGATTTACCAATAGAAGGATTTGCTGCTAGACTTGTCTTATCTTACATTCCTAAATGAAAAGAATACCGCTAACTGTGATAGAAAACTTCTACGCTAGCTTTCTAGGAACTTCTAGTTGGTAAAAGAGGTTTGAGCAATCAGGCTTTGATAAAAGCGGTAGTAGTACATCTTTCGAACAAAAAACTCCTCCCTTTCAGGGCTCTCTCTATGCCTGATCTAGGAATACCACCTATCTTTATCTATGGAAGGAAGAGCTTGGCACCCAGCCACTTCTGTTCTGGCCTAGCCCTGTTTTCAGCTTGGCACGTTTCAAGAAGTTGCATAAACTAAGTGTACAAAGGGGGCATAAAGTTCTTCTTTTCAGGGTTGGTTTTTACGAAAGGAAGTGAGTTTCTAGAGTAGATGAAAACAGATTCAAAACAGGTTGAAATGAGTACGCTAGCACACTTATGTCAGCTTGCTTTCGTTAGCGTGGTATAGGGGTCCAAGAGTGGCATTGAGGGTTGCGGGGGTTAAATACCGAAAACATGGAAGAACGTTTTGTTTCCTTTTCTGTTCGAGTTGGCTGCGTGGCAATGGTTTGATTCTTTTAGTGAAAACATGAGCCGAGGCTCTGCTCTCTTCTGGGTCTAGGTATGTGATAAAGGTTCTCAAAAGAGCATTCTTTTTTAGTATAGTAACATCTGCCCCTCCTTTAATGAGAGTCTTTTAGCCTCAAGGCTTGGTCCAAGCGGAAGAAGGGAAGGAAGTCAAATTTGTATCCATCATAAAGTGGATGTCGCTAAGCGTTGGATTATCATATAGTATGATCTTCGTGCTATTCATTTGCTTTAAATCTTTTCTTTGAATGCTCTGCTCCCCCTGACTTGGACCAATTATTTGGTCAAATTTGTGCTGAATACAGCAGGTGTGTGCATAAAGCCGGGAGGGTATTAACCCCAGAATGTACCATGCCTGACCTTGTTCGGACAATGCTTGGGGATCAAGCTATTCAACACGGTTTTCTGACGGATGCCTACTATGATATGATGTTATGTGGCACTCATAGTTGGGGATGCGAAGAGCTCCTCAATTTGCTGGATCTAATCCACTATACCCTCTCTAAATGGTCCAAATAAGCTTCTCGTACTGGAGTGATAACATTTGAATTTCTCTTACATTCCACGTTCCCGAAATGGATCCTATCAAATATTTCACATTTTTTTATGATCATCTCTATTTTAGGTATTCGGGGAATCATCCTTAATAGACGAAATATTCCTATTATGTCAATGCCAATTGAATCAATGTTATTAGTTGTGAATTTGAACTTTTTGGTATTTTCCGTTTCTTCAGATGATATGATGGGACAATCATTTGCTTCATTGGTTCCAACGGTGGCAGCTGCGGAATCTGCTATTGGGTTAGCCATTTTCGTTATTACTTTCCGAGTCTGGGGGACTATTGCTGTAAAATTTATTAATAGCGTTCAAGGTTAAACACGACTCCTAGAGAATTACAAAAATACGAAGAGAAGACCCTACTGCATTCCGGTCGGGGGGCCTTTAATTGGTCATTTCGCTCTCTTCTTTCTTTGTCTTTTTGACTTGGTTGGCAGGGTCAGGGCCTTTCTCGCTGGACGAGCGCATCCGATTCAAAAGTCCTTTCCTAAACCACTTCTCGTTCAGTTGCTGAAAGATAGAGATAAGCTTTCTAAATGAGATTGAGTTCCACGAATATGCAGGCTAGAAAGATGTTATTTGCTGCTATTCTATCTATTTGTGTATTAAGTTCGAAGAAGATGTCAATCTATAATGAAAAAATGATAGTAGCTCGTTGTTTTATAGGCTTTATCATATTCAGTCGGAAGAGTTTAGGTAAGACTTTCGATGCTTGCTTTGTTAGTTGAAAAATCGTATTCTAGTTACAGTCAACATAGTAGCTGTAGCGTGAGCAGCGCTTCGCTCCTTATATAGGTTATACCTCGTGCTGAATGAAAAAGTTCCCCCATTCAATTTGTAGGGACAACCCCTACCTCCTCTCTTCTAGAAAACATTTAGGCGTTATGGTTTTGCTTCTCATTAAGAAGCACACCGGGCTTTAGTCGGAATAGGCAAGTGGTGTGCTTTAAGAGTCAAAAAGGAATTCATATCAAAATGAAGAGGAAACTTTCTATTTTTCAGTATGGATCACAGTATGATCCAACCGGTCCCACTCGTTATTCAACCAGCGATTGGATTAAGATTTCCGTATCAGAATCTTCTCCATTTGAGGGAAGTTGTTCTATAGGGCCCCCGGTCTCCAATAGTTCCGTTTCTGAGGCATCCACTGGGATCCGAGATGAGCTTACTTATTATTCTCCAATGGATCTAAATATGACTGACATGAGTGAAGAATTTAGAAATGTGTGTGTCTTTTTTAAAGGGAAATCGAATATATAGGGGCGGACTTGCCATCCACCTGGACTCTCGAAGGATTTACCCAGCTGGTGTTTGGGGAAGAGGAGGTCTTCGACCCCTCTTATCTATCGGATGTCTATTCGAACCTTTTAGAGTGTGGCTTTCATAGCTGCTATTGGAATCTTTAAAAGAGGTCTATGGGACCATATGGATATTGGTCCCTATTTTGACTCTTGTATTGGGAATCACAATAGGTGTACTAGTAATTGTATGGTTAGAAAGAGAAATATATGCAGAAATACAACAACGTATTGGGCCTGAATATGCCGGTCCTTTGGGAATTCTTCAAGCTCTAACAGATGGAGCAAAACTACTTTTCAAAGAGAATATTCTTCCATCTGGAGGAAATACTTGTTCATTTAGTATTGGACCGTTTATAGCAGTCATATCAATTTTACTAAATTTTGCAGTAATTCCTTTTAGCTCTCGCCTTATTTTAGCCCAACGGCTGAAAAGTCGTTGCGCGCTAGCTTATAGTTTAGGGGTATAGTAGGGGTGCCCCTTTCTAAAACTTATATTTTATATAATGTAAGCTTTTTTGGAACTTTAGTTTTGGAGTTTTCCCCAACCTATACCTTTGTTGCGTGTAATAAGTGCTACGCAATTGTGCAAGTATACACGTCGCAAGTAATAAAGTGATGCGAGTATCGAGTATCGTCTCCACAGGGATTGGTTTGGGCCACTTTGCTTAAGTTACCGCACTGTGAAAATAAAAACACAATTGATAATAGAGGTTTTAATTAACGATTAAACTAAGAGCAATAAACTAAAAGAACAGATGAAAATAAAATAGAGTAAATAGGCCAGGTTATCGTGAGTTGAGGTGTGATAGCCGATTGGATCGTCTTGGTAAAAGAGTGCAAGGGCAACTCAGTTGCCGTGGCAACTTGCACAGCGGGGTTGCCTTGGCAACTAATCGATGGTTGCCTGGGCGACTAGCTGGGCAACTACATGGGTGGCTGGGCAGCAACTTCAAGGTTCGGCAGAGCGTTCTTCAATGGTTTCTTCTTATCCCTAAGTTGAAACTCTAGCTACTTGTGCATGCCTTGATAATACATCCCTGCGTGAATCAAGGGTGAACAACAACCAATCTTGCGCTCCTCTTAGTCGTTGAAATCCTTAACTTATTCCTAAGCCGGATTAATCTTCACCATCAATAGATTGAATAAAGACCATACTCATTCGTTTCTTGAATCTAACCCTCCCGATATTAGATAAATAGATGAAGTTACGAGATCCTCTCCCAATTCACTCGCAAACAAGAATGAGTAAACATTGAATAGAAAAGTGCAAACTCTTATTACCTAAACAAAATCCAATTGTTTCTCACAACAACAAAACACAATAACCCCAACCAATCAAGTTAGTTCATGGTTGGGTTCAAAAAATATACAAAGAATAATCCCCAAACCATGAATCTAATGGAAGCAAAGAAGAAGAAGAAGAAATCGAACTCTCTCCCCCTTGCTTTCTTGTCGAAATTTCTCTCTTCTTGCCCTATGGGGTTGTCGAAATTTTCCCTCCTCTTGCTCTCTTCCAAGTTGACGAAATGGCCTCTAATTTATACGGCTAGGTCAAAGTCCTTCTTTGAGGAGGAAGTTAAGTTGGAATTAAATTATCTTTAAAGAATATAATTCTTTATTATAATTATATTCCTACTAGAACTTCTCATATCTTCTTGGAATTTAATTCTTCTTTAATCTCTTCATGGAAATCAAATTCCTTTGGGATTTAGCTTTGCTCCACGTCATCTTGGGCTTGTCTAATCATCAATTTCGACTACCATATCACCTTATTCTTTTTCGACAATTGCCCTAACAACTGGCTCGGCGTCTCCTTCATACATTGCCCTGGCAACTAGCTCGGCATCTCCTTCATGCATTGCCCTGACAACTAGCTCTAGTCTTGCTTTGGCAAGTGATCTTGTACATACACACAAAAAACACCAAAGCAACATCTTTTTTCCACAAAAATCACCAAGTTATGTAATCAAGCCAACGGTGGAAAGAAACATGAATTAATGCATGAATGACTAATTATGCAACTAATATGAGCTTAAGTCAAATAATAATATGAGTAAAAAGGGTAATAAAAATAGTACTTTTGAACAGTTATCAACCTTAGTAATATTACTAAAAAATAGGGGCTTACATTTTTCAACCGCATCGCACTTCCGCATAAACAATGGATCCGTTGGGCTAGATAAGCAACCTTCTCTGGAAAAGAATAGTGAAAAGCCATGCCACTTGGAACGAAACTGGTTGCTTACTTACTTTTAGTAAGACCACTTTGGTAAGCAAAATTCGATTAGATAGGCATGGTTCCTTACATGACAAGACAAAAGCCAACTTTTAGATGTTCTTTGCCTGAACATATAGAGGAAGCAACCTTCTATCTGGCCTCTGTACTAGTAGTAGAGTGGCTTGCTACTTTCAATCAGAAAAAGAAAGTTGAGCAAGGCAAGGGAGAAAGAAGTTGTCCCCTCTTCTCTGGTAACCCGTTACCGCATATGTAGAAAAAGAGGGAGCAGGGAAGGAAGAACAACCGTTTGACTTTGGCACATGAGGTGGCGGGTTTGGCTAGGTAACATAATGGAAATGTATCGGAATGCAAATCCTGGAATGACGGTTCGACTCCATCCTTGGTCTCGGGGGGTGGCGAGCTGCACGGAATTTGAATTAATCAAATGGCATAAGGGGCTTTCATTTGTTATAAATCCACAAACAACATACTGGAACTTCCAAACCAAAGAAATGCAACATGAGAATGAGCTTTTTACGTTACGCTTCAATAGAATGAATTCCATAAGGGTAGAGCCCCATGGTTGATCGAAGGTCCTATGCCACTTAAACTCAAATCTATCTTACCTTCAATCCATCTTTTTTCAGCCAGCTCATAACAAAATGTTAGGCCGGGCTGACACAACCAAATTGGTTGAAGAAAAGGAAACCCCAGCGACCAAGCACTTCCACCTCCAAAAGTGGAGACCGAACACCGCCAGGTTGTCGATGACACGTCTGAAGAGGGGGCGGGCGCACTCTATGTTGACCACCCTACCCACTAATAGACTATAAGGGGGGCAGACGAACGGGAATCGACCGAGAACCCGAACCGCTTGATTGGCTGACCCATTCATACTCGATTTATTAGGGTCGGGGATGGATGGAACCAATCAGAAGTGCAAATCAGGCAAGCAAAGTCGGGAAACAGACCGCAGCGCAACGACTAAGACTCGTGTCGGAGGAGCTTTGAGCGTGAGCTACCACTCATGCATCGACAAGGACCCGTAACTCTCGAAGGGGCCCCCAACCGCCTGAATCACTGTAGCAAACCCTCCATTTACTCAATGGATAGCGCTTATCCTCTTTCAATCAACAAATTGAGAAATAAGAAAAAAAGAAAATAAAGAGGTCTTTATTGAGGAGGCTTTGCACCTGAAATAGGACTAATGAAAATCCAGAAGAATGGGTCTGGGCTTTCAAAAAGATGAAAATGCAAAGGGTAAAGAGAAAGTCTTTTGAACAACCAACCTGACATAAGGATTCTAGCTCGCCCACTTAGAGTAGATGGAGATTATCGGAATGGGAAAAACGGCACTCAACATCTATTAAACAACACCAAGAACAAAGCCATACCATGCTCTCGGGAGAAAGACGTGATGATTGCCATGAATGCTACCTTCGAGGACGTGTCGTACAAGAAGGTCTTTGCCGATTCTTATCAACATGGTGCACCCCTCAGTAGAGGGGCGTGAAAAGGTCATGGAGACTTTGATCGAATGAATAGGGATCAATTGATAGACATTTTTCTTGAGTCCATGATTCACGCTTTTTTCGTTTGCTATGTGCTGACTGGATGCGTACTCGCGTGATCGATCAATGGATGGGGGAATTACGTGAATGACGAGAAGGGCCTAACCTAAAGTAAAGGCTCTTCCCTCTCTGGATGGTGAATCTTTATTGACTGACACTAGGAACTGATTCAGAGAAACAAGAAGCATGACATGAGATACGTGGCAGAAAAATTTCTGATAGCGAATTACTTGACTCGATGGATGGATGGAGGGGGGGCCTCCAACTTAATCAGGAAATCAATGTTGAGTCCACAATCATCGAAAGGGGCACCACCAAGCGAGATCGAGACCAGCACCTTATACAGGGTTCCAAACCCGCACTTCTAAAAATATCCCATAAAAAATAAAATGACTAACAAGCGTGAAACTTGACTTTGAGAAAGAAGGGTACCATTCTTGAATAAAAGCAAATAGAAAAACAGCCACTATCTTAGCAGCTGAAAAAAGACTTTCATAGGGGAGAAAAGTAAACTCCTTGCACGTTCCGCTACTTCACTTCTTGGCTTGAAGCGCCTTTTCACTTTGTTGGCTAAAAGTGGAAGAACATTGTCCGAGTGCTCCCTCGAGATGATGTTTTCAGATTGGCTTGAGGCTTCGCTTCCTTCTATTCAGATTCCCTACGATGCCTCGCATCAGAGACACTTTTCGTTTTCAGTCCATTATCTTTTTCTCGAGTTTAGGGGAGAACTAAAGTAGGTGATCACTCTAAATAGCATAAATATAGTGTTTGGTGGATCCCCAACCCCTCTTTGAAATTCGAAGGAGATCAAAAGTATGCTTATGAAGACGTAGGTAGATTTGGTGATATAGCCATAAATAGGGAAAGAAAGAACCATACTCGCTCAAACTTTTACCATTGTACAGAAGCCAACCAAAAGGAGTTTATACATCTTGGGAAAGAGCATGCTACAAAGCGAAACTGGGCCTCAACGGAAAGATGACTCTTGAAGTTCAGGAGCATGCTTGATCGGCGACAGAATAAGGAAGTTTCCCCTGATCAAGAAAGAAAGTCAGCGACTAGTCGTATTGTCATCAGATGAATAACTAGCCTTCGAAGGCCTTTTGAAGTGGAAAGCAAAAGAAAAGGCATCTCGTTGCATTTATTGGCGAAATAGCTGGACTTGGCCTTCTATTCTAGCCGTTCCGTCAGAAGGGAATGAAATGAAAAAGAGAGGTGAAAGCAAGGAATTCTTTGATGTAGGGACTGGTGATTGGTGTCTTTCAACATTCCCTTAGGTAAGCAGCTTCACAGCTTTCCAATTCGTAAGCATTCCAAACCTTACCATTGTTGGAAGGAAGGCTGACTTATTTTTGATTATTTCAAGGGAATAACTTTCCGCTTGTCTGCTAGCATGGGTAATAGTAATATCCTCAGGGCTTCTCTTCTTTTCTTTTCTTCTTCGGTATCTCTTTCTACGCCTTTCTTTTATTTTACTCCTTGGTCCAAGTAAAGAGAGTACCGGCAGTCCAATAACTCACCATCTCGTAGCACCACTCTCTTCTTTCTAGGGCATTCGTCTTTCTTCTTCTCTCTATCAGGCTATAGCTGTGGTTGGTTCACTGAACTACGTCCACCCAGCGCCTAGCCATAACCAGCATGAAAGGGGGATCTTCTTCCACAACTTCATTTTCACTTAGGCCCGAGCCAAGTCAGTGGGGGGACCTTATCGGGCTCCTCCCCCCCAAAAACTGTACGTGGGAGTTTCCCTTCATACGGCTCGAATCATTCTCAGATGCCCGGAGAGGCATCATTTCCTTGTTTGTTGGGTTGGTTCACGCGCGCGCAAACAAGCACCAGCCGCAACAGCAGGGAACTATGACCAATAGAGTCAGAGACTTAGCTACATCCGCACGTAAAAGAAATGTGGTTCTGGTTGAGGCTTTCTTTCCCTTATTAGTAAAGAGGGAGTGGGAAGTTCACGAAGTCCGTGCCTTCTGTACCACCACAAGATTGGTCGTTCTTGGGCGGATCGGATCCCGCCCTTAATTATAAGGGATAGGGGGAAGGCGACCGGGCCTATCATATCAAAAGGGTTATAGAAAGAGAACCCGACCACCTATTTCATTCGACGTTCCAGGGCAGGAGGCCCACCCGATTCAACCGAATTTTGGATATAAAAAAGGCGAGTTGATCTGCTTTGATCAAGGAAAAGCCCAGTCAGCCACCAACTCGGTGCAGGTCACATGACCTACAGCTCGACCTTCGCTTTTTGAGGCTTCCTCTACCCACATCTCTATATGCCCGCAGCACTTCCATATGGAGAAAGATAGGCTTACCATGTTCCAACAATAGCACCTAACCTATGCCGATTTTGGCGGACCGTGCTCTACCCCGGTGAACTCATGCGGTTCTGACGTGCAAAGAGGCCAGAGGCGAAATCCGTTCACGGTCCGTGGGACCAACATCATTCGAAGGTGGGTGGCCCGCCCCGCCTAGAACAATCATGTTTGACTGGGCTTACACACATTCGCTCACTTATGTTATCCCCCCTCAGCTCACCCTAGCCTTGGGCCTTTTGCTCTTCTAACGTAAGCTCTAAGGCTTCACACCAAGTCTTTACTGACATAATATGCATCTTAAGTAAGGTCAGGCGAAACCGTTGTTGCATGATGGGAACTTCCCCCATATTGCTATCAATGTCTTCATGTCGCACGACCTCTTAACATTACACCACTGAATCCCTAACCCTTTACTTGTCGTGCAGTGACAGTACCAATATCCACTAATCGTTGTTTTCATATACGGTTGCCGGTTGACATCTCTTCTAATTCGTCGATACGAGAAGCAAATTGTTGTGTGGAGGAATCAATATCTCGACATAAGCCAAGAGGCAGATCTTGTGCCACTCCACCTGGTCGTATGAAATTGGCATGCATCCTGGCTCCCGAGACTTTTCATAGAATTCTAACAATTTCTCCCGCTCCTCAAAAGCCCACAGGAACGGAGTTGATGCTCCCACATCTATAGCATGAGTAGTTAAAGCAAGTGAATAATTTGAAATTTGAGTTATTTCACGGAATAACACTCGTATATATTGAGCTCGTAATGGTACTGCGCAATTCAAAAGTCTCTCTACGGCTGAAGAATGAGCGTGTTCTTGGGCCATCATAGAAACATAGATAGAGTCAAAGACGGAACGAACAACGAAACTTTATGACAGCTTTTTCGTACACGTTCACTTGCATCATATACACAAGTGCTCTCTGAACCGTGCAATAAGGTCACCCATAACACGGCTCTCCCACTTGAGTTACCTTAGCTCCAGTCCATGCTATTCAATGATATTGGAAAAATGGCAGCGTAACGTAACAACTAGTATTGAAAGCTGGTCGCCTTTTGAGGGAGGGAAAGCGTTTCAATAGGAGCCCTAGTTCCCTATTTGCGGCCTCATCACTTCAATTTAAGCGCAAACCCATTTCTTTTTAGTCACCTTGCGGACCACACCTTTGGTACTTCAGTAGGGCGAGCTGTTTGATAGTGACTTCTTTCGTTTGCTAGGGTGACGAAAGGCTACTTCAATCTAGGAAACAGTCGGAAACTCAAGAGGGTCGACTTTGGAAGCGTTTGCCGGTAACCAAAGCGTATCTTTCCTGCAACCACTTTGGTACTTTGCTTATCACTTTTTAAAGTTATACAATAGAATGGAGGCTTAGCTCTGGACCCCTTGCTTGCAGAAATGAATGGATCAGAAGGGGGCTGGGTTCTATTTCTGGGCCGGGCGGGAGGTGAAGGCCATAAGAGAAGATTTCCCTCCCGGTAAGGAGAAGAGGAAAAAGGCACTGTCATCTATCTCGACAAGTTTTTCCCGAGGCGTTGGAAATCCAGACCGGCTCAGAGAATCACTGGCGCTATTTAGCCCTTCGTTTCGCCAATAAAACAAAGAAGTCATCCTTGAAGATTTCCCATTCCTTCCCTGCCGAGCCGCCTCTCTTCGCCATTTGAAGTACTACATCCGCCTTCCCTTTCTATAACATACCCCAAGCGCCCCCTTTCCAATCAATCACTAAGAAAAAATCAATACCAATCAAAGGGTTGGCTTTGGGCGTTGTAAAGCTTCGTCTGTTATTTTTCGGCCCCAGGGGAGTTTACTCGACCCATTCCCCAGTCTCCCGTACTGCTCAAGTAAGTGTGCAACTCCGTATGAGGACCTCCTTCCCTTCTGCCCACTCCCCGTTCACACGGTTCTCAAAGCGAAGGAGGAAGGATGGACAGCAGGTACCACGAGCCCTCTGTCCCACACATCTATCCAGAAGCAATTGTAGTTCACTGGTTCTACTGAATGCTCCTATCTCTCAATAAAGATCGTGTGAGTGTGCAGTTATGATTTGGATGCTTCGCCATATAATAGATCAACCCAGTTCCCGTTTTTTTCTGTGCACTCGCTTTATATCTCTGACACACAAGGAAGGATGCGGTGGGAAGGAAGTAGCCCTAGCCTCTCTTCGGCCGATCATTCTGGTAGCATCTTGCATTCACGTTCCCATTTGATTACCACTCGGGGATGTAGTTGTAGATACGTTAGTCTTAGTGGGTCGTTGGCTCCACCTGTTATCTCCTTCTATGACATGCTGTTGTCGTCGCCATATTCCATATGTCACTTAGTCATCTCTGCCTCGCTGCGGGTCAGCACCTCTGAAAGAAACGGAGGACTTCATTCAATGACTCCGCGATCACCCTCTAAACGTTCAAAATAAGGTAAAGCTTGAAGATAAGTTTTGTACTCTATTAATTTCTCAGTCCCTCTAGTCGGGTGGACGCCGGCCGGTCTTTCGACCAGATCCCCCTAAAAACTGTACATACGGGTCTCCCCGCATGCGGCTCATGCAATTTGAGGTGGCCCAGCCCAGCACTCATTAGCAAACCCTTTAGTGAAATTGAGACAGCTCGACCTCGGAAGCGAATTCGCGTTTAGGCATCGCTTTTTGTCGTACCGTTGACTCTATATATTCATTGAATTTACTTTATTACATTTTTATATAGGACAAGAATTCATGCACTTCCCTCTACTTCATAGGGTCTTCTATAATAGGGGAAAAGCCTTATATTTCCGTCAAATGACCCGGCCTCCCCTGGCTCTTCCACCGTCCGGGCTCCCTTTCCTCCCTATGCTATGCTCCCCCGGCGCAGGCCTACCAAGCTTCGCGCCCGTGGCGTTTTTGCCAGACGGTCTTTGGCCAGTAGTGTTATCCTCCCCGCTGGCTGCATGGGCGGGTTGTCCCTCGCTGCTGCGTTCTGTTAGGCTATAGATTACAGGAATAAATGTAGTTGAATGAGACAGCAGGCGGGTTACACGTTCCACTGCGCCGAGATGTGAGGTGCAGGTGGTGATGATCACCTTGGGGTATGCGCTAGCGCCCTTGACAGACACTCCAAGACCAGTCAACGCTCATGAAAACCCTGTCGGTCTGTCCTCTATTCATCCGACCGGAAGTGTGGATAACGAGGCCACCTTTACCCCGGTCGAAAGAGAAAAGCTATTCTTCATAACAGTTAAACAAGTGAATGGGAATAATTTTTCCCCCGAGGGTGACTGAACTACCTGGATCCTCATCTCTTGAACTCGTTCTGGCAGCTAGTTGAATGGCACCGGTATCTCATCTAGTCTAGATCGATTCCCTAAGAGCTTATTCTCTATCAGTCGTAGGGTAAGCCCTTTTGTCAGCCATTGAGCAAGTGAGTTCTTTTTTAGCCAGTTCGGAAAAAGTTTCATATGCTTTCTAGCTCAGCGAATCCCCAGCCCTTTCTTTTGCAGTTGCAGTAAAAGGGCAATCCATTTTCAAAGTAAGCGCATCGCCTTCCATTTCTTAGATAAAGCCATTGAGTATAAAAGAGGCCCCTCTAATTGCAGAAAAAAGTAAACTTTTCCGGCCGGTAAAGGAAGGGGCTGAGGGGATAATCCAAGACTAATTGAGTTCCCATCTTGCTATTCTTTTTCGGAATGAGCCCGTGACTCGTTCATCATTCAGACAGATGCGCCTCTCTCCCAGGCGTACTACTGAACATTGATTCTCTCCTAAACTATAAATCATTATTTATAGCTAGCAACTACATAAACAACCCTGGGGAGTCCGCCCTACCTACTAATTTACTCAACTAAGCTTGCAACTTACTATAGGGTTTTCTATAACCTAAGACTCTTAGATAGAGAGTTTCAAACCAAATTGGGGAACTCAACTGCTGGCCATTCCCTAAACTATCTATTCTATCTATATATACGCTTAAACCTTACTCGGATTAACTGGGCAAAGGTTCGTAGCGCTTACCATTCTTTGTGATTGCTTATTCGATTCCTAAAAGTGGCTTAAAAGCTCCTTTAGCATAAGAATTTTATAACTAATCAATAAGCAAGGACTCACTCAGACCATAGACCTAATAAAAGAGATATATGCCAGCTCGAGTGCAAGCATCAATGATTATGTCCTGAAAGAATAATGATTCTTCTATAGATAAAGAATCTGTGAAGTTTGATTCCAAAAGTGATAAAAAGCATGGTAAAAAGTGACTAGGAGTCATTATGATATCGGTGCCAACTTGGTTAACTTCTTAGTAGAAAGATCAATTATATATTTGTCAAGCGAAGTGAGCTTTACTGAATTACCGGTGAAGAAAGGGAAGGGCTCGGAAGACAGGCGCATTATAGCTGCGTGCGTTAAGGTTGTTTTTCTTGTAGTTAGATGGAGCCCGGTTCTCCTTTTTAAAATGGGATGGCTTCAACGCTTGACTCCGGACAATCAACGTAAACAAAGACTCAAGGCTCTTTCCCTCTCCTTTCTTTCAGTCGAGCTATTTCATAACCTCTCCCGCTTAGGTATTAGTCGATCGAGTAACTCGCTCCTTGAGTCGTTCCTCTCCCTTCAGTCTCGTCACTTTCAAATGCACTCCTAACGGATCCTGGCGAAAAAGAAGTAGTGGTTGCGACTTCGTAGCCCTGGTTTATCTCCTTACGGACCCTGGTGGTTCACTCTCTTGAAGACCCTGTGATTCATTCAATCTTCGCTTCCCTCGGTGAAAAACCGTAATACTTACTGAGGAATTCCTACCAGCAGACTTCCCTGTACTCAAAATGAATTGTCTAAGTGCTCTCCTCTCTTGGCTTTGTCTCATTGTCTATCTCGTAATCATTCGATTCCACGCTTCAATTGAAGCAAGCTCCTACTCCTCCTCCTTCGTATTCGTAACCTTCATCGTCGTTGGTCCTTTTGACATAACATTCTCGGTCGCTAAAGAAAAGAGACTGGCTCTCTCTCTATCTATTAAACGCAATATCTTGAAAGGCGAAGAGTGACTACTGATTTCTGCTCGTACTTCCTCTTACTGTAGTGATACAGTACTGTGCAAGAGCGCTTACGGCAAGAGCTAATTCAGCTAAATCAATGGCACGTGGGAGCCTTCTAAAAAAAGAAAGAATTGACTGACCTTGCTGCTTAGGACTTTTCTTTTCTAAAGTCTAAAGAGATTTCCCGGTGAGAACCTTTTTCTAGTAGCAATTCCGACAAGAGCGGAAATAACTACGGTTATTTCCATTCTTCTTTCTCCTGTTCTTCTTCTATCTAAGGACAAGGAAAAGGTTGTGAGCCACGACACTTCTCTTCGAATATCCTGAGTGTTAGACGGAAGGTCAAGTCGAAAGTTAAAGCTAACACTTACCTGGATCAAGTCAGCACCACCAGCAGGTTCTGGAGAAAGTGAAGCTCTAAAGAAAAGAAAGAATCGATAATTCAAAGGTCTTTTCGAACGGGGTTGTTATTAGCCGTGGGTAGTTTGATGTACTCGTTTTGAGTGCTGGGTGGTGAAGGAATCCTTATTCTACTCACCGGAATTTAAGGCTTCATCCGAATCAAGGAGAAGCCACAATCTAAGAAACCAAGGTATAATGTAATTATGTATACAGAGTCAACACCTCTACCAATAAGGAATCAAGTAAAGTAATCGGTTGAACGCGGTCTAGGTAGAAGTATTCCTATTCCTGCGTTGTGCCGGAAGTCTTTAAGACTTTCTTGATGCTAGGGGCTATTGAATATAATCAAGTTCAGTAGTCCAGGCGGGAGGAGTCAATCTGTAATTCCCGTAGTTCCATAGGCAGGAAGCGCATCAACGAGTTTCTGTATCTCGGCAGTAGGGACCGAACTTTAAGCAATAGGGATTAGTGTTCAAGGCTAGGATCTATGTAATATGAATAGTAAGTTGCGCACCCGTCAAGCAGTTCTCACTCCAAGCAGGATTCTTCTATGGATTAGTGGGAAGACGCAGGTTCTACGGGCAAGTCGATTAGAGCAAGGACCAGAGAGAGACGTTAGAGCTAGTACAAGTTTAGTTCCATCTATCTCTTTCGGGAAAAAGGCTAGTTGGGTACGCTCAAAAGTGAATTCAGTTAGTAGAGCCCGTTACCGTTAGTCAAGTGATTCACTCAGTAAACGAGTAGAAAAAAATATTCTTTCAAGTGTCTGTTGCTTCAGCTTAATTCAGTTCAAGACTTCGTCGTATAGGGGTTCTCTGTATCCTTAGTCTCCATTGCTCGTTCTCAAAAGAACATATCTTCGGTTCTTTTAGAGAAAATAGCTCACAGGGAGTCCATAATCGATGAGATCCATCTCACTCTCACCATTTCCCGTTATCAGAAGGTTTCCAGTTTGCTTAGAGAAAAAGAGGAGGTCAATACAACAATTGCATCTCGGTATGCAGAGTGATATCGATGCAAGGAAAGGCTTAGATAGGGGGGTTATGCAAGCTTCAAAATATGCCGAGAGGAAATTGTCTTTGAAAAGTGGCCTTCTCATCAAAGATGTCCATTCAGAGTTTTTATTTTGAGATGCATATGAATAGTTAATTTAATCTATCCCATGTATTCACTTCTCTGTCGGCATCCACCCCGGATGAGTTCGGTTCGATCCCACAGCTTCAGGGTTGAATTGCTCTGTCACCTAGATAAAAAGGTTAGAGCTGCTATCTTCATGCCCTAGCTCGGCTTCCCAATGAGACTCTGTTTATCCTGAAGTGAATGTTTTTGAGTTCTTTCCTCTTAGCCTACGGATTGCTATCATTGAGATGTCATTGTTGAGATCGAAGCGGGCTTGAACTGCTTTATTCGGTCTTGGTGGCCTACAATTAGAGGTTCTTTGAAAGAGAAGAAAAGGAAATGTGGTGCTAAAAATGGATGCTACCAATCTTAAACAAAGGGCTAGATAGAAGACAAAGAACCGCCTACCCAGAAAAATGACTTACTTGAATGGGGAGCTATCCTATAACACTAACAAGCGGGGACGAAAAGGAAAGGATAACCTCTTTTGAAAAAAGGACAGAGCCGCTTGGCCGCAACTTACACATTTGGAGTTCCGGATTGAACTACAGGCGAATTCAAGGGGTGGGCTTATAAGCCCCTTAGATAGCACTTACTCTATGAATATAAGATATTTTCTTTCTAGTAGAGCTCATCACAATCATCATAACCTAATTCCAGGATCTGCTATGGGCACTGATCCTTCTATTCAAAGTTTCGTTTTCTCTGTTGAATGTAGTTTATCCAGGAAGCTCGCTAAAGTGAAGGTTATTCAAAGCGGTGTAAGCAAGTCACTCTTAACCCTATAGTTAATTCGGATATCTTTGCGCTAGGAGCTAATGAAACTCATGTAGCTCATCTAACTCAATACGCTACTGGTGCTTGTTTTGTTCCCAATCTATGAAAGAAGAGTTGAATTCCCCGGAAGAACATGAAGAACATTCGCCGAACGTAGAATAAGCTGTAAATCTTAGTTCTTGAAAGCGAGTGAATCAATCTTCCTTATAGCTCTTTCTTCCGTGTTTAACCGAGGCAAAGAAAGACATTAAAATAGCAAGTAATCCCTTGCTTCTTCCCCTGCTAACACAGGCTAATTATCTCGCTCGAGCTGAAACAATTGAATTATAGAGGGTTTTCTTTAGTAAAAAAGATGTAGGCCTATCTAATCTATGAAATCGGGATTCAACCTGCATCAACACCTCCTCCTTTGTGATAGGTAGGAGATCAAATCATATATAAAGAAAATGGATCTGTCAATAACCACGAAATACTTAGGGATGCAAGGGGTGTTGGCTCATGTCCTCGCTCAAAGGCCTTTGCTCGTGTAGGAGAACCCGGCGGTCAGAGTCTAGCTGACTTTTAAATATTAAATTTTCGAATCGAATATTTAAATATGAACACATGACTTGGTAAAAAGGGATGGGTGATTTAAAATCGTGGCGTGTTGTGCATTTACTGGGATCCAGTGGGCCGTAAATAGTAGATTGATTTATTTTTAGAATGGGACAAACTTTAAAGTCTAAAGTCCATTACTTTCCGGATAATTCGAAACTTAAATATTGCTATATGTATCCTATCTCTTCATCAAATAATGTTTATTTGATCATTTTAATAACTTTTATATAAAAATTTTCTGAAAATTTCACTCATATAAATTCAAAGAAAAGCTAACTAAATTTCCTACATATCTTAAGAAAAAATATTTAAATTGCAAATTAAACATTATTTATTGATGGTATGTGAAAAATATGTTAAATAAAAGTATTAATTATAAATTATCTATTAAAATTATTTAATGATGTCAATATAGGTGACTTAATTTATGAACAACAAAAGTTGAATGATATAATTTGATTAAATTAAAAGTTTGTGATGTAAATGAAAATAGATGTTAAGTTTAGTGATAAAAACATAAATTACCCCAATTTATGTAATTTGATAATATTATATGTAATTTTCTCTTAAATCTATATTATTTCAAAGTTCTTAGGGTGGAATTTCCTAGCTCGTAAATCTTGCATGCGTAGATGGAATTAGCGTGAAAAGAATTATTTAAACTAAAAAAATAAAATTTTAAAGTAAATATTTTGTGTTATTATTTTTTTTATTAGGCAAGGAGGTATTATATTTTCATACTAAGATTAAAACTCATACAAGATAGAACAATATGAGCATCCTTAGCCACTAAGCTATTTAGTAGATCTCAAATATTTTACGTTATTATTAATGATTAGTTAGTATAATAGGATGAGACGATATATTTTTTAAAAAATATATGATTTATTAGGTTCTTGTTAATTTTTCGTCGTAGAATGTATGCAGTAGAATGTATGTCTCATTATAATAGTCCAAATATCATTTTTTAAAGAATGTGTCACGTGCTACTTTTGGGTTGTTGGTGTATGCCACGTCATCCTCTGTTACAAAAATGATTAACATATTTCACGATGACATACTTTATGCATGAAAATGAGAAAAAAATTGTACAATATTAATGAATTGAGTATAGTTTATGTACCATACGAGTATCTAACCCTAAAGAAATCCCATGCGTCACTTATTAACAAAATTACTGACGGATATAATAAGTATTTCATGATCAATAATAGAAATGGGATCAAATTGGATATCTGATTTTTTTTAAAATTATTCAAATTCATAGATTTGTCCAATCGAATTCGTTTTTATTTGTAAATTATTCGAGTATTACTATTAAAATTTAAATTGAACATTATTATCCTCTACATATCCGAAACCGTACAGAATCTAAATTTGAAATTTAAACCATAAGTTGAATAATTGAATATGCTAAAAGTTAGATGACTAATGTTCACATTTTCACACTTTAGTCAAAAAAAAATGTTCACATTTTCATACACCAAATATATATTTTATTTTGCAATTCAGTCCGATTTAAATATCTAAATCCACAATTCACATCCACATATATAATACCGTTTCAAATAATAGATATTCAAATCCGTAACAAAATATCCAAATCCGTAATCTAAATGGCAACCCATAATCTAGAATTTAAGAGGGCTATAGCTAAGCCTAAGGTTGAGTCCCATTAAAGTTGGGAAGGCCTAGCCTTTTAATAAGACAAGTGGAGGTGATCAATCCCTTTGATTTATATATATTTTTTCCTTTCACAGACCCAAAACAAGTGATTTGAAGCCCAAACAAGATTTGGATTTGTGATTTATATATTTTTTTCCTCAGTTAGCCAAGTTCGAGTAGTGATGAGCTCACTCGAATCATTAGAAATTCGAGTAGTGATGAGTTTGATTCAAGTCGAGTCAAACGTTACCGAACTTTAATCAAGTTGTACTTAGCTCACGATCTGTCATGTCTCTTTACCGACCCAGTCCTTTGTTTATAATAGAGGCTTTTGTTTTTGCTTTGTATTCTTCTTGTTAAATTCGAGTAAAGCAGTTACATAGCAATACAAGCATGTTAGATTTAGCTGGTTAATCTGGTTTGGTTCATTCAAAAAGTTCATGTGTTGCATGAAATTTTCAATGTACCAGAAACCAAGATTTCTGTGTAAATTTACAACTTTTTAAAACCAAGAATGAATCAATATTGGAATTTGCAGAATGTGTTCTTAATGTTTTCCAGAGCTAAAGGTAGAATTAGCTTAAGATTGCATGTAGAATGTGAAGGTTCTAATTATACTCAAGTTAGAACAGTTAAAATTGGGTTGTTGGTCATATAGGCAGAGAAAAACTGTTTAAATCTACTAAAAATGTACATTATCCTGTTTTGTGTGGCTGAGAAAAATGGGCAGAGTTCAAATTGAAAGAGACAGGCATGTTATGTTAGAAAACTATTGAATATTGGAATGAGTTGCTCTTATTTAAAGTTATGGCCACTTCGGTTTGTTTTTGGAACATAAGTTCATGTCCTAGGCTTAGGTTGTCTACTTTCAGGATTTTCAGCTCATCAGAAATCGGAGTGTCAAGGAGACAAGTAACGGAACAAGTTGATAAGGAGCTGAGCAAGGGAGATGAGAGGACTGCACTGTCTCTTGTCAAGGACTTGCAAGGAAAACCCGGCGACCTTCGATGTTTCGGTGCTGCTCGCCAGGTTTTTGAGTCTTGTGAATTTTGATAGTTTTTTTTTTTCTTTCTTTCTTTCACTTTGTGTTCTTTGATTTTGTTTTGAAATGGAAAGTTGTAGATCAGAAACCAAGAACATATTCACATATGGGTATTGGATCTGGTGTTGTGAATAGAATAAATTAGGTTGGGAGGGTCGGCCCACTTGATTAATTGATCTTGTGATGATTTATATCTACAGCTTATGGGATTTGCATTTGCTTTGAGGAGTAAATTTGGTTGCAGGTTCCCCAGAGGCTCTACACCTTGGATGAACTGAGATTGAATGGAATAGAAACTACATCTCTTCTATCACCAGTTGATACAACTCTGGGTTCTATAGAAAGGAACCTGCAGCTTGCTGCTATCGTCGGAGGCGTTGCAGCATGGAATGCTTTTAGTTTTAGCCCTCAGCAAATCCTGTTTATTTCTTTGGGATTCTTGTTTCTTTGGACACTGGACTTGGTAATTTCCTCATTCCGATCATCGAACTCGTTTGTTCATAAACTATCCCCTTCTTGATATCTACTTTAGAAGTTAATTCTCGATGTGATTTCTAGTTCATGCTTCATTACTTTAAACATCGATCAATCGGATGATCTGGAAATAGCCACTGTTTTCTAGAAAATGCTGGTGTTTGTATAGGTTTCATTTAACGGAGGCATTGGCAGCTTGGTCCTCGACACAATTGGTCACACTTTCAGTCAAAAGTACCACAACAGGGTTATTCAAGTAGGACACTTCTCTTTTATTTTCTATGTATTTTGCTTCAGTTCATGATGTCCATGTGTTAATCACTTCATAGATGTGTTAATTCTAATTAGTCTTTCATATTGCTGAAAGAATGATAGTATCGAACTTCGTTGCAGCATGAAGCTGGTCATTTCTTGATCGCGTACCTGATGGGCATCCTTCCTAGAGGATATACATTAACTAGTTTGGATGCATTAAAGAAGGAAGGATCACTCAATATTCAAGCAGGAACATCCTTTGTCGATTTCGAGTTTCTCGAAGAAGTAGGTTGTTCTTTTTGATATGTTGTCCACTTGAGTAGGTTTCTTTTGTATCTGCTTCCCATTCTGTCTTCAGTTTGGGTGGAGATAAGGACCATACTTCAGTTTTCGGTAACCGGAATGATATCTAGCCGATCATAAGGCGGGATACCGTACTTCGGTTATAGGAAAAATGTAGTTTTCAGATTATTCCCTAATGCAATTTCATTACCAATGTTCTCATTTCATGCAGGTCAATGCAGGGAAAGTATCAGCCACAGTATGTTGTCTACTTCTCAGATTTTCATGTTCTTAAACATGTTTAATTTTAGACAACTTCATTGACAAGAATTCTTATGGTGACAATGTTCATGCACCAGACACTGAACAGATTCTCATGCATAGCACTAGCAGGTGTGGCAACTGAATATCTTTTATTCGGATACGCCGAGGGAGGTCTTGCCGATATAAACAAGGTATACACTTCATCTACCCAATTTCCATCCCGAGCTGTAGGTGTTTCAGTTCTGATTGAACTTTCTGGTTATGGATCAGTTGGATGGATTGCTCAAAGGCTTGGGGTTCACTCAGAAGAAAGCAGACTCCCAAGTTCGATGGTCTGTACTTAACACCGTCCTACTGTTGCGCCGCCATGAAGTAGCTCGAGCTAAACTTGCAGAGGCAATGTCCCAGGGAAAATCTGTAGGTTCTTGCATTGACATTGTAGAGGATAACATCAATGATGCAGACATATAGTTGCAACTGGCTTTTACTGGCCAACATCTTTTTCATTTTTTCCTCGGTTTCGAGTTACACGAGATTGAATTTGACGTGCATAAAAATGATCGTTGAATACTTTATATGGTAGGTTAAGGTAAAAGTACTGTATACGTCGTATTATAGTGCGGATTGCATTTTGATTCGAATAGAAATCATCTTTTTTTTTTCGGTGTCCTTTTTATCTCCACCTACGTTGTATTTTTAGGGTTTAAAATTTAAAATCTAAAGATAAAATTTAAAATTTAATTTTTTTAATATTAGAACATAAAAAACCCCGAAAATAAACAAGATTTTTGTCCTTTTGGTAATGTACTTATGAAATGAACACAAAGGTTCATATCTATTAGAAAAACGAACAAAATTTTCATCTCTCTCTAAAACTTTTACTCTCGCTTATCTCTAAAACAAAAGCTACGGTTTGTTCCTTGGCGCCGCTGCTTGCCCTAAGCGGTCGCTACCCCCACAGCTCTTTTACATTTTTCCTTCTTTTACTTTATCTCGCCACGTATGTGGAGGTTCTTTTTCGGTATCGTTGGTCTTGTCTGGGCCCTGTTAAGTGAGAGAGATTTTTTGGTTTGCGGTCGAGAAGAGATCTTTTCTTGTTTTATCCTCGTTTTTTAGGCGGTTTACGCTTTGGTGCCTTGCCCTTCGTCGTGTCTCCAGGCTTCGTGATGCTCCATATCCGTCCACGTTGCCGCTAACTATCTCTCACTGCATCACAATGAACACCTCGATGCTTCTGCAAAAGCAGAAATGACCCTACAGTTTTGAAGAGTGGATGCTGGTTTGTCCCTTTCTCGGTCCCTTTCTTTGGATCTCCTTGCTCTCTCCGCCTTGATGTGGTTGTTGCCTCATCTTGTTGTTGTGTGCTCTTCCTGTCTTTGCTGATGTCTTTTTTCTCTTTGTTTTCCCCTGTTTCATTTTATTCTTTGTTGTTGCTTTGTGTTTTCTTGTGTGTTCATATTTTCTCTTCTTCCTCTTTCGTTCTCTCTTTATTTGTCTATGTATTTGTGATGTTTTGTTTTGAATAAAACTGACCTTGTGTTCAAGAAAAAAAATGAATAAAATGATTATTTTTAGAACATTTAAAAAATATTAATTTTATAAGTTGATATCGATTAATTGATGTGGTATTGGTTTAAAATGTGTCATATCTTTGAAAACTTGAACCATTACATTTTTTTGAACAAGAACCATTACATTTAATTAGTGATAATAAGAATATTTGGTCAATCGGCTAAAATATTTATCTTTGTTCCCTCATTCTTCTTAGATTATGAGTTATAGACTGACCAGGAACACTCTTTTTTTCTCTTAGAGTCTCTTCCTTCTCTTTCTCTTTATGTAAGATTATGATTAGAATTAGGCTTTGTCAAAAAAATAGTGAATAACGCATATGTTATGATTTTTGTTTTAATATAATAATTGAAAATTAGTTTTTGACTAAATTGAAAAGATTTTAAAAATATTTTTAAGTCCAAACAACTTGAAAATAAGTTTGAGGTATTTTCAAAATGTTTTGGAAGTGTTTAAAATGTTTTAAAGTAGCTAAACTCAAGTTTTTAGTACGACCGTATCAATACGGGTACATCTTGTATCGATACACTTTAGAGTTTTAGCTATAATATTTTTCCAGAACTGAAAACCCGCACCGTTATAGGTTTACGTGTACCGATACGGATAAGAGTCGTACTGATACTCCTATAGACGTACTGATCCTTGCTTTTTAAATCCCCAACGGCTAGTTCAAAACCCCCAACGACCATTTCCCTACAGCGTACTGATACACCGTATCGATATAGACTGTAACGTATCGCTACATTGTACCGATACGCTCTAAAGGCGTATCGATACACTAAGGCTGTGGCAAGCATAATAGTTAGTTTTTGAAGAACGAGTATCGATATGACTACCCGTGTATCGATACGACTGTCTCTAAAAATGCATTTATTACGGGAAATAAAGTCTTCAACAGCTCTAAATCATCCCCAACGGTCTCCAATGACTAAAAACTCATTTCAGAGTATAAAAGGACCATTCAAGCACCTGGAATAACTAACGATCAACATGCCAATATGTCTAGGATTATAATTAAGTCTTTTGTGCTTTAATTCCTTCTTTGTATATACTACACTTGTGAGCCAAAATGTTTATGTAAGCTCAAGTGTATTAGGATTTTGGGTGAGAGAAAGAGTGCAAACACATACCTTGTAGAGGGATTTATTGTTTGCTTTGTTTTTCTCTTGTTAGAGAGATTTCCCAAAGCTTGGGTTGTAAGCTTTGGATGTTAGGCTTGGTAATTGAGTTTAGGTTGTAAAGGTTGCCTCCTAAGCCTGTTAAAAGGGGGAAGAAATTCTTAATGAATTTGGGAAATCCTTAGTTGGGAAGCTAAGGTAGTGGATGTAGCCATTTGTTAGAAAGCCGAATCACTCTAAAATTCTTGTGTTATTTTTCTATCTATTTGTTTCCTACAAAAATCACCTAATAACAATTTCTCCATCACTTGGCGACATATTTCGGTTGATTCATCGAGCCCAACAATTGGTATCAGAGCAAGGCTCAATCAAGAAGGTTTAACCACCAATTGAGACGATCCGTAATCTTGATCAATCAATTATCAACTGGTGAAATGGCTAGCGGTTCCAGATTTGTCCAATTCAAAGAAGGCCGCTCAATCACGTGTCATCCACTCTTCAAAGGAGTTCACTACTTCCAATGGAGCAACCGAATGAAGTATTTCATTAAAGCTCTCGACTTTCATCTTTGTGAAATTATTGAAGATGGATTTGTGGAAGTTCCTAAGAAGAAAAAGAATAAAAGTTCAACTAACACAAGAAAAGCCAAGTTAAATGCCAAGGCGGTGCACACTCTTCTTTGTGGACTAAATGAAGAGGTTTCCAAGAAAGTCTCCACATGTAAAAATGCCAAAAAGATGTGAGAGAAATTTGAGAAACTCTACAAGAAATAAGAGAACAGAGATGGAGTTCCATCAAGTGCAAAGGTGGATAGTAAAATGGCTCATGAAGAACCCAATGTAACTTTTAACTCATCTTGTTCAACTTCCTATTCATCTGATGAGTTACAAGAAGCCTATGATGATTTATTTTTTGAGTTTAATACTTCATTTTCAAAAAATAAAACAATGATTTCAAAATTTAAAACCGAAAATGATTTGCTTTCAAAAACAAATCTCAAATTTAAAGAAAAAATCAAAGATTTTGAGCTTAAAATTTTAAATTTCCAAAATTTGCTTCAAAGTTTAGAATAAAAAAGAAGTAGGTGATCTTAAGAAAGAAAAATATTTGATTTCCAATTAGCTTGAAAAGAAGAACAATTTGGGAAAATCTTATCAAAGACAATCTAGTGCCCTTAGATTTTTGAACGGTAAATGTTTTAAAAGTATTTGGGTCCCAAAAGGACTAATTACTTCAAATAAAAAGGATGAAATTGAAAAATGGATTCCTAAGGAGACTAAAGTTTGTGCTACTAATGCTTATGGATCCAAAGCAATTTGGATACCAAAATATTTGTGATTGTCTTTTTATAGGTGTGATGGAGCATTGATCAACAAGTGATAAAATTAAGGGGGAGCTCTATACACACAAGGAAGATCACTTGAAGAAGGAAGGCTTCACATCCTGCCTTGGCTCAAGTGGTAAAATTAGTTATTTGTTCAATTTGATTTATTTTTTTAATTCAACTAGTTTATCATATATTTGTTGGAGTAACCTTTCATTTGATGCTTGAGTAAGGGGAACCTATTTTAACAAAACCTATTTTTGTCAAAATTTACTTTAAAATCCTCCATTGTTATGGACTTAAAGTCTTCAAACTTTGGTTTGAACCATTTTTGATATAACAAAAAGGGGATAATATTTTGAAAATTTTAATTTTCAAGAGAATAAGGGGAGCTTTAATTATATTATATTTTTAATCTCTTATTCAAAATTTATTTTACTAAGGGGGAGAACCTAAAAAATAATTTTCAAGTTGGTTTTATTGTATCAAAAGGGGGAGATTGTTAGGATTTTTGTTTTGATATAATAATTGAAAAATAGTTTTGGACAAATTGAAAAGATTTTAAAAATGTTTTTAAGTCCAAACAACTTGAAAATAAATTTGAGGTATTTTCAAAAGGTTTTGGAAGTGTTTAAATATTTTAAAGTAGCCAAACTCAAGTTTTCAGCACGACCGTACCGATACGGTTACACCCCATATCGATACACATTAGGGTTTTAGATACAGTATTTTTCCAGAACCAAAAACCCATACCAGAACAGGCTTAAGCGTACCGATATGGATAAGGGTGGTACCGATACGCCTATAGCGTACCGATCCTTGTTTTTCAAATCCCCAACGGCTAGTTCAAAACCCCCAACGACTATTTCCCTACAACGTATCGATACACCATATCGATACCATATCGATACGGATTGTAGTGTATCGATACAATGTACTGATACGCTCTAAAGGCGTATTGATACACTAAGGCTGTGGCAAGCATAACAGCTAGTTTCTTAAGAATGAGTATCGATATGACTACTCGTGTATCGATACGGCTGCCTCTAGAACTATATTTATTGTGGGAAATAAAGTCTCCAACGGGTCCAAATCATCCCCAACGGTCTCCAAAAGCTAAGAACTCATTGGGAGTATAAAAGGAACCTTCAAGCACATAGAACAACTAATGATCAACATGCCCCACATATCTATGATTGTAATTAAGTCTTTTGTGCTTTAATTCCATTCTTTGTATAAGCTACACTTGTGAGCCAAATTTTTTATGTAAGCTCAAGTGTATTAGGATTTTGGGTCAGAGCAAGAGTGCTTAATATTTTATTTTTGGCTAAAATAGATGCTTAAAGTATGTGCTTAATATTTCATTTTTGGCTGAAATATGTGCTTAATATTTCATTTTTGGCTCAAATAGGTGCTTAAAGTTTTTTTTGGGTAAAAACTAAAAGCCAACAAATTGTACTACAAATTTTTCACCTCCATCATCTTTTCTTATCATCTCCCCTCTCTAAACCCTAGCTGCCTTGTCTCATTTTTTGTCGGCCACCAGCCGTCGGTAGCTGACCTTGTTTCCCCTAGAATAGTAACCCTTTTCCACTTCAGGTTAGGTCTTCGCACTCACTGGGTGGTCAATGGTTGGCCCTTTTGTGGACCTTTCTTCCATCACTTGTCCTAATTTTGGGGGGTACAGTTTTTCTTTGGTGAAACGATTCCTCCGATGCTCAATATGTGGCTTTGTTTGCTGACGGTTTGAGGTTTGACGACATCTTATCCGCCTGGTGTTTTTGTCTCTTCTCGTTTTTTTTTCCTCTATTTTTGTAGGTGTTTTTGAGAGCGGTGTCCCCTTCTCCCCTCTTTTTGTGTCTTGTCGGTGGTGGTTGTGGATGTGCTTTTGCCTCTCCTTCAGACGTTGACGATTCTAGATCTGATGCGATACTCTGTTGGACGGTTCACTCTGCATTTCAAGTAACCGTTTCACATTCTCCGACGCCCCTCAGAGTGACATGCAGCTGATGACCACTAGATTGCTGGCTTCGCTCGCCTTGGCTCCAGCTGATGGTGTTTTTTTCTGTTTGTTTCTCGTTCTCATTGGGACTGGCTCTCCTGCTCGTTTGCTTGAGCGGTCATTCCTTCTTGTTTCTTTTCCCTTGTGTTTATTTCTGTTTTTTATGTGCTTGTTTTTCTAGGTGGTTTGGCTTGTTTTGTTCATGTTGTATCCACTTTATTCTTGTTTTTGTTTTTGTTAATGAAGCCTGATGTTCTCTTGTTAAAAAAAAGTATTTTTTTGGCTAAAATAGGTTCCTAAAATTTTATTTTTGGCTTATTTTAAAGTCAAATGAGTCTCCTACTTTGACACCTATTTTAGCCAAAAATACTTTAGGCACGTATATTCGCCAAAAACAAAAATTTAGGCACCTATTTCAACCAAAAAATACTTTAAGCATCTATTACAAAAAAGAAACATAGTTTGGCACTCATTTTGTAGTTAATCCATTTTTTATTTTAAAGTTACAATGGGGTGAATTTGTTTTTTTAATAGTGGTGATTACAACATAGTATTTGTTCATAGATATTTTTAACCCTTTGATAAAGTACATACCTTGCAGACATTGCTATTGAAAGAATGAATAGTAATATCAAATCTTGTATGTAATAAACTTAAAATGAGATGAATACTTTGAGTTTATATGATTAATATT
Source organism: Hibiscus mutabilis (assembly GCA_019671005.1). Taxonomy (NCBI): domain Eukaryota; kingdom Viridiplantae; phylum Streptophyta; class Magnoliopsida; order Malvales; family Malvaceae; genus Hibiscus; species Hibiscus mutabilis. The sequence continues at coordinate 5,746,980 of CM033744.1, forward strand.
TTTTTGAAAGAGATTAATATTATTATTATAAGACGAATTTAGTTAAATAATGTGGCATCAATATAAAATGTATCTTGATTCATTGTATCTTAAGAAACTTAAACAATTGCATTTATCTAGTGAATAAGGCATCAAGTGTTGAATGAAATAGATTGAATAATTTCTGGTGACCTATGGATAACATTACCGCCGGTAAGAAAATACTAGCATATGCAAAAATTTGTGCAGAGGTACAAGTTGATATGGCATTTCTAATTGCTACTTCAATTTTATGAGTATTTAGTTTTGTTGGATCTCTGCCCTATTTGGAAATTATTTTGTGCTTTTTGTGGCTTCACATTTTGATTGAAATCTGGAGGTACATTGTTGTTCTGACGCTGGGCATTAAATTGGTTACCTCTTTGATTCATCCGAGAAAAGTTTGAATGATGCTTCCAACCTGCATTATAGGTATTGACATGTGGGTTAAAATAACGATTGAAATTGCCAATAAAATTTATCGATTCAGGGTTTGATGGACATTCATCCACATCATGATCCTTTCTACAAATTGTGCATAATGGTTCTTGTGCCTTCACTTCTCGGGTTTCAGTAGGTTTTTGCATCGTCTTCACTATGTTAGTGAGGTTGGAAATTTGAGCATTGGTAGATGAAAATGCATCAAGTTCCAATTTTCCAGCTATTTTTGTCCCAGTTCCCAATCTAACAGAAGGATATTAGAAATCATTCGTGGCAATCTTTTCGAGGATGTCAAATACCTCTGTATAATTCTTGTATAGCAATGATTCATTTGACGAAGCATCAACCACAATCCTGGCATAAACATTAATTTCGTTATAAAAGACTTCATCTGGGTCCAAGTAGGAAAACCATGCATGGGGCATCTTTTTAACAGGTTTTTGAAATGCTCATAGACAACATACAAAGTCTCATCATCAGCCTGCCTAAAAGCAATGGTTTTGCTTCACAACTTGGCATTAAGTTTTGGTGGCAAAGAATTAACTGAACCAGGTGGCAAAGAATTTAGCCACATTTTTGCTCTTGCTCTCAAGGAAAATAAGAATAGTCTCAACTTCACTGTCTCTTCAACAACACCAAATTGCTGAAATAGTTGCCAAACCTTTATGAATTGCTTCAAGTGTTGCCTTGGATCTCCAGTAGGTGATCCATCAAATTGACCTACATTCAATAGCGTCTGAATTATTACCAGTTTAAGTTTAAAATTAGTTGTATTTACCTCTGTACCAATCAGGCATAGTATCTAATTATCCATATTTGGTGCTATGTGTTCTCTAATAGGCCGTTTTTCAAGATTCTTTGCAATGACAACAAGAGCGGGTGGTATCCCATCATGTATTGCCAGATTTTTTTGATTGTTCACAACACCATCTACTCCATTTCTATTTCGTTTCATTTCTTGAAGTTTTCTTCTTAACCTGCGTAGGGTTCTTTCAATCTCTGGATTGTATAACAAGTCCTTCGCGGTGCGGCTCCTGGTCATACACCAAACAAAACAAAATAAGTAAAATAAACAAAAGCAAGTAAAAACCAAAATAATAAATTCTATTGCAATCCCTGGCAATGGCGCCAAAAACTTGTCGACTAACTAACGCTTGGCAAACAATTGAAGAATTAATGTAAATATGCAGTAAATAATGCCATGTTTAGGTCTTTTTGCGTGCAAGTATACACAGTCAGCAAGTAATACAGTAATAAGCTGAGTATCGTATCCATAGGGATTGTCCAGGATTAAATGCCACGACATTTACTTGTAAATGGGAACAAATAAGTTTGAATTGGATTTTGATTAAGAAAAATGAATAAGGAAAATAAAATAAAAATTTAGGCGGTTTGACAAACAAATGTATTCAGATTGATAGTTGGCCTTGGCAAGGAATGATTGAATTTATGATTAGCAAAGACAACAAATAATAATTTCCAAGCTGGGTTTTATTACCGAGCAACTTTTTAAAGTTAGTATTGCATCTATCGATAGAAATATTCTAAGTTAATTACGATTAACCCTTATATGTCTATAGTGATGTTTTTCTATAATTAACTTGGCAAAGTTTCAATCTGTTACTCCTAAGGGGTAGATTCACTTCCAAAGTAAGCTCATCTACTTGAACATCTTCTGTCAAAGCTTCTCACCTTAGTACATGACAATTGATCATTATATCCTAAGTCTGTTAAGATATTAAGGGATAATAGGCATGCAATGCCAACTGTCGTATGGCAAAGAATTTAAGAAAACAAAGAACTAGCGGAATAGAAAAAAATGTCAAGGCATTCAATTATTAAAAGCTGAAAATAAACTAAGTGTTCACCGCAAAAATATCCTCAGTCAACTTAAAAGAATTAGTTCATGGCTGGGTAAACCATTAATTTTTTAACATCACCGTCATAATAGAATTAAAAACTAAGAGAAATGGACAAAGAAGAAGATCCGTCGATGCAGCCCTTCAATGGATCCAGAGCTCTTTGTCTTAGCGTGGTCAAACCACAGTTTGCCCTATACCTTCTTTCTTTACAACAGTGTAGCCTCTTTGGCTCATCGATTAGCTTCCTTTATATAGGCACTCGTGGAAACCCTAGATTGGGTTTTAAATTTGAAAGTTTATTACGCACCAACATAGACACGTTATCTTCTTATCCTCTTTTTGAATTTTAGGACTGATCTGACTCTAATGGTTATTGCCCGTTATCGACCATCCTTCTTTTTCCAACCGAGTCTAACAATCTTCATACTACTTTTGCCATCAACACTTGGTATTTATCTTATATTTCTATTGCTTTTTGTCAACTGCTACTGTCCTACTCTGCCAAACTTGCTCTTGTCCTACCACAACAAGGAAAATACCCCCTTCACTCTGGCAATAAAAGCATTCCTTAACTCTTAGATGCAAATTCATGAATCTACTAACTAAATACACAAATATGTACTCAAATTCAAGCAAAAGCATGGCAATATATACATGAAAAATAGTACTTTTGAGGAGTTAACAGTGGATAATTTTTTAAACTAAAGCAAAATTCTATTTAAACGATTCAAGATTGACAAAATAAAATGATCAAACTCGAATAGAATAGGAATGTTCAGAGGCAACACATAAGAGTGAAGCAGAGCCAAACCCAAGCAAACAAAAGGAGGAAAAAATCCTCAACATACAGAAACATCAAACAACACAAGGAAATAAAAAATGTTGATACAAAATCCAGTCCAAGAACTTTGCTTGCAAAATGTGTTAAATATGAAGAATAATCTAACTGAAAGATCCGAGTATCTAAAATTCAAAGGAAAAAATACTTGGGGTGATCATATAGTACAATGGTCATCACACATGTTTACAAAATTCCATTAACCAGGACCACCGCAATTAGACTCGAATATAATATGTCAACACGTAAAGATGTCGGTTGAAACAAATCCAAAGGTTCTCTTGTTAGTGATTCATGTATCTATTACAAAGCAGTTTAGATATCAAATACAATATGGCAAGGTTGACATAAAAGGGATAAAATAATGAAATTGGTGTATGGTGATTACGATAAATCGTACAATGAGCTACCAGCTTTATTACAAGTAATGCAATATATCATTATGAGGACCATAATGATTAGTGAGGTATTAAACCTTGGATGCATGCAATTGAAAAGTTCAACTTCTTTAAGGGGATAAAGTATTCCATTGACTATTTTGGGCATTCAAGCCTTGCATCGAAAGCCTTCCATTTTGTAAGTGTATAGTCCAAGTTGGTAGAATGTGGTTGTACGGAAGATACAAACATGTAATGTTTATTGTCGTTGCACAAGATGGTGATCAAAATATCTTCTCAATTGTATTCACAATTGTTGATAAGGAGACAACTATTAACTCTTCAAAAGTACTGATTTTTATGCTTATTTCACAACGCTTTTGCTTGCCTTTAAGTAGATATATTTGCATTTAGTTGTTAAAATTCATGCATTTGCATAAGGAGTTAGGAGCTATTCTGTTGCTAGTGTGAAGGGTTGTTTTGTTGGTTTTGATGCAGGACACAGACAGACATGACAGAGAGGTACTAGCAGAGATTGCAGGAAAAAAACAAGAGAGTTGTCGAGTAGCGGTTAACATAGATGGACCAAACAATGCCAAGCTCGGCTGGCAAGGGATTGATGTTCGATGACCGTCAAAGTAGCCATTGGACCCTGTACACGTCAGCCATAGGATTCAAATCGAGATAAGATGATACCGCATATTATCTATTCACACATTCAAAATTCAAACTCTAAAGCTTATCCAAGGGTTTCCACGCAAGCCTATTAAGGGAGTTCAAAGCCACCACATAGGGGATTGGGAAAAAGAGGTTGCACCGTGGTAAATAGAGAGACGACGTGGTCTGACCAACTAAGACCGAGAGCTCTGGAGTAATCGAAGGGCTACATCGACGGATCTCCTTCTTGCCCATTCTCTTAGTTTTAATTTAATTTGAATGGTGATGTTAAGATACGATAATATTTTGTAGATGGACCCCCAACCATGATCTAAGCTTTTACAATTGGTTAAGGGATTTTTGTGATGCACGCTAATTTTATGTTTGGTTTTTTATAATTTAAAATGCCTTGGCATTATTTTCTATCTGTTAGTACTTAATTTTCCCAAATCCTTTGCCATATGGCAGTTGTCATAGTGTGCTTATTGCACTTTAATATCTTAACAAACTTAAGGGGCAACGAGCAGTTGCTAGTTACTAAGGTGAGAAGCTTCGACAGAAGATATTCAAGTAGAGGATCTTACCTAAGAAGTGATCTACACCTTAGGAGTAAAGATTGGAACTTAATCAGGTTAACTCATTGAGTAATCTCACTATAGACATATAAGGATTAATCATGGTTAACTTAGGGTTTTGCCATCGACATAGACAATATTACCTTGAATCTGCTCGGCAATAAAACCAAGGCAGGGTATTATTAAAAGTTGGCACAAGTAGCGTGAAATCTAGGCATCCCTTGCCAACGTTCATAATTCAATTGAACACTTTCGTTGCCAAACTATTTCCATTTTCACTATATTGTTTTCGCTATCTTTTCAATCAAAAATCCAAATCATTTCAACCACTTTTATTTTCTTAAAAACAAGTAAACATTAAGCAAATAAGTTCTTGGTCAATCCCTGTGGATTTGATACTCAGCTTACTACTGTATTACTTGTTGGTCGTGTATACTTGCACACATAAGACTCACATTGGCAATATTTTCTTACATTTTTACTCTAATTATTCAATAGTTTGCCAAGTGTTAGCAAAAGTTGACAAGTTTTTGGCGCCATTGCCTGGGTTTGCGACAGAAATTATTATTTTGATTTTTACTTGTTTCGTTTCTTTTATTATTTTATTTACTTATTTTAACTAGTGTATGACCAGAAACCACCCTTTGGTGGAAGATTGGCCATACGATCAAAAAATTGAAAGAACCATACATAGGTTAAAAAGAAAAGCTCGAGAGATGGCACATCGAGGCAATAGAGGAGCCGATGGTAACCCAAAAAATCATGGAAATCCACAAACCATAATGGGTTACCAGCCGCACCAGCTACCCTGGTCATTAATGTGAAGGACAAGAGTCCTATCCGAGAACACTCAGCACCAAACATATATAATTTGATGCCAGAACTGATTGGTCCAGTAGTAAATACACCGAATTTTAAACTTAAACCAGTAATGATACAAACTATTTTGAATATAGGACAGTTTTATGGAGCACCTACTGGAGACTCGATGCAACACTTGAAGTAATTAGTGGAAGTTTGCCAGCTATTTTAGCAGCTTGGAGTGTCGGAGGATACAATAAAGCTTAAATTATTCACATTTTTCTTGAGAGATGGAGCAAAAATGTGGTTTAGTTCTTTGCCACCTGGTTCTGTCACCTCATGAGGAGACCTATGCCAGAAATTTTTGCTGCGATTCTAGCCGCCTAAACTCATTGCAAAGCTGAGGAGCGAGATCATTACATTTATGCAGGCTAACGATGAGACCCTATATGATGCTTGAGAGAGGATCAAGGACTTGTACAGAGGAAAATTAGCACTATGTAAATTAACATTCATCCACGCTGAAAGGATCTCAACTATACAAAGGCAGTTGGCATCCTTGAAAGGATCTCAACTAATGATTTTGAGTATCCTATTGCCATACTAGGGACCAAAACTAAAATTGGAGGAAAATTAGCACTAGATGAATTAACATTCATCCATGTTGAGATTTCCAGCCTTACTAGCATGGTGAAAACATTGCAAAAGAGTAAAAAATCTCAAGAGATTAAGGCGTTAGACCCATTCTGCACAATATATGGGGATGACCATTACATAGAAGATTGCCCTGCCAACCCCAAGTTAGTAAATTTTGATGGCAATTTCAATCGTAATTATAATGCAAATTCTAATACTTACAATGCAGTATGAAGGCAACACCCAAATTTAGATTGGGTAAATCAAGGAGGTAATCAACATAATGCCCAGCGTTAAACCAATGCCCAACATTAGAATAACAATGTCCAACAAAGATTCTATTAGAATACCATGCCACAGAGGATGCAAAATAATTTTTATGCTTGACAAAGAAACAACTAGGGGGCTTTGACAGAATATATGGAGAAGAACGACGTAAATGTTTAGTGTTTGGAAACATCTATGCAAAACTTGGAGATTCAGATCGAACAGATTGCCAATGCACTTAGTAATCAACCCAGAGAGCATTGCCAAGTGATACAAAAAATGCTCGGAAGAGAGACAATGAACAATGCCAAGAGAAATGACAAGTAGATGAACCAAAAGAAGCAAACATAAGCAATGCCAAAACTCTGTCTGATGCCAGACCTCAATCGGATGGCAACAAACCCTTGGTAAAGTAAGCAGAGTTAGCATATGCTTACCCACCTCTACCGTTTCTATAAAAACTACAGAAGCACAAGCAAGATCAACAATTTAAGCGCTTCTTGGAAGTTTTTAAGCAGTTGCAGATCAACATACCGGTAGTAGAAGCTCTTGATGAAATGCCCAATTATGTTAAATTCATGAAGGATATTTTGTCCAAAAAGAGGAAATTGGGTGATTTCGAGATTATAACTCTCACTAAGGGATACAGTGCACTGATACTCAATCGATTGCCACCTAAGCTGAAAGATCCGAGAAGTTTTACTATTCCTTGTACCATTGGAAACAGATTCATGGGTAAAATATTGTGCAACGTGAGAGCCAGCATCAATCTGATGCCAATGTCTATTTTTAAAAAGCTCAGCATCGAAGCAAGGCCTACCACCGCGACATTTCAATTAGAGGACCGATCTTTTGCACATACTAAGGGTAATATTGAGGATGTGCTGGTAAAGGTAGATAAATTTATATTTCCAACTGATTTTATCATTTTAGATTATGAGACAGACATGAATATCCTAATCATATTGGGCATACCATTCTTTGCCACATGTAGAGTCTTAATTGATGTTCATAAAGCTGAACTTACTATGTGCATGAATGACCAACTTGTTACTTTTAATGTATTTCAAGCTCTTAAATATGCATATTGATAAGTGTTCAAAAGTGCTATTTTTCTTACCCTTTTTACTCATGTTATTGTTAGACTTAGGCTTATATTAGTTGCATAATTAGCCATTCATGCATTAATCCATGTTTCCTTCCATCGTTGAGCTTGATTACATAACTTGGTAGTTTTTGTGGGAAAAGATGCTGCTTTGGTGTGTTTTGTGTGTATGTGCAGAATCACTTGCCAAAGCAAGGCTAGAGCTAGTTGTCAGGGCAATGCATGAAGGAGATGTCGAGCTAGTTGCCAGGGTAATGTATGAAGGAGATGCCGAGCCAGTTGCCAGGGCAATTGTCGACAAAGAATAAGGTGGTATGGTAGTCAAAATTGATGACTAGACAAGCCCAAGATGACGTGGAGCAAAGCTAAATCCCAAAGGAGTTTGATTTCCACGAAGAGGTTAAAGAAGAATTAAATCCTAAGAATATAGGAGAAGTTCTAGAAGGAATATAAAAATAATAAATAATTATATTCTTTAAAGATAATTTAATTCCAACTCAACTTCCTCCTCAAAGAAGGACTTTAACCTAGCCCTATAAATTAAAAGCCATGCCGTCAACTCCAAAGGGGGAGAGGGTAGAGAGAATTTTCGACAAGCTTCAAGGGGGAGATCTCGATAAGAATGCTTCAACCATCCTTCATCTTTTTCTTTCTTGTTCAATTAGGTTCATGCTAGGAATTCTTTATCTTGTGTTTCTTTGGAACCTAGCCATGAACTAAATCTATTTGGCTAAGGTTATTGTGTCTTGTGATTGTGAGAAACAATTGGATTTTGTTTAGGTAATAAGAGTTTGCACTTTTCTATTCAAGGTTTATTCATTCTTGGTTCTTATTCTTGTTTGCGAGTGAATTGGGAGAAGATCTCATAACTTCATCTATTTATCTAATATCGAGATAGTTAGATTCAAGAAACGAATGAATATGATCTTTATTCAATCTATTGATGGTGAAGATTAATCCGTGTTAGGAATAAGTTAAGGACTTCAACGGCTAAGAAGAGCGCAAGATTGGTTGTTGTTCACCCTTGATTCACGCAGGGATGTATTATCAAGGCATGCACAAGTAGCTAGAGTTTTGACTTAGAGATAAGAAGAAACCATTGAAGAACGCTCTGCCGAACCTTGAAGTTGCTGCCCTGACGCCCAAGTAGTTGCCCAGCTAGTCGCCCAGGCAACCTTCAATTAGTTGCCAAGGCAACCCCGTTGTGCAAGTTGCCACGACAACTGAGCTGCCCTTGCACTCTTTTACCAAGATGATCCAATCGGCTATCACACCTCAACTCACGATAACCTGGCCTATTCTCTCTCATTTGATCTCATATATTCTTTTACTTTATTGCTTTCTAGTTTAGTTGTTAGTTAAACTCCTATAATCTTCTACTTGTGTTTTCTTTTACTTTTTACAGTGCAAGAGATTAGATTCTTGAAGTGACACCAATCCCTGTGGAGACGATATCTTTTATACTATAACTTGTGACATGTACACTTGCACAATTGCAGAGCACTTATTACGCGTAACAAGTTTTTGGCGCTGTTGCCGGGGATTGGCAATAGCGACTTTGTTTTTATTTTCTTGCACTTTTTTATCTTGCTTAAAGATTCAAAGGGTTAACAAACTTTGGTTTTGAATTGGTATATGACGAGGACGAGACCGATTACACCAGAATATCCCTTTGATCCAGAAATCGAACGAACCTTACAAAGACTCAGACGAATGTTAAGAGTAGAAATGGCTAATCAAGATGACAATATGAATCAAGATGTTCCAGCAGGGGGAGGAGTGATTCTTGCACGAAACAGAACTATTCGAGACTATCTTGAAGAAGATTTTGAAGGACTTAATCCAGGAGTTGTCACGCCTGAAATTAAAGCCGACCACTTTGAGTTGAAACCGGTGATGTTTAATATGATCAACACAATTAGTCAATTTGGCGGCTCAGCAACTGAAGATGCACGACAACATCTTAAATATTTCCTCGAGATTTGCAACTCATTCAAAATACACGGAGTCACCCCCTATGTTTTACGATTAAGATTATTCCCCTATTCACTGAGGGATAGGGCGAAAGTATGGTTGAATAGTATTCTTTCCGGATCAATAGGATCTTGGACCGATCTTTGTCGTGATTTTCTTGCTCGATTTAATCCTACAAATTTGACTGATAAGCTTCATAACGAAATTACTTCTTTTCGGCAGGCAGATGATGAATCCATGTACGAGGCTTGGGAACGATATAGAGAATTTCTACACAAATGCCCCCTACACGGATTCCCAGTGTGGGCACAAGTAACAATGTTTTACAACGTCGTGAATACACCAACAAAGATGATGATAGATGCATCGAAAAACGGCATACTCCTAGATAAGTCGCCGGAGGAAGCAATGCAAATTCTAAACAGGCTGCCAAGAATGATTATCAATTCCCCTTTGCTAGAAGAGGGGCAGTTAGACGCCAAGCCACAATACATGAACTAGGATCATCAGACTCAATTTCGGCACAATTGGCCGCTTTAACCAAGATGGTCCAGAACATGCAGAAACCAAACAACACACAGGAGGTCAAGGTAATGGATTCATTTTGTGAATTATGTGGTGGTAACCATGATTCTTCTGAATGTATGCAGTATCCAGAATCCGCTTCTATGTGGGGAATTACAACCGGAACAACAATGTGATATCCAATACATACAATCCAGCTTGGAAGAAGTACTCGGATTTTTCATGGAGTAATCCCAACAATGCTCTAAACCAGAACAATTAGAATGCAAAAGCATCGGGATTCCAGCAAAATATACAACGACAACAGTTGCCACAGCAACAACCGACAACATCTAGTTCTTTAGAAAATTCTCTCAATGCTTTTATGTTGAAAACTGAATCTTATATGGATGAGAATAGTAACTTCATAAAAAGAACTGATGCTTTTATTAACAGACCGAGATGAGATTGCAAAACCAAGAGGCGGCAATCAAATATTGGAAAATTAAGTCGAATAATTTGCTCAAAACCTAAATACTAGACCGCTAGGAGGTTTACCTAGCGATACTGAAGTCGCAAGAGGAACTGGCCATGAGCAATGTAAGGCGATCACCACTAGAAGTGGCCAACAACTTAAAGAGGCTCAAGCTCGCTCACCAAGAAAAACTCCACAAAAAGTTCAAGACGAACCTAACGGAAAAACCTCAGAGGATGAACCAGGAATTGCCTCGGCAACCAGCAATAAGCATGCCTCAACAAGCAACGATAAGCATGCCTCGGCAACTGGCGATAAGGATGCCTCGGTAACTCTAGTTGCCTCGACAATGCCGTCAATCAGGTTCCAGACCAATGAAAGGATCAAAGATATCCGACTTCCACCACCATTCCCACAATGGTTGAAGCGACAAAAGCAAGAATATCAATTCAAAAAGTTTCTTGATATCCTCAAGCAAGTCTACATCAACTTGTCATTGGTTGAAGCAATTGAACAAATGCCGAACTATGCCAAGTTTCTTAAAGACATTGTGTCCAAGATAACAAGGATAGGAGAGTTTGAAACAGTTGCCGTGACAGAGGGATGCATGGCCATGTTGCACAATCGCATGCCACCCAAGTTGAAGGATCCCGAAAGTTTCACAATACCTTGTTTCATTGGAAACCACTATGTCGGGAAAGCATTATGTGACCTTGGAGCAAGCATAAACTTGATGCCTAAATCGGTTTTGCAGAAACTAGGAATCGGGAAGGCAAGACCTACAACAGTTATGCTACAGCTAGCCGACAGATCCTATGTGCATCCAAAGGGAAAAATCGAAGACATACTGGTAAAAGTTGATAAATTTATTTTTCCCGTCGACTTTATTGTTTTGGATTGTGAAGCATATGAACATGCACCTATCATTCTTGGGAGACCCTTCCTAGAAACAGGGAGAACCTTGATCGATGTTGAAAAGGGAGAACTCACGATGAGGGTGAATAACAAGCAAGTTAAACTAAATGTGTTCCAAACACTAAGGCATGTCGATGATCCAGAAGAATGCCAACTTCTTCATGCCACGGCAGAGTTTAACTTCGACAAGGAATTTAGTTGCCTCGGCAACTACATTACCGATCAAGAGGAACATGAGGAGTATGAAGAACCGATCGATGAGGAACAACAAGAAGAGGCAAATTGGTTAGTTAATCGACCAGGTACATACTTTGAACCACTGGATTACTCAGGTAAGAAAGGTGAACTCGAAAAGCCCTCTATTGAACAACCACCGATTCTTGAGTTGAAACAGTTGCCAGAGCAACTAAAATACTCTTACTTGGGAACCGATAAAAATTGCCTGTAATTATTTCCTCTAAGTTACATCCAGAGCAGGAAAAGAAGCTGATCAAAATGTTGATGCTACACAAGAAGGCAATAGGGTGGACAATTTCTGACTTGAAGGGAATTAGCCCGGCAGTGTGCATGCGCAAGATTTTGTTGGAAGATGATCACAAACCTTCAATTGAGGCCCACAGGAGACTGAATCATGCCATGAAAGGGGTTGTAATGAAAGAAATCATCAAGTGGCTTGACGCCGGCATTATATACCCTATCTTTGATATTACATGGGTAATTATGGTACAATGTGTACCGAAAAAGGGAAGTATAACGGTGGTAAGTAATGAAAACAATGAACTCATTCCAACCAGGACTGTGACCGATTGGAGGGTTTGTATGGATTATCGAAAGCTAAACAAAGCCACTAGGAAATATCACTTCCCATTACCCTTTATTGATCAAATGCTTGACCGTCTTACAGGTAAACCCTTTTATTGTTTTCTTGATGGTTATTCAGGTTACAATCAAATTGCCATAGCACCAGAAGATCAAGAAAAGACAACCTTCACATGCCCATACGGTACTTATGCTTTCAGAAGGATGTCGTTCGGATTGTGTAACGTCCCAGAAACCTTCCAAAGATGCATGATGGCACTCTTTTCAAACATGGTCAAAGACTTCCTTGAGATCTTCATGGATGATTTTTCTATTTTTGGTAATGACTTCGATAGCTGCCTCGGTATTTTAGAGAAGCTGTTGGCAAGATGTGAAGAAACTGATTTAGTCCTCAATTGGGAGAAGTGCCATTTTATGGTAGATGAAGGAATAGTGCTCGGCCACAAGATTTCATCCAAGGGAATTGAAGTAGACAAAGCCAAGGTGGACGTAATCGAGAGATTACCCCCACCAAGTTTGGTTAAAGGAATCCGAAGCTTTCTTGGACATGCAGGTTTTTACAGTAGGTTCATTCATAATTTTTCTAAAATTACTAAACCCTTGTGTAATTTGCTTGAACATGATAAAGCCTTCAATTTTGATGATTCTTGCGTCCAAGCATTCAAAACCCTAAAGCAAAAGCTTACCTCGGCACCCATTGTCATTACACCAGATTGGACGCTACCTTTTGAGATCATGTGTGATGCAAGTGATTTTGCGGTAGGAGCAGTCCTAGGCCAAAGCACAGGTAAGACCTTCCATGTGATATACTACACTAGTAAAACTCTTAATAGTGATCAAGTGAATTACACAACAACGAAGAAAGAATTACTAGCTGTAGTTTTCGCATTTGACAAGTTTCGATCCTATTTGATTGGTACAAAGGTAATTGTTCATACGGGCCATTCGGTAATTAAATATCTATTTGCTAAAAAGGATGCCAAACCTCGTTTGATTTGTTGGATATTACTTTTACAAGAATTTGATATTGAAATTAAGGACAGGAAAGGAACAGAAAATCAATTGGCCGATCACTTATCACGTTTAGAATGCAATAGGGGGGAGGACGCAAATTTAGAGATATGCGATGCATTCTCGGATGAGCAACTTTTAGTTACCTCGGCAACCATGGGTGCGCATGCCTCGGCAACCCTCGACGCCGCAGCAACTTTTGACGCGCACGCCTCAGCAACCATGGATGCGCATACCTCGGCAACTCTCGACGCCGCAGCAGCTCCTGACGCGCACGCAATGGTAACCATGGATGCGCATGCCTCGACAACCCTCGACGTTGCAGCAGCTCTTGACGCGCACGCCTCGACAACCATAGATAGGCATGCCTCGACAACCCTTGACGCTGCAGCAGCTCCTGACGCGCACGCCTCGGCAGCCATGGGTGCGCATGCCTCGGCAACGCTCGATGCTGCAGCAGCTCTTGACGCGCACGCCTCGGTAATTTTGGGAGCAATCGCCACGGCAGCACATGCCTCGGTAATACCCTGGTACGCATATTTAGTTAATTTCCATGTTTGTGGTATTTTACCTTATGGTCTTACTCACCAAGGGAAGAAGCGGTTCTGTCATGATGCAAAGCATTACTTTTGGGATGAGCCTTTTTTGTTTAAACAATATACAAATCAGGTTATACGCTGATATGTCCCTGAAGAGGAGCAGCAGAATGTACTCCGGTAATGCCATTCTTCACCATATAGAGGACATTTTGGAGGAACTCGTACCGCGGCCAAAGTTTTGCAATCCGGTTTGTATTGGCCAACACTTAACAAAGATGCCCAAGAGTTTTACAAGCAATGTGATCGTTGCCAGAGGACGGGCAATATCTCTAGACGACATGAGATGGCGCTCCAAAACATCATCGAGGTGGAATTGTTCGATGTGTGGGGGATCAATTTTATGGGACCTTTCCCATCTTCATTCAGCAACCTCTACATTCTACTTTCCGTTGACTACGTGTCTAAATGGGTTGAGGCAGCTGCAGTTCCCAACAACGATTCCATGACCGTGCAACGATTCTTGTAGAAAAACATATTTACACAGTTTGGGATGTCGAGAGCAATTATCAGTGATGAAGGCAAGCATTTCGACAACAGACTTATTGCGAAGATGTTGCAACATTTCAGCGTATCACACAAGATTGCCACGGCATATCACCCACAAACCAATGGGCAAGCAAAAATTTCCAACCATGAATTGAAGGGTATACTCGAGAAAGTTGTAAATCCCTCTAGGAAGGATTGGCCAGTAAGACTAGATGATGCACTTTAGGCATATCGCACTGTATTCAAAACACCCTTAGGTATGTCCACCTTCTGACTTGTCTATGGCAAAACATGCCATCTACCAGTGGAAATCGAATACAAGGCATATTGGGCAATCAAGACCGTGAATATGGATTGGAAAGTGCCGGCAAAAACGTTTGTTGGACCTCAACGAGATAGAAGAATTTCGTGCACTCGCCTATAAAAATGCACGAATCTACAAGGAGAAAACAAATCAATGGCATGACAAAAAACTATTGTCGCGGCAATTCACGCCAGGGCAACTAGTTCTCTTATTCAATTCTTGGCTAAAACTTTTCCCGGGAAAGCTGAAATCAAGATGTTCGGGACCATTTGAAGTTGTCAAACCATTCTCCTATGGTGTCGTGATAATCAAGTCCATCACTGACAAACGTGAATTCAAAGTTAATGGACAAAGATTAAAGCACTACAATGGTGCCCATGTGGAACGTAACAAAGAAGTGGTCACCTTAGGAGATGCATGAGCATGCTCTCCTTTCGATTTTTATTTATATTCTTATTTTTATCTTTATTTTTATTTTTATTTTCGAACTAATTAATTTTAATTTTTTTATTATTTTTGATTACTTTTTAGGATATATTTATTTTCTTTAAGATTAAAACTACATCTTTCATATTTATCGTTTTAAGTTTAAGATACCTTTTACACATCTTTATTTATTTTCTTTTATTAGTTTATCTTTAATTTTAATCATTATTTTATTTGTCTTTGAATTGTAGGAAAAAAGTTCAAGATAAAGATGAATTTTGATTCAAGAAGGAAACTTCTTCAACAAGGAAATTAATGGGCTGAATCTAAGGCTTATATAAAGCCTCCAACTTACCCTAAATAAACCCCCTAGCCGCCACCCTTCCCCTAAACCGAAACCCTCTTTTTCTCTTTTCCAAAATCAATCTCACCCACCATATTTACTACCTATCTTTTCTATATAACCCATCACCCTTAACTTCCAAGAAACCTATTCATACTTTTCATCTTGCAACTCTTTAGTTTCTTTTATTTTCTTTTCTTTGTTTTTACAAAACTCACAACCAAGATCATCCATGGCATCCAAAATTGAATTTTTGGTTCATCCAAGTTCCTCCAAAGAACCAGGATACAAGAAGTTTGCTACACCAGTGGTTCAAGAAAGATTTCACTCCAAGTTTGAAAGCTAGAATATTTGTGAAGAACAAGGCTTTGAATATTCCAACTCTCATCAAGATTTCGGCCTTGAACCATTCATCTTCGAGAGGATTGCACATCAAAAGTGGCAAATCTTTTACTATCAATCGGAACCGGGTAACATCTTATGGGTAAGAGAATTCTATGCTCACTCACCTAACCCGGATAATCCTTATGTTTTTGTTCGTGACAAGGCCATATTCATAAGCCCCAAAAACATCAACACCTTTTGCGGGCTCTACATTGAGAAGGACGAGCATCAAGCCTTTGTTGATCAACCCACGCCCAAACAACTCGACAAGGTGCTTCAAGAACTCACTCTACTGGGAACTTATTGGAACGACGGTAAATACAAGGGCACGGTAAATCGCCTTCGGCTTAAGCCCGAGGCAAAACTATGGAATAAGTTTGTTAAAACTTCTTTAATGCCCACCACACACAATACTACCGTTGATATACCGCTTCTTTTTCTCATACATTCTATCTTGCATAATCACATCATTAACATTAGAAAAATTATTTGTGATAAGATTTTTGTATGTAGCTCAAAAGAAAAGGGTTCTCTTTTCTTCCCTTGCTTAATTTCCAATCTTTGCAAGGAGATGCATGCCCCAAGTGAGTCCACCGATGAAAAGGCCCTACCAAAGTCCGGTTGGAATCAACCACAAATCCAAAATCTAATAGGAGAGGCACCGGTAAAATCCTCAATGCCTCCAATTGCCACGGCAAACCCTGCTGCCTTGGCAACCCCTAATGCCCGAGCAACTCGGCCATCAACCCCGGGACACTTTGAAGCACTCTTGCAACCATTGGCGAGCCACCTTAGGCAAATTGAAGACTGGCAACTAATGTTTATGCGGTACATGAAGGAGCACAACAATGCCATCACCCAAGTCATCCTAAAAAAGTACCCGAACAGCCGTGTGTTGTTCCCAATCTTTCCGGCCGAGATCCTTGCCACGACAACCAATGAAGCAGTCACCACGGCAACAGCAACAGATGATGCCGCGGCAACCTACACCGCGCCTGCCCAAGCAAATGCCACGGCAACCAACCCTGAAGATGCCACGGTAACCAAAGCTAATGACGTCCCGGCAACCACTACAAAAGCCAAAGGTAAAACACATATGCCCGAATCAACTCGTACGGAATTATTGTCTAATTTTTCAGATTCGGACGAGTCCTCCATTGCACCAACAAAGACCGCACCAATTGAATCCTCCAAGCGAAAAGCCAATGACATTGATGAAGAAGACGATAAGGACAACCCCGTACGAGGATCGATTCCACCAACGACAACAAGAAAACAACCATCGCGTTCAAGCAAGAGAATCAAGACACCGACCAAAATGAAACTAATCATCAACGACGATGAACTCTTGGAGTAAGTCCTTGTTTGCATTTTACTTTTCTTTATTTTTATTTCTCTTTAATGCATGCATTGAGGACAATGCCTCACTCGAGTTTGGGGGTGATTGTTATTAGTAGTTACCATGTTTAGTTGCATTCATCTTAAGTATTGCATTTAGGATACATAAATTGCTTGCCATGCCTTTAGTTGGAACAAAAATTGCCTAGATTTGATGAATATCCGATGATGACTTTGCCAATGCACTTAATTGATAGATTTTTTATTCTAGGATAACCATGGAAACACTTAGAATTTTACTATGATGCTAAATTTGATGAAACATTGTTGTGGTTTGATTGATTTAAGGAATTCTAGTGAACTTAGGTTGATAGTTAAAAAATTGGGGGATTAGAATAAAAATTGGATAAATGCTAGAGATGCCCGAAATTGGCTCTAGCATGTGCTAAAAATTTGATTGCTAGAGGTGCCCGAAATGGGCTCTAGTATGTGCTAAAAAATTGATCGCTAGAGGTGCCCGAAACCGGCTCTAGTCGAATAAATGAATTAACTTAAGAAAACAAAAAAACAAAACACTAGAGGTGCCCAAAACCGGCTCTAGTTAAAACATGTTAAAAGAACTCAATGAAGTAATTTGAAAACCTATTGTTTGCATCGAATCCGAAAAATCAACTTGCACACAACTCTGCACACACTCACAAGCATTATAGTTTGATTCCGAGTAACTCCCAAGTTTTTCGAAAAATGAAAAGCCAATCATACTTTGAGCCCCGGTTCTAAGAATTGAAATCAAGTTCAAAGCTAAGTTTGTGAAAATTGAAGTCTTGGCAGGTAATTATTAGTTTGTATTGCTTGAGGACAAGCAATAGTTCGAGTTTGAGGGTGTGATAAGTGTTCAAACGTACTATTTTTCTTACCCTTTTTGCTCATATATTATTATTAGACTTAGGCTCATATTAGTTGCATAATTAGTCATTCATGCATTAATCCATGTTTCCTTCCACCGTTGAGCTTGATTACATAACTTGGTAGTTTTTGTGGGAAAAGATGCTGCTTTGGTGTGTTTTGTGTGTATGTGCAGAATCACTTGCCAAAGCAAGGCTAGAGCTAGTTGTCAGGGCAATGTATGAAGGAGATGCCGAGCCAGTTGCCAGGGCAATTGTCGACAAAGAATAAGGTGGTATGGTAGTCAAAATTGATGACTAGACAAGCCCAAGATGACGTGGAGCAAAGCTAAATCCCAAAGGAGTTTGATTTGCATGAAAAGGTTAAAGAAGAATTAAATCCCAAGAATATAGGAGAAGTTCTAGAAGGAATATAAATATAATAAATAATTATATTCTTTAAAGATAATTTAATTCCAACTCAACTTCCTCCTCAAAGAAGGACTTTAACCTATCCCTATAAATTAAAGGCCATGCCGTCAACTCCAAAGGGGGAGAGGGTAGAGAGAATTTTTGACAAGCTTCAAGGGGGAGATCTCGACAAGAAGGCTTCAACCATCCTTCGTCTTTTTCTTTCTTGTTCAATTAGGTTCATGCTAGGAATTCTTTATCTTGTGTTTCTTTGGAACCTAGCCATGAACTAAATCTATTTGGCTAAGGTTATTGTGTCTTGTGATTGTGAGAAACAATTGGATTTTGTTTAGGTAATAAGAGTTTGCACTTTTCTATTCAAGGTTTATTCATTCTTGGTTCTTATTCTTGTTTGCGAGTGAATTGGGAGAGGATCTCGTAACTTCATCTATTTATCTAATATCGAGAGAGTTAGATTCAAGAAACGAATGAATATGATCTTTATTCAATCTATTGATGGTGAAGATTTATCCATCTTATGAATAAGTTAAGGATTTCAACGGCTAAGAAGAGCGCAAGATTGGTTGTTGTTCACCCTTGATTCACGTAGGGATGTATTATCAAGGCATACACAAGTAGCTAGAGTTTCGACTTAGGGATAAGAAGAAACCATTGAAGAACGCTCTGTCGAACCTTGAAGTTGCTACCCAGACGCCCAAGTAGTTGCCCAGCTAGTCGCCCAGGCAACCACCGATTAGTTGCCAAGGCAACCCCGTTATGCAAGTTGCCACGGCAACTGAGTTGCCCTTGTACTCTTTTACCAAGACGATCCAATCGGCTATCACACCTCAACTCACGATAACCTGGCCTATTCTCTCTCATTTGATCTCATCTATTCTTTTACTGTATTGCTTTCTAATTTAGTTGTTAGTTAAACTCCTATAATCTTCTACTTGTGT
The DNA here is from genome assembly GCA_019671005.1 of Hibiscus mutabilis. Classification (NCBI taxonomy): domain Eukaryota; kingdom Viridiplantae; phylum Streptophyta; class Magnoliopsida; order Malvales; family Malvaceae; genus Hibiscus; species Hibiscus mutabilis. Next base: position 5,766,389 of record CM033744.1, read on the forward strand.
TTTTTTTTACTTTTTACAGTGCAAGAGATTAGATTCTTGAAGTGACACCAATCCCTATGGAGACGATATCTTTTATACTATAACTTGCGACGTGTACACTTGCACAATTACGGAGCACTTATTACGCGCAACACGTATGAACCAAAGGAATGCCAAGCTGATGAAATGATGGAGTCTATTTTCACTATAGATATGGCACAACTGTGCCAAAACACAGATGATGACACAAGAGAACTGGATGATGAAATTAAGATGAATAAAAACATTGAAGGACCAACTTTGGAGAATAAAGTTGCTAATTACTTTGGACAGTTAGAGCCATTGGAGATGGTGGGCAGAGAAATCAAGGTACCTAAGCCATCCATCGAGGAGCCACCAGAATTAGAACTAAAACTGTTGCCAGACCACCTAAAGTATGCCTACTTAGGTAAACACTCTACTCTGCGGTGATCATTGCTGCTGATCTATCTAATGATCAAGAGGAAAGATTGCTGGAAATTTTATGCAAATATAAGTAAGCTTTGGGTGGATCTTGGTCGATATTCGAGGAATAAGCCCCACTTTTTGTATGCACAAAATAATCTTAGAAGAATATCATGGGAAAATAATTGAGGGCCGGAGAAGACTAAACCCGAGCATGAAAGAGGTAGTTAAGAAAAAAATTATCAAGTGGCTAGATGTTGGGATAATGTATCCCATTTCCAAAAGCTCGTGGGTCAGCCTGGTGCAATGTGTGCTAAAGAAAGGCACCATGGTCATAGTTCAAGACAACAAGGATGAGTTGATTCCTTCCAGAACTATTACCAGGTGGAGTGTGTGCATGGACTATAGGAAGCTGAATAATACCACAAAGGAAGACCACTTCCCATTGCCCTTCATCGATCAAATGTTGGACAGACTGGCAGGTAAGGCATTCTATTGCTTCTTAGACGGCTATTCAGGTTATAATCAGATTGCCATCGCTCTAGAGGATCAGGAGAAAACCACATTCACTTGTCCATTTGGGAAATTCGCCTTTAGAAGAATACCCTTTGGACTGTGTAATGCTCCGAAAACATTCCAACGATGTATGATATCTATTCTTTTTAACTTGATTGAGAACAACCTAGAAGTTTTCATGGGTGACTTATCAGTGTTTGGCAAAACCTTTGAGGAATGCCTTTAGAGTCTAAATCTTGTTTTGAGGAGATGTGTTGAGACTAACCTAGTCTTGAACTGGGAAAATGCCATTTCATGGTGAAGGAAGGCATAGTTCTCGATCACAGAGTAACCAAGAAATGCCTGGAAGTAGACAAGGCAAAGGCGGAGATAATCAGACAGTTGCCACCTCCTACAAGTATAAAAGGTATCAGAAGTTTTTTAAGACATGTAGATTTTCATCGTCATTTCATTAAAGATTTCTCAAAAATTTCTAAACCTTTATTCTTGCTTTTAGAACAAAATGCCGCTTTTGCGTTTGATGATTCTTGTTTAAAAGCATTTCAAGAATTTAAGGACAGATTGATTAATGCCCCCATAGTCGTGGCACCGGACTGGAATGAGCCTTTCAAGCTCATGTGTGATGCCAACGATTATGCCATTAGAGTTGTGTTGGGACAAAGGCATGACAAGATTTTCTATACCATTTACTACGCTAGCCGGACATTGAATATAAGCCCAACTCAACTACACCACCACCGAGAAGGAATTTCTCGCGGTTGTATTTGCATTTGATAAGTTCGGATCTTACTTAGTAGGTAACAAAGTTGTGGTGTATACAGATCACTCGGCATTAAGATGCGTCTTGGGAAAAAAGGATGCCAAGCCCAGACTAATCCGATGGACGCTTTTACTGCAAGAATTTGATCTCGAGATTCTAAACAAGAAGGGGAGTGAGAACTTGGTAGCTGACCATTTATCATGATTAGAGCATCACCTTAAGGAAGCAAGAGCTACTACCATTAGTGACGAATTCCTCGAGTAATACTTACTTGCAGTCGATTTTATGCCATGGTACGTTGACATAGTCAATTACTTTGTAAGCAATATTTTGCCACCAGATTTGGCGAGTAATGCCAGAAGACGTTTTCTGTGAGATGTTCGGCAATATTATTTGGCTGAGTCAATTTTGTTCAAACAATGTGTCGACCAAGTGATCTGCCGATATGTGCCAAAAGAGGAGCAACACGACATTTTGTAGTTATGCCATGCAACACCACATGGAAGACACTTTGCTGGCATAAAGACCGCTGCCAAAGTGTTGTGGACATGATTTTTTTGGCCTAAGTTGTTTAAAGACGCTCAGTACTTTGCCAAGGCATGCAACCGATGCCAGCAAATGGGTAACATCTTTAGCAGACATCAATTGTCACTTCAGAATATTATGCCAGTAAAGTTGTTTGACGTATGAGGAATAAATTTTATGGGTCCATTTCCCCTATCATTTGACAACCTATATATTTTTGTGGTCGTCAATTATATTTCAAAATAGGTTGAGGCTGTCACGCTACAAATGAATAATGCCAAGAGTGTTGCCAAGTTTCTACATAAGAATGTATTTACTAGATTCGGTTCCCCCAGAGCTATCATTCATGATGAGGGTACACATTTTAAGAGCAATTTAATCTTTAGAGCTCTATGCAGGTACGAAAGCCAACAACGTATTGCCACAACTTACCATCTCCAACTAAATGGCCAAGCGGAGATCTCAAACAAAGAAATCAAGAACATTCTGGAATAAATTGTGAATCCAACGAGGAATGACTAGTCTTTGAGATTAGATGATTCCTTGTGGGCTTATAGAATAGCCTTTAAGACTCCGTTGGGAACATCTCCTTATAGGCTCGTGTTTAGAAAGGCATGCCACTTGCCAGTGGAATTAGAGTATAGAGCTTATTGGGCAATCAAAAAGCTCAACATTGAGTGGAGAACTGTTGGTGCAAAAATATTATTGGACATAAACGAAGTGGAGGAATTTAGAACGCAAGCTTATGAGAATGACAGACTCTACAAAGAAAGAACAAAACGTTTGCATGACAACATGATATTGACAAGGCAATTTAAGGTAGGCCAATGTGTCTTGTTATTTAACTCAAGGCTAAAGCTGTTTCCATGTAAGCTCAAGTTTAGATGGTCAGGACCCTTTAAAGTTGTGAAACCATATACTCATGGAGCAGTAGATATCAATGATTTGAAAACTGGAACAATTTTCAAGGTAAACGACCAAAGATTAAAATATTATCTGGAAGGCACTCAAAATGATGCCAAAGAGGTTACCCACTTGGCAGAGGTTCCGTGAACGTCATCACCATGATTTGGTTTTTGTATATATTAGGCTAGATGTTTTTACTTTAGTTTTTTTTCATTTTTTTCATTTCTATAAGTTTTTATCTTCTTTTTGGTGCGTTGAAATGTTTTTTTGAGTGGATACATGAATTGTTTGCCATACAGAATAAACAAAAAGAGGACTGACATGGGGCGGTAAGAAAATTTTGGAGAGGGGATTTATCTTAGCCGACCAAGGCTTGTTAAAGCTTGGCCCAAGAGATAATGAAAATTTAATTTTGCTAAGTATTGAATTTGACCCTAGCCGCCCAAGGTGAAAAGTTAAAATTAAAATTTTAACCTAATCACCTTATCTTTCCCGTGCCTTCTTATCACTTTACCCCTTATCACATCATTGTTTCTCTTCCCCAAACACGCTAACCCTTATCATTATACCTACTCAGCTGGCCAAATTAAAAACACCTTTTAAAATACTCAACAGTTTTACCCATTCATCTACTTAAACCATCCGATTCTTAGCTAAAAATCTTTTTCACTCTTCCTTCCATTGTCTTTGTCAAGAGAGAAAAGCAACATTTACTTCTCTTTCTTCGAAACAACCATCAAAAAGTTCAAAAGTTTCCTATGGCGTCTTCTTTAACACCATGCAAGATCCTTTTCAATGAAGAGATCCGTAAAAAGTATGAGGAGAATTTCGCATCAAGAACCTTCTGCTATGAGAAAGGTTTCGAGTTCAAGAATAAACCCGAATTGGGCTATTCCCCAGAGTTTGTCAAGGTGATAAAGATGCATAAGTGGGATAAATTTTTCCAACCACCAGGAGAAGTCCATGCCAACGTCATTCCAGAATTCTATGCTTATCTTACGACCAAAGACTCACCCTTCTTGATGGTGCGAGGTAAGTGTGTTCATTTTGATGAAGGTTATATAAGTGATATGTTTTCTTTGGATAGAACAGATGACGAACGCACCAAGTTTTTGGATGATGCTAAGAGGAAGACAATATTGAAAGAACTGTGTGAGGCTGACACCCAATGGATCGTTTCATCAAAGAGACATTGGACGGTGAAACGTTTGGCATTAAAGTCTCAGCCACGTGGTTGGAATCACTTTTTAAAGGTAAACCTGGTGCCGACTACCCACAATGAGATAGTTTCGGCAGAAAGATTAGCACTATTACACTCTATCATGACTGGTTGCAAAGATTAATATTGGACAGCTTATCATCGAACAAACTTTTAAGTGTGCTGGTAAGAGCAATAGATGTTTACTTTTTTCCTCTTTAATCTCTACCATTTGCATGCAGCACAACATGCCACAGCTCGATTCATATAGCATTCAAAAGAGCAAAGGGACCACCGTAACTCCTCCCTGTAGAGACAGTTGACTGCAGCAGAGGTAAAAGAGAAAGGCAAACAAAAGACTATCGGGTTTGCGCCAAAGGCAAAGACGCCAAAGGTAGAACCTGTGACTCTGATGCCAGTTGGATTAATGGCAATGCTTGGAGATCATCTTCTAAAAGATACAGAAAGCCGAGGAGCAGAACTCTATGCTCTGGCAGTATGTTCATGCGAGAGACTATGCCATGAAGCAAACAATTAAAGGCATATTCGCACATACATTGCTAGTGTTCCTTGGTTTCCATGCCAACCTCCTTGCCAAAGATGACATGTCAGTCAGTCCTCACTCTATCTACACTCTGACACAATCTGATGCCATCGTACTAGTCTCTCCAGTACAAGATGAATCCGCCAAAACTGATACACAACCTGAATTCGAAGATAATGGGATTCAAAGCCAAGCCAAAACTGATGTCATGCCTGCAGCACCCTTCTCATATACTGCCACTGATGTCTCGACTTCCTCTGAGCCGGTGAAGATTGTTGAGAAAGTGTTCCATGACCTTGGAGCTTTCACAGCCACATCAAAGAGCAATCTTAAGCACAAGAAGCATATGGCTCCCAGTTGATGGAGCTTCATCCAAAGGAAAACACGCGTTTCACGGCCAGAACCCTCTGAATGGAAGTCTTCATCATTTTAAATCCCTTTCATTTCGTTTTATATTTATTCACATGTTCATGCATTTTAAATTTTATTTGTATATATGTGTTGTTTTCATGCATTGAGGATAGTGCACACCTTAGGTTTGGGGGTGTAGATTGCCTTACATTTATTGCCATGACATTCATGTTTATATTTCAGTTTGCATTGTGTTTTCCAGGTAGGAATTAACACAAGCATACCAAGCTGCTAAATTTTTTTTGCCTCGGCCAATTTTATATTTGTTACCAATACAACTAGTTTAGGAGAAGCTGTGCTAGATTATCTGTTTGATGAAGAAAATAGAATTTAGAACTTCTATTCCAACAAGTTAGCATTGCCAAGTAGCTTGGCAATTGAGCTCTAGTTTAGGGAACTTTAGTTTCACTCTACACGCGGTATATATCTAGTTTGCAAAAAAAACTTAGGGTCGCTTGAAACTAAACTCGAAAAAAAGAGAGACAAAATACCAAGGTTGAAAGAAAGAATAAGGCAATAATGTTTTGCCAAAAGCTAACAAATTTTAGAACACTCATTTGCCTTTGGGAAAATAATTAACTTGGGACTTAGTGGTTTGCTTCCTCTTAGTTCTCAAGCCACCATAACTCTAGGGTATGAGTGTAATGGGTTAGCTTAGTGATGTAATCTGGATTAACGTGGGTATTCATGGTTTACTCCTTCTTATATCTCATGCCAAACAGTGCATGACGCAACCCTAATTAAATGCCAACATAAAAACACCCTTGGAAAATAAAGGAATATATATATATATAAATTCAGAGTTTGGGTAGTAAAGTTGGCTGAGGGAGTTAAGTAAACTTGATGCATATTACCCACACTTTTTCTATACACTAGATGACCTTAGACTAGAACTATATTGTTGCACTTGAATTTGCTTGTTTGCTTGGCGTTGATGCACCGAATAACCGAGGATAGACCTAGGATAATATTTTGCTAGCCGACAGGTGTTGGGAACCATGCAAATTTTTTCGAGGTGTTTCTCCTATTTTCTATTTTTTAGTTGTATTACTTGAGGAAAGCAATGAGCTAGGTTTGGGGATGTTAACTCCTCAAAGTACTTTTTTATGCTTATTTCACAATGCTTTTGCTTGCCTTTAAGTAGATATGTTTGCATTTAGTTGTTAAAATTCATGCATTTGCATAAGGAGTTAGGAGCTATTCTGCTGCCAGTGTGAAGGGCTGTTTTTGTTGGTTTTGATGCAGGACACAAGCAGATAGGCATGGCAGAGAGGTGTTGGCAGAGATCACAAGAAAAGAAGCAAGAGAATTGTCTAGTAGCAATTGGCATAGATGGACCAAACAGTGCCAAGCTCGGCTGGTAAAAGATTGATGTCCGATGACCGGTCAAAGTAGCCGTTGGACCCTGTACACGTCAGCCCTAGTATTCAAATCAGGATAAGATGATACCACATCTTATCCCTTCACGCATTTAAAATTCAAACTTCAAAGCTTATCGTAGGGTTTCCACGCAAGACTATTTAAGGGAGTTCAAAGGCACCACATAGGGGATAGAGGAAAAGAGGTTGCACAGTGCTGAACCGAGAGGTGATGTGGTTCGACCAGCTAAGACTGAGAGCTCTGGGGCAATCGAAGGGCTGCATTGATGAATCTCCTTCTCGCCCATTCTCATAGTTTTAATTTAATTTCAATGGTGATGTTAAGCTACGGTAATATTTTATGGATGGACCCTCCAACCATGAACTAAGATTTTACAATTGGTTGGGGATGTTTGCGATGAACGCTGATTTTATGTTTGGTTTTTAATAATTTAAAATGCCTTGGCATTATTTTCTATCTGCTAGTACTTAATTTCCTAAATCTTTTGCCATACTACAATTGGCATAGTGTGCTTATTGCATGTTGATATCTTAACAGACTCAATGGGCAACGATCAATTGCTAGATACTAAGGCGAGAAGCTTCGACAGAAGATATTCAAGTAGATGATCTTACCTAGGAAGTGAATCTACCCCTTAGGAGTAAAGATTGGAACTTAATCATGTTAGCTCATTGAGTAATTTCACTAGAGACATATAGGGATTAATCGTGGTTAACTTAGGGTTATTCCATTGACAGAGGTAATACTAACTTGAATTTTCTTGGCAATAAAACCAAGGCAGGGTATTATTAAAAGCTGGCATAAGTAGCGTGAAATCCAGGCATCCCTTGCCAACGCTCATCATTCAATTGAACACTTTTTGTTGCTAGACTGTTTCTATTTTCACTATATTGTTTTCGCTATCTTTTCAATCAAAAATCCAAATCATTTCAACCACTTTTATTTTCTTAAAAACAAGTAAATATTAAGCGAATAAGTTCTTGGTCAATCCATGTAGATCCGATACTCAGCTTATTGTTGTATTACTTGCTGACCGTGTATACTTGCACGCATAAGGCTCACATTGGCATTATTTTCTTACACTTTCACTCTAATTATTCAATCATTTGCCAAGTGTTAGCAAAAGTTGACAACAACAAACTCTTGGAATTTCTTTTTGAATAATTTACGTGAGCATGTCGTCGAGAAGATAGGTTTTGCTTGATATCTGATAGAGGGAAAGGCATCTTCGTATTAATTCAAAAACCATGAAGTCATTGGACACCTCCGGACGTATATCCCACGTATTGTGCACGCCATATTGATAAAAAAATAGTTTTGAAATGTGAAGAAAACACATTCGCAGTGATGTTTTAAGCATGGGTAAGTTTCATTTTGTCAAAATTGATTATATAAGCGTATCCATTTATGTGTTCTGATTTTTCTTGATGCTAACAACATATAGTATGGAAGAACATATGAATTACTACGTCCAAATTCTAAGAGGAAGTTGGAGCATTTGAAGGTGCATGACATGTCAACATCCATGTTTGGACGTGGGCAAACAATATATGAAGAGAAATATGAGGCCCAATTGTACGATGAAGGTTGACAATACGGTTAAATGAAAATTGACCTTATGGAGTGCGTAAATGGAGTGCAAAAAGAATACACCATCTTCTAATAGCAAGTTTGGTGAGAGAGACGTACTACATGTGGGATATGGTTTAGACCGATATAAAGAAGGAAATCCAAGCCATGATAAATAGAGGACAGCTTTGGGCTCCTGATCTTGTGAAAAAATAAAAAAGAACATGGAGAAGGTAACATCGATGATTGTTCATGGGTTTGACCGACTGATTCAGACTTTTGATTTTGTTGATTCCATACGCAACAACGAAAGAGACCATAGACAAACATTTCGACTCAATTTTTAGCATTGGTGGTAGAATTGTGGTCGGTTCCAAGCATAACGATATCCATGTGCCCTTCAGTCGTATCATATATGTTTGTAGGGCTTGACCCCTACACCTTTGAATATGAATGCTTTAAGTTGCCCACGATATTAAATATTTACATATGTGAGACCCCACCGATCATGAATTCTCAAAATTGGTCGTATGCGATGCATGAAAAATGGTTACCGGATCAATCACTCCATTGAGAACCAAATGGATGACCTCTATCGACTCACATCCATACGAGCATGGATCTTCATTATGGAGAGACAACACAACCAAAGAGATGTACCATATGTAGGGGGTGAAGTACATTCAAAAAAATGTCTAAATTGACCGTTATACTTGGACATGCCTCAATGATTTTATTAAACTCTTTATATTAAATATAGTTTCTTTCTATTTGTATTCCAATGAATATTTTAATATTTTATATTTAAATTGTTCTTATTTGTGTGATAGGTTCGAATCGATCAACCGATGACCGCCAGTACAATCGAATATCGCCGATAAAAGGTATGAAGGTCTCCTTTGAATTTAGGAAGCAAAAACCGAAATGAAAATGATGAAAATTTTGAAATGATCGATTTTAGAGTGATTCAACTTCTAAACCAAGTCTACATCTATTATCTTAATACACCACTAAGGATTTCTCAATTCACTACTATGAATTCTTTCTTTCTACAGGCTCAAGAGTAACCTTTACAACCCTATCTTTTAATGGCTAAGATAGAACCACTCTAGTTTTCCTTAGGCTAAACTAGAACATCTTCTTTCTACAAGGTAATTTGTGTAAACAATGAAAACGTCTCAAGGTGTATGTTTACAAGAATTGAGCTCACTAAAAAGAGTACAAAGAATAAAGAACTGAAGTACTTTATACATTATATACAAGATAAATGAGAAAGTAAGATTTAAATGTCATTTATCTTGATCATTATACATGGATGTGTTCTCTTATTCTTCAAGTGTCCTTGGAATGTATTTATAGTTTGGAACAAAAAACTAGCTGTTTATAGCCGTTGGAGATGAAAACTAAGTATTTATAGTTGTTAGAGATGAAAACTAGCCGTTTGAGACTTTAATTCCAGTCATAAATGCATTTCTTGAACAGCGGGTATCGGTATGCTCCTTCGGGTATCGGTACTTGCCTTAAAGTAGAAAGAGCCTATAGTAACCCATTTTCATCCAGGGCCTTGGAGCCCATTACATATTATATACAACCCAAATAAAAAAACCAATAACCCATTACGTTAGAAACCCATAGCCCATTTTCAACCCAATTAATACCCGGGCAAATATTTGACCCATTACCAAAAAACCATAATATTCGAAACCTAAACTAAACCCCTACTTCACTTAGCCGCCGTCACCACCTAAGCCTCCAGCTGCCGCCGACGCTGCTTGCCCGAAGCCACCACCTTCCAAGTCGCTGACGACACCACAACCAAATACTTAAAGGATTTTTTTAGCCTAAATGATTACCCCAAATCCACCACCCTAGGTCTTTTAAATTCCCTGCCACTACTGCTTCACCTCACTGTCACCACCGCACAAACCTGACCACCGCAAATCGCCATCTATCCCCTTTATTTTCAACCTTACCTAAGCCAAACCCCTATAAAGAGCGTCGATCTACAACAACGAAGGGAAAAAGAGGATAAAAAAGAGAAAATCGAACCAGAAATACCAGAAAAACGAGGGGAGACTAAAAATCGAACAAAAAAATACCCAAAGAAAAACATATCGAACAAGGTAAAAAAATATAAATACCTTTTGATTTTCTCAGATCTAAGAGATTAAAGGGGGATTTAAGAAAAACCGACATTAGATCCAGCTGTAGAAATCAAAATTGAACCAGACCGTCCTTTTGCTTGAACTTCAGCCATCGTTCACGGTGGTTCTTCGTCGCTGGCGAAGGGCAGCACACAACGGATGAACAGTCGACCGCTGGGGGCTCAGCCGAGTGATGGAGAGAGTAGTTGAGAGTGTTTTGAGATTTTTTGGGGGGACGTCAGGAACAAATGAAATATTTTTGTTCAAATGGTTATTTATATACCAAACAAAACGACGTTGTTTTGGGCATCCCTATTCAATCCCAAAACGACATCATTTTGCTCTTATACCGGACGTGCGACCTGACCCGAATAAAGGATCTGCACATTTTCGAAGGGATGGGGAAATTACATTCCTTTTCCTTTCATTTTCGTCACTTTTATAGTTTTTTAGTTATTATTCTTTATATTTTAGTCACTTTTTTAATTCTTTTTTTATTACCATACCATTTATATATTATTATATACTACTATTATTATTACTAATAAATGTATTATATACCATAACTAATAAAGGTTTTATATATATGTTAACTAATATAGCTAAAAAGGCATATACATATTTATGTTAACTAATATATACATATATATATTCTATATTTGTTTAAGTTTTATACATGTATATTAATTAATACGTTTTTACCTTTCATATTTATTTTGTATTCCCTATTTGTTTTATATTTTACCTAGTATATTAAATATATCTACATATACATTTTATATTTATTCGTTCTAACTGAATTTTAAATTAAAACTTTTTATTAGGAATTCTCGTGAAAAACATACCTCGAACGTAATAGGTGCCGCATTTCATTAATCTCTATTACAAAATACCATTTTTAATTCTAAATTATAATTTTCAAAACATGTTCATTTCATTCGGGAATCTAACAAAAATTATGCGGGTGTAAATTCTTTTAAATATGATAATGGGATCAAAAATTTTAAAATAAATTTGAATTCTTAATTTTCATCATTAAGACATTAAATAATCGACCAGGTACCAATTTTGGGCGTTGTGGGGTGCTCATCCTTCCCCACACGTAACTAACTCTCGAACATGTTTTTCTGGTTTCGCAGACCAAAACTCGTTGTTTAAATAAAATGATACAAAAAAAGGTTTTATTAAAATAGTCAATTTTCAGGTGATCTAATCTCACCTAAATCAAAAAAGATTGGTGGGGACTCTATCCTAAATATTTTTGTAAAAACGCATAAAGCACCACCACAAGCGAGACCGTTGTTACAGCTTGGCGAATCCGCTAGGGACTACCTTTTTTAAGAGTCGAGCCACCGGTCGATTACTTTTTGTCCTAATGAGTGGGAAATATAAATTCATTTTAATTTATTTTGTGATCCATTTTTAATTTAAAAAAAGTGTTTTTCTCAAATTTTGTTTCCTTGAATTCGCATATCATGAGCTCTGCACCCGAGTTCCGTCCCTTTTAAGTGGAAGTGAGAAGTATTCCTTTGTGAGGTACCGCCTCCGTACAGGATAGTAGATCGCTTCAGGGATATATGTATCTTTGTCTTCGTGAGATTCTCGTCTCCGTGCATACCTAGGGAAATATATCCCCCTAAATTGTGCTTACCAGACTTAGTGGGATAGTGAGTACAATTCGGGTACCTTTGTTAGAACCGAACCACATATAGTGAACCATAGCAGCCCACATTTTCTAGAGCCATGTCGAACCTCTGCCTGTTTAGAGAGTCACCTTATAAGTGCATAGTAGAGAATGTTGGGGGTTTTTAATTTCTTTCAATTATGCCCTTTAATTTCAATATTATTTATTTATTTATTTCGCAATAAATAGATACCATATCTATATACCATTTATGCAAAACAAGAATACGAGTAAATACCATGATGGGAAAAGATTTTTTTCGAAAAAACATGTCGGGTAGAAAAGCATGTTCCAGGGACATTTATTTAAACTTTTATTCATTATTTTATTTATATTGAGACTAACGTGTTTTGTTTTGTATTTGATTTTCTTTGCCCTTGTATTGCATTCTTTATTTTTATTATTAAAAAAGGTGTTGAGGCAAGTTCAACCGTTATAAAGGATCTATTATGGATAACCGATTTCTTGATAGGGTGGAAGGAAACCTAGGCATGCGGAGGTGGTCAGAGGAGACTCCGCAACGAAAAGGGGACAGTCTGCTAGAAGAAAAAAGTCAAAGCTCTGGGATTTCACCAGTATTAGATCGACTCAGAACCAACTGCAAGAATAAAAAGAAATCTGGTACCAGTGGGATGAAGAAAACAAGCATTTGTTCTACAGCAACTACGATGATCTACCGTATCTGCTAGACGTCAGTATCGATAAAGTTTTGTTCTGAGCCCTTATCTAATTTTGGAATCCTGCCTACAGTTGCTTTACTGTAGGAGATGTCGATTTGGTACCAACGATTGAAGAATACACAGCTTTGATCCGTTGCCCAAAAATACAGGTTGATAAAGCCTACTTCAAGTCTTCTAATTCTCTAGCTTTTCAGAAAAAACTGCTCAAAATGACCGGCATGGACGAACAATGGGCTAGTCAGGATTAAAGAAAATGGTGAAACCAAGTGCATCTCTTGAGGATTCATACGAGACTTGATCCAAGTTCAACCCAAGCGTGAAAAACAAGTCGAAATGTTTGCCCTGGCCATATATGGTTTGGCTATCTTTCCAAAATCATTAGGGTATATTGATGATGCTGTTATGGAACTATTCGATCACCTTAACAAATGGATTACCCTGTTCTAGAATTCTAGCCGAAATTTTTAGGTCTCTCAGGGCTTGTAGAAGAAGCTGCGATGGGAGGTTCATCAGTTATGCTCAGCTTTTGTTGGTCTGGTTTCATAGCCACTTTTGGAAGCTAGAGAAAGTTTTTTATCGAGCATGCTTGAAAATTACTCATAGTTAAAAGATCTAGCTTCCACACAAAGGCAAGAGAACATCTCTCGTGACAAATGGATGGTTATTTTCCGAAACCTCCAAGAGATAGACATCGTCTGGAAAGTACGTTGGTTCTTCTTCGAGAGTATTATATACAAAAGTGGAGACTACGACTGGGTCCCTCTACTTGGAATCTGGGGTAAAACTAGATATGCTTCGTTGCTAGTATCCAGGCAATACAGGTCGAGGTAGTTCATCTCGACAACAAAAGGGCTGACTACCTGCAAATTTCCATACAGGGGTAAATACTACAAGAAAATTGTTTCCATGATCACTAAGGCATGTAAGCATATTTACAAGATGAAGCCGTTTGATGAAAAACCTAGAGTTATGCTGGAGTATCGATGATAGAGAAGCATAAGAATTAATGACGATGCCCATTTACCAAATCTAGAAAATAATATACCAGTGGAGGAGCATTTGCAGGTTGATCCCTCGAAAATGGAAATTGCGAAGCATGATTTTCAAAAGAAGTACTTCGTGATGGAATGTCAGCTGTTAAAGTTAGAAAATGAAAGGAACCAGTTGAAGTTCGGTATGCAGTCTTAGGAACAAGAGATTGAAAGGCTGAAGAAAGGAAAAAGCAAAGCTGAAGAAGATTTGGGCGATGTACGGGGTGATTACAAAAAGCTCCGCGCATCAGCAAATATGCTAGTCTCGAAAAGATATTTTCCAAATGGAAACTTGAAATCTGAGAGGAAAAGTAGCGAGCTAATTTTTGGGAAAGAAGGTTCAAAGACATTCAGACACAAAAAATAGCCATGTGAATTGTCAGAAGCAAAATTGAGATTATGAATCTGAAAGGCCAAATTATTGAGCTAGAAGACTCCCTAAAGAGGCACCATAACTGAGACTCTGTAGCTGAATTATAATCAAGTAATGAGAAGAACAAGACTGTGAAAAAACAAGTCGAGGAGTTAGAAGTAGCGTTGCAGACTTACCAATGGAAAATTAACAATTTTGAAGAAGTTCAAAAATGGAATGATCACCTTTTGGAAGCACGACTGCAACAATCTCAGGATCAAGTCTGGGATACAGGCCATGTTATAACAGAAGTCATCGTCCAAGTACGAGAAGTAGTAGAACTCTTGCAAGACTCTAGCCATTCAGGCCGATGTTTTGAGCTTGCAAACTGAGTCAAAATCTAATCGGGGCAAGAAGTTGTCATGGCTCTTCAGGAAGATTAAGACTCTGGGTGTTAAGGTCAAGCAAAATATGTGAAATAAGCCCCCCTTATGAAAAAAACTTGTTCTAATGCAAGTTTCCTTTTGAAAGTTGTACTGAAATCAACACCTTTTGTGTAAAATATATTATGGTTTTAATATAATAGATATTAATTCTAAATGAGTTATTATCGTAGTAATTCTAGGACTTACAAAACCGTAGACTCAACACATTTCTTTACAAGAAGCAAAGCCAAAGGCATGGAAGAAAGATTGGTGACAATTGAACGAGCTTGCAAAGATATCAAGAAGGATATTGAGATCAAGTTAGAGAAACACAGCAGGAAACACGTGATCATATCTCGCAGTCACAAGAAGACCTGTTAGCAAAGATAGTCGCAATGTTAGACGAAAAAGATCCTGAGAAGAAGAAAACAGTTGTTATAAACCCCAGTGCACTGATAGACGACTCGGGTAATCCTCTCGGCAAGGTCCATCTTCCAGTAGAGACTCCTGTACCAAGACAACAGCTTGTTCAAGCTGAATCTTCACTGCAAAGGGGACTGACAGTTCATGATGACCCTAGCGAGTGTAGCATTCTTGATTTTAATGAAATTGATAAACTAAAGGTCGAGCTACCTGATAAGTGTTTAAAATTACTATTTTTATTACCCTTTTTACTCATATTATTGTTAGACTTAGCCTCATATTAGTTGCATAATTAGTCATTCATGCATTAATTCATGTTTCTTTCCACCATTGAGCTTGATTCCATAACTTGGTAATTTTTGTGGAAAAAGATGCTGCTTTGGTGTGTTTTTGTGTGTGTGCAGAATCACTTGCCTAAACAAGGCTAGAACCAGTTGCCAGGGCGGTGCATGAAGGAGATGCCGACGTAGTTGCCAGGGCAATGCATGAAAGAGATGCCGAGCTAGTTGCCAAGGTAATTTTCGACAAAGAATAAGGTGATATGGTAGTCGAAATTGATGACTAGATAAGACTAAGATGACGTGGAGCAAAGTTAAATTCCAAAGGAGTTTTATTTCCATGAAGAGGTTAAAGAGAAATTAAATCCCAAGAAGATAGGAGAAGTTCTAGAAGAAATTTAAATATAATAAAGAATTATATTCTTTAAAGATAATTTAATTCCAACTTAACTTCCTCCTCAAGAAGGATTTTAACCTAGCCATCTCCTATTTAAAGGACCAAGCCGTCAAAGAGAGGTGAGCAAAAAGAGGAGAGAAATTTCGACAACTCCAAAGGGGCAAGAAGGGAGAGATTTCGACAAGAGAGCAAGGGGAAAGAGTTCAATTTCTTCTTCTTCTTCTTTGCTTCCATTAGATTCATGGTTTGGGGATTATTTTTTGTATATCTTTTGAACCCAACCATGAACTAACTTGATTGGTTTGGGTTATTGTGTTTTTGTGGTTGAGAAACAATTGGATTTTGTTTAGGTAATAAGAGTTTGCACTTTCAATTCAAGTTTTACTCATTCTTGGTTCTTATTCTTGTTTGCGAGTGAATTGGGAGAGGATCTCGTAACTTCATCTATTTATCTAATATCGGGAGAGTTAGATTCAAGAAACGAATGAGTATGATCTTTATTCAATTTATTGATGGTGAAGATTAATCCGGCTTAGGAATAAGTTAAGGATTTCAACGGCTAAGAGGAGCGCAAGATTGGTTGTTGTTCACCCTTGATTCACGCAGGGATGTATTATCAAGGCATGCACAAGTAGCTAGAGTTTTGACTTAGGGATAAGAAGAAACCATTGAAGAACGCTCTGCCGAACCTTGAAGTTGTTGCCCAAACGCCCAAGTAGTTGCCCAGCTAGTCGCCCAGGCAACCATCGATTAGTTGCCAAGGCAACCCCGCTGTGCAAGTTGCCACGGCAACTGAGTTGCCCTTGCACTCTTTTACCAAGACGATACAATCGGCTATCACTCCACAACTCATGATAACCTGGCCTATTCTCTCTTATTTGATTTCATCTATTTTTTTAGTTTATTGCTCTTAGTTTACTCGTTAATTAGAACTCCTATTATCAATTGTGTTTTTATTTTCACAGTGCAGTAACTTAAGCAAAGTGGCCCAAACCAATCCCTGTAGAGACGATACTCGATACTCATATCACTTTTTTTACTTGTGACGTGTATACTTGCACATTTGCGTAGCACTTATTACACGCAACAAGTTTTTGGCACCGCTGCCGGGGATTGGCAATTGGTGTTAGTTGTTTTTGTTATTGCATTTTTTTAGTTTTACTAACTTTTCTTTTTGTTTGTTTTATCAAAAAAAAATTAGGTGCGCTACAAGTTAAGGGACATCAACATGTCAGGAAATAAAAGTCGATCTATTCGAGAGTTGGTGTTGGAAGATATGAATCAATCCAATCAAGAGTTTCTTGCACCCTTTGATGATTACCTATACCAATCGAGGAAAGCCCAAAGAGCCTATACCATGGAAAACTCTTGTGCTATGTGTGGAGAACATCATGTGTTTGAAAATTGCCCTCATATTTTCGGTGCATATGACTACATAGAGGACCATAGAGGGAACCAGCAGCAAAATTCTTCATGGTATGGTCAAAAAGCTCAATTTTTTTTTACCATAACAATTTTGCCGCAGCAACAGATATGCCATGGCAATGTAGTCCTTTTCAAGAGCATTCCAATTCCTTGGAGTAAACGTTGCTAGCTTCCTTGGCTAGACTTGACAGATCAATTGAAGAGATTCGAGAGCTATCAAAGTCCATGGATACGAGGATAGCTCAGTGGGATGCAACCTTAGGGGATTCAAAATATCAATTGAGGAGATCCACATATGTCATGGATAGCATGCACCAACAATCCATTCCGGGGGATACTGACGTCCCAAGGCAAGAGGATAAGGAGCAATGCAAAGAAAGCTCTCTGATGTGTGAGGAACAACTAGAACCTCTAAGTCAAGAGGATACCAATGAGAGAGACTGTCCAACACATGATGAGCCTGAGCAACAAATTACCTCGACAATGATTGAGGAGCCTGAACAGAGCAATGCCGCGACAACACTCAATGAAGCTTAGAACAACAATACTACAGCAAATTCTGAGGAGCCTGATGCCCAAAAGGTTACAACATTGATGTTGAAGTAGGAATTCGTAGATTTCTCTCATCTATAGTTGCCATGGCAATTACACGACCACATGCAAGATCAACGATATGATAATACATTGCCAATGGAATATGAGCAGGTAATGGTTGAACCATTTGAATTCTTTAAAAACTCATCTCGTCCATTGTAGGTATGTCTTGAGGAACCGATGTTGGTAGATTTGAAGCCATCGAAATCTCTACTGATGGAGATGATTGAGAGGCCAAAAGAAAAAGGTGTTTGGATTCGTAATGCTTTTCAGAAAATTGGTTCTTCCCTTGACTTACAGCAAATTTTGGCAACTAATTACCACGACAATTGGCTAGAGCAGCAATTGCCACGACAACGAAGGCTACATCCAACCATGATGGAGCCTGACAAGAATGAGGTAATTAAATGGTTGGATGTTGATATAATTTTTCCTAATAATATATCCACGCCTTCAGGAATAGTAGCAAGGTGGAATATGTGCATGGACTACAAGGGAACACGAAAGAAAGACACCTCTACCATGGTAACACAAAAGGGAGTAGTGGCAAGCACATGGGCCAAACTCTTTTTGGGCAATATTGTCACCCGATAGAGGGTGCGGATGGACTATAAGAAGTATCAAAAACGACCATCCTCAAGTTTTCTCAGATATGCAGTAACATTAGAAGATGCATGATGACACTCTTTTATGACATGGTCGAAGACTTCCTTGAGAACTTCATGGATAATTTTTTCGTTTTTGGTAGTGACTTCGACATTTGCCTCGGCAATTTAGAGAAGGTGTTGGAAAGATGTGAAGAAATAGATTTAGTCCTTAATTGGGAGAAGTGCCATTTTATGGTAGATGAAGGAATAGTGCTCAGCCACAAGATTTCATCCAAGGGAATTGAAGTAGACAAAGCCAAGGTGGACGTGATCGAGATATTACCCCCACCAAGTTCGGTTAAAGGAATTCGAAGCTTTCTTGGACATGCAGGTTTTTTACAGGAGGTTTATTCATAATTTTTCTAAAATTACTAAACCCTTGTGCAATTTGCTTGAATAGGATAAAGTCTTCAATTTTGATGATTCTGGCGCCCAAGCATTCGAAACCCTAAAGGAAAAGCTTGCCTCGGCACCCATTGTCGTTCCACTAGATTGTACGCTACCTTTTGAGCTCATGTGTGATGCAAGTGATTTCGCGATAGGAGCAGTCCTAGGCCAACTCACAGGAAAGGAACAGAAAATCAAGTGGTCGATCACTTATCACGTTTAGAACGTAATAGGGAGGAGGACGCGGATTTAGAGGTATGCGATGCATTCCCGGATGAGCAACTTTTAGTTGCTTCGGCAACCATGGATACGCATCCCTCGGCAACCCTTCACGTCGCAGCAGCTCTTGATGCGCACGCCTCGGCAACCATGGATGTGCATGCCTCGACAACCCTCGACGTTGCAGCAGCTCTTAACGTGCATGCCTCGGCAACCCTCGATGCTGCAGCAGCTCTTGACGCACACGCCTCGGTAACCATGGATGTGCATTCTTCGTCAACCCTCGACTCTGCAACTACTCTTGACACGCATGCCTCGGCAACCCTTGACACCGCAGCAGCTCTTAACGCTCATGCCTCGGTAACCACTGATACGTACGCCTTGGCAACCATGGACGCGTATGCCTCGACAACTCTAGACACACACGACTCGACAATCTTGGGAGCAGTCGCCATGGCAGCACATGCCTCGGCAATACCTTGGTACGTGAATTTAGTTAATTTCCTTGTTTGTGGTATTTTACCTTATGGCCTTACTCACCAAGGGAAGAAGCGGTTCTGCCATAATGCTAAGCATTACTTTTGGGACGAGCCTCTTTTGTTTAAACAATGTGTAGATCAGGTCATACGTCGATGTGTCCCTGAAGAAGAGCAGCAGAATGTACTCCGGTAATGCCATTCTTCACCCTATGGAGGATATTTTAGAGGAACTCGTACCGCAGCCAAAGTTTTGCAATCCAGTTTGTATTGGCCAACATTGTACAAAGATGCCCAAGAGTTTTACAAGCAATGTGATCGTTGCCATAGGACAAGCAATATCACCGACAAACCAATGGGCAAGCAGAAATTTCCAACCGGAAATTGAAGGGTATACTCGAGAAAGTTGTAAATCCCTCTAGGAAGGATTGGTCAGCAAGACTTGATGACGCACTTTGGGCATATCGCACTGCATTCAAAATGCCCTTAGGTATGTCCCCCTTCCGACTTGTCTATGGCAAAACATGCCATCTACCGGTGGAAATCGAACACAAGGCATATTGGGCAATCAAGACCGTAAATATGGATTGGGAAAGTACCGGGCAAAAGCGTTTGTTGGACCTCAACGAGATAGAAGAATTTCATGCACTCGCCTATAACAATGCACGAATCTACAAGGAGAAAACAAAGCAATGGCATGACAAGAAACTATTGTCGCGGTAATTCATGCCAGGGCAACTAGTTCTCTTATTCAATTTTTGGCTAAAACTTTTCCTGGGAAAACTAAAATCAAGACGGTCGGGACCATTCGAAGTTGTCAAACCATTCTCCCATGGTGTCGTGATAATCAAGTCCATTACCGACGAACATGAATTTAAAGTTAACGGACAAAGATTGAAGCACTACAACGATGCCCATGTAAAACATAACAAAGAATTTGACACCTTAGGAGATGCATAAGCATGCTCTCCTTTCGGTATTTTATTTTTATTTTTTAACTATTTTTTCTATTATTTTTGGGTTTTTTTATTCTCTCTCTTTATTTTTTTTTTGGAATTTTTAGGAGATATTTTAATTTTCTTCATTATCTTAGTTTCCAGGTTTTCTTTGTTTTCTTTTCTTTTCCACAACAAGACTCACAACCACCATGCTAAGGAAATTCACTACCGACTACTTGCCACAGCAACCACAACAGAGATTGCCCAGGCAACAACAATGGCGTCGGCAACTTCTGATGCCCAAACATGGATCAAATCAAAGCAATGCTATTCACGCGGTACCAGCCACAAGCATTCAACCACTGACCAGAAAATGAATCAAGCAAACGGCACAAAGGAAACTTATCACTCGAGGTGACGACCTCTCCGACTAACTCATTTCATTTAGTTTCTTTTAAATTTTGTTTCACTTTTACATGCATTGAGGACAATGCCTCTCTCGAGTTTGGGGGGTGTTGGTTTCTAGTTAGTTGCATTCATCTTTAGCAATCACATATAGGTTGCATATGTTACTTGCCATGCCTTTAATTGGATTTAATTGCTTAAGACTTGTTGAATATCCAATGATGAATTTTTGCCACTGCACTTAATTGAAAGAACCTTTAATTTTAGGATTGCATGAAAAGAACTTAGAATTTTACTATGATGCTGAATTTCTTTTACACGGTTATGGCTTGTTGATTGAAAGAAACTTAGTGAACTTAGGTTGCTTAAAATTTGGGTAAATTTAAAATTGAAAATTAAAAGTTAAGTTCTTGATAGAGGTGCCCGAAACTGGCTCTAGTAGTAAATGCACTTTCTTGCTAGAGGTGCCCGAAACTGGCTCTAGTAGTTAATGCACATTAAAGAATCGCTAGAGGTGCCCGAAATTGGCTCTAGTCGACTAAAATAAAATGAGAAATTGCTTACTTTGCTAAAGGTGCCTGAAATTGGCTCTAGTGAAAATAAAAATAAATGCCCCGATAATTAAATTGATAAAAGCCTATTGTTCACATAGAATCTTGAAAATCAACTTGTACACAACTACGCACACACATTGTCACAAGCATTATATTTCGATTTCGGGTAATTTTTTTGCTATTCGAAAAATTAAAAGGTGATCATACTTTGTACTGCGGTTCCGAGGTTTGATTTCAAGTTTGAAGCATGTCTTTGATGATTAAAGTCTTGGCAGGTAATTGTTAGTTTGCATTTCTTGAGGACAAGTAATAGTTTGAGTTTGGGGGTGTGATAAGTGTTCAAAAGTACTATTTTTATTACCCTTTTTACTCATATTATTGTTAGACTTAGGCTCATATTAGTTGCATAATTAGTCATTCATGCATTAATTCATGTTTCTTTCCACCGTTGAGCTTGATTACATAACTTGGTGATTTTTGTGGAAAAAGATGTTGCTTTGGTGTATTTGTGTGTGTGTGTGTGCAGAATCACTTGCCTAAACAAGGCTAGAACCAGTTGCCAGGGCGGTGCATGAAGGAGATGCCGACGTAGTTGTCAGGGCAATGCATGAAGGAGATGCCGAGCTAGTTGCCAAGGTAATTTTTGACAAAGAATAAGGTGATATGGTAGTCGAAATTTATGACTATATAAGCCTAAGATGACGTGGAGCAAAGTTAAATTCCAAAGGAGTTTGATTTACATGAAGAGGTTAAAGAGAAATTAAATCCCAAGAAGATAGGAGAAGTTCTAGAAGGAATTTAAATATAATAAAGAATTATATTCTTTAAAGATAATTTAATTCCAACTTAACTTCCTCCTCAAGAAGGATTTTGACCTAGTCATCTCCTATTTAAAGGACCAAGCCGTCAAAGAGAGGTGAGAAAAAAAATGAGAGAAATATTGACAACTCCAAAGGGGCAAGAAGTGAGAGATTTCGACAAGAGAGCAAGGGGGAGAGAGTTCGATTTCTTCTTCTTCTTCTTTGCTTCCATTAGATTCATGGTTTAGGGATTATTCTTTGTATATATTTTGAACCCAACCATGAACTAACTTGATTGGTTGGGGTTATAATGTTTTTTTGGTTAAGAAACAATTGGATTTTATTTCGGTAATAAGAGTTTGCACTTTCAATTCAAGGTTTACTCATTCTTGGTTCTTATTCTTGTTTGTGAGTGAATTGGGAGAGGATCTCGTAACTTCATCTATTTATCTAATATCGGGAGAGTTAGATTCAAGAAACGAATGGGTATGATCTTTATTCAATCTATTGATGGTGAAGATTAATCTGGCTTAGGAATAAGCTAAGGATTTCAACGGCTAACAGGAGCGCAAGATTGGTTGTTGTTCACCCTTGATTCACGCAGGGATGTATTATCAAGGCATGCACAAGTAGCTAGAGTTTCGACTTAGGGATAAGAAGAAACCATTGAAGAACGCTCTGTCGAACCTTGAAGTTGCTGCCAAGACGCCCAAGTAGTTGCCCAGCTAGTCGCCCAGGCAACCATCGATTAGTTGCCAAGGCAACCCCGCTGTGCAAGTTGCCACGGCAACTGAGTTGCCCTTGCACTCTTTTACCGAGACGATCCAATCAGCTATCACTCCACAACTCACGATAACGTGGCCTATTCTCTCTTATTTGATTTCATCTATTCTTTTAGTTTATTGCTCTTAGTTTACTCGTTAATTAGAACTCCTATTATCAATTGTGTTTTTATTTTCACAGTGCAGTAACTTAAGCAAAGTGGCCCAAACCAATCCCTATGGAGATGATACTCGATACTCGTATCACTTTATTACTTGCGACGTGTATACTTCACATTTGCGTAGCACTTATTACATGCAACACTACCCAAATAGTTCGAGGATCGATAGAAACAGATGAAAACAGATATAGCAACCTAAGTGCAGCCGCCACTGTTAGAAAAAGAGACAGTGATGCTTTTCATCAGTACACTAAAAAAACTATTCATCGATCGTATGATAGGAGGTACGATGAAAGACTTCTCCGACATAATAATGAATGGAAAAATGATTGAAAATACAATCTGAAGTGGAAAGAATTAAGAGGAGGAAAACTTGAAGAAACTAAACTATAAAAGAAATGAGGGCGAGGCCTGCAATACAAGTTTATATAATGTCGGCTATTCAAAATCGCTGACAGTTGGACAACCCAAAGCTATGACCTCAAATACCCAAACTTCCTCAAAGTAAGAATCCAATCAGAGAGCAAAAGTGGAAGATATGGAATTTAATCCTATCTCAGTAACGTAAGGGGATTCATACAAGAATTTGTACAATGCACATGTGATGTCTCCATTTTATACAAAACCAAAACAACCCCCTTACATAAAATGGTACTACCCCAACGCTCAGTGCGATTATCACACAGGGATCGTGGAGCACTCTATTAATAACTATATCACTTTCAGGAAGCTTGTTACAAAAATTATAAAAATTGGAGTTGTAAGATTTGATGACTCCACAAGGCAGGGTACAGCTGGGAACCAATTGTCCAATCATGTTGAGCCAATAATAAATGCAATCATCGATGACAAGAATAGAGGAACCAAAACTCGTATTGAAGAGGTGGAGTCTCTATTGAAGTGGGTATGGAAGAAGAAGGTTGAAATGGGCTTGTTGCAGCAAGGCTCAAGAGACAAGAAGGAAACTTCTGAAGACCACTATCTATACCATGGCAAAGAAGGTCATGACATCCAGAACTGTATGGAGTTTAAAGATCTCGTCCAAAACTTGATTAATAACAAAGAATTGGAGTTTTTCAAAGAAGAAAAATTTGAAGAAACAAATATTTGTGCTGCAGAAGAAGAATGACCTAAGAATAAATATGAAGGCAATTTTTCGGTCGTGATTATCCCAGGACTGAAGAAATTTGAAGGAGTCGATGGAGTAGGACCGAAGATTACAATTTAAAAATTAGGTCCTTTTTGCTACAAGGGTAACAAGAATGTTCTATGGAGGTACGACTATAGAGTAACAATCCAAGGAAATGATGCTTCGAAGACCGTGTCAAAAGAAGTAAAAGATGTCAGCCTCTGCACCATAAGTAGAAGACAATATGTCAAAATAGATGACCCTAAGGGAAAAGCCTTGATAGTTGAGCTTGAGAAAAAGAATGATGTTAAACCAGAACCGCAAATCAAAGAGGAAGAAGTGAAAGAATTCCTGAACTTCTTGAAGTACAGTGAACAGAGTGTTGTCGAACACCTCCACAAACTACCGATTTGTATATCAATATTATATTTACTATTGAGTTCAGAATCACACCGAAATGCACTTCTAAAAGTGCTGAACCAGACTATCGTTTCTAATGACATTTCAGTGAACAAGTTGGACAGGTTGACAAATAATCTGAATGCTGATAATTTTATCCATTTTAATGATAACGAGATACCCCCATTTGGTATGGGGTCAACCAAGGCCTTGCACATAACTACTTGGTGTAAAGGCTATAGATTGTTGGGGGTCCTAATTGACAATGGATCTGCTCTGAATGTGTTGCCACTGCTACTCTGAACAGAATCTCAGTATACAGTTCTCATATGAAGGCTTGCAATACTATAGTTTGATCCTTCGATAGTATTGAGAGAAAAGTGATGAGAAAAATTGAAGTGTCGCTGCTAGTGGGCCCAAACACCTATGATGTTGATTTTCTGGTAATGGATATCAAGCCCACATATAATTGTCTGTTAGGAAGACCCTGAATCCATTCAGCCAGGGTAGTGTCATCATCACTACACTAGAAATTAAAGTTTGTCTTTGACGGGCGGCTTGTCATTGTGGATACCGAAGAAGATATCATAGCTTCTATAACTAGTGATGCCTCTTACATAAAAACTAATGAGAAGGTCGTGGAGTATTCATTTCGATGATTTGAATTTGTCAATGTAACCTTCATTGCCGAAGGGAGTTGGATTCCTACCCTAAAGTTGTCTAAAGCAACAAGAATAGGAATCAAACTGACTGTACGGAGATGAGCCCGAGTCGGTAGAGGATTAAGGAAGTATCTACAAGGTAGAGTTAGTGCACCATTTATGATCAATAAACAAGACCGCTTTGGCCTGGTATACAAGCTAGATGCTAAACAGAGAAAGAATGAGGTTGTGAAAAAATAGGAAAGGTTTAAGGCTTGTCTGAAAGGAAAAGCGGTCAATTGGGAACATCTAATTTTTCCTCCCCTTTCTGAAACTTTTGTGTGCGGAGGATTTATCCACCCTAAACAGCTTACGAAAGAAGAAGAGAGTGACCTGAGAAGGATGTTGGGAGTAGGGGTGTGCATTCAGTTAATTCGGTCAGTGGCCGAACCAAATTAGCCATAACCGAATTAACTGAAATTTTTAGAACTTTAACCATTAACAGAACCGAATTAGCCTTAACCGAATTAGCCGAACCGAAATTATTTTGGTTAATTCGGTCGGTTTTTGAATTAACCAAAATTTGTTATAAAATTTTGGATAAATTACACAATTGGTCACTAAATTATGGTAAAATGACCTTTTTAGTCACTAAACTTTCATTTTATACTAATTTGATAAAAGTTTAATGAACATTTTATAATATATCAAAAAATTTAATGACCATTTTGTAATTTTTAAAAGTTCAATGACCAAAAATAAATATATATATATATAATATATAATATTATATATATAATCATTTCGGTTAATTAACCAATTTCAAACCGAATTAACCGATAACTGAATTTTCCAAAAAAAATTAATCGTTAACCGAACTAACCTAAAATTAACCGACTGAATTAACCGAAAAAATTCAGTTTGGTCGGTTAATTCAGTTAAAACCAAATAATGCACACCCCTAGTTGGGAGTATTGGACATCAATGTTGTGACTACTGAAGAAAGCTAAGGAATATATCTAAGGGGAATTTGTCCTTATACCCCTGGAACTATTCTAAACAATTGGACTGCTGAAGAACAACCTACAGTGTTTAGGAATATTTCAGAGTAATATTTAGAACACACTTGCCCGAGAGCAACAAGGTTCTTTTGTACAGGGCATATGCTTATTGTCCTTATGTCAATGAAATAATACTTTTTGTGTCCTGTCTGGCAAACATTTTTCTCTTATTATTTATTATTCCTTATATACACTTATATCATAAATTGCCCATTCTTGAAATTCATTTGTTCTATAAACATCATTATTCGTGTCAGGTCCCCTAATATCAACGTATCGAGCAACACTAAGACTGATCTGAAACCTATTTTTAAGCAAGATATGTGTATAGATGAAACTCACGACTTTGAAAAAGATCAAGATTGTGATCTGTCTCCTGATCTATTAAGAATGGTCGAGCAAGATGAAAAGCAAATCTCACCTCACCAAGAGTCAGTGGAAACTGTGAGCCTAGGAGATTAAAATAAAAAGAATGAGGTAAATATTGGGACATGCATCACCGCAAAAACAAGACGTGACCTGATTAAGCTACTCTTAGAGTTCAAATATGTCTTTGCATGGTCCTATCAAGACATGCCTGGGGTGAGTACAGATGTGGTGGTACACAAACTCCCCATAAAGGGGACTGCAAGCCAGTTCAACAGAAGCTGCGAAGAATGAGACCCTATGTACTGTTGAAGATAAAAGAAGAGGTAAAGAAACAATTTGATGCCCGATTTTTTCAAGAGGTCAAATATTCAAAATGGGTGGCCAATATAGTCCATGTTCCGAAGAAACATGGAAAATTCCAAATATGTGTTGATTACCAAGATTTGAATAAGGCCAGCCCAAAGGATAATTTTTCGTTGCCTCACATCGGCACCCTAGTTGATAATACAACAAAACATTCTTTGTTATTCTTCATGGATGGTTTTCAGGATACAACCAGATAAGGATGTACCTTGATGACATGGAAAAACAACAGTCGTAACACAATAGGGAACGTTTTGTGACAAGGTGATGCCCTTTGGACTTAAAATGTAGGGGCAACATATTAACAAACCATGGTTGCCCTGTCCCATGATATGATGCACAAAGAAATTGAGGTGTATGTCGATGACATGATTGCTAAGTCTCAAACTGAAGAAGAGCATGTCGAGGTCTTGAGAAAATTATTCTTGAGATTAAGGAAATACCAGTTGAAACAAAATCCCGCTAAATGTACTCTCGGGGTTGCATCTAGAAAGCTATTGGGTTTCATAGTTAGCGAAAAGGGCATTGAAGTTGATCCAGACAAGGTCAAAGCCATTCAAGACTTACCGCCCTGCGCACTCAGAAGGAAGTAAGAGGCTTCTTGGGAAGATTAAATTACATTGCTCGGTTCATATCACAATTGATCAAAAAATGTGATCCTATCTTTTGACTTCTCAAAAAACACCACAATGGAGAATAGAACGATGAATACTAGGAAGCCTTTGAAAAAAAATCAAGCACTACTTGACAAATGCCCCAATTTTAATGCCACCCATCCCGAATAAGCCGTTGATCCTGTACATAACTGTCTCTGAGAATTCTATGGGATGTGTATTGGTTAACATGACAAGTCGGGAAAGAAAGAGAGGGTGATTTATTATCTCAGCAAGAAGTTTATAGAATGTGAAGCGACATATTCGCCAATCAAAAAATTATGTTATGCCTTGATCTAGACCACTAGAATACTAAGGCAGTACATGTTGTACCACTTGACCTGGTTAATCTCAAGGTTGGATCCTCTTAAATTCTTGATGAAGTCAACTGCACTGACAGGAAGAATGGCCAGATGGAAGATTTTGTTGTCCGAATTTGACTTAGTTTGCGTGAGTCAAAAAGCTGTGAAAGGGAACACAATAGCAAACTTTCTAACCAGCCGAGCCCTAGAAGACTACAAACATCTGAACTTTGACTTCCCGAATAAAAATCTGATGTAGTCGAGGAAGCTGCCTCAGAAAATAGGTATTAGAGACTGAACTTTGATGGTGCCTCCAATGCCGTAGGTAAAGGAATTGGGGCAAGTATTGGTCTCTCCAGAAGGCGATCACTACCGTTTTGCCAGTAAGCTTGATTTTAATTGCACAAATAACATAGCAGAATATGAAGCATGTGTTATAGGCATTCGAGATGCCATTGATTGCAAGATTAAATTGCTAAAAGTATATTTCTATGCTCGTGATTTATCAACTTTGTGAAGAATGAAGGAATAGAGATTCCAAGTTAATGGATTATCAAAATCTCGTCATAGACTTGATTAAGGAGTTCTATGAGATAACATTCCATTATCTACCACGAGAGGACAACCAAATGGCAGACACCTTGGCTACTCTTTCTTCATTGATTAAAGTCAACAAGCAGTTTGATTTGAGGCCCATACAAATAAGTATACACCAATCTCCAGGCTATTGCAATAACATTGAAGAAGGTGGGAAAGACGAACATCCTTGGTAGCATGACATTTTACAGTACATAAAAAGTAGTGAATACCCAGAGCAAGCCACTAAAAATAAAAGAGGACGCTACGGAGGCTAGCAAGCGAGTATGTCCTAGACGGATAGATTTTGTACAAAAAGAAAATAAAAGATCAAGTGCTACTGCGATGTATGGATCCTATCGAAGCCAAAAAGATCCTTGAAGAAGTCCATGAGGGTGTATCCAGAACACACGCCAATGGTTTTACTATGGCGAAGCAAATTATGAGATTCGGCTACTACTGTTCCACAATAGAAGAAGACTGTATCAGCTACACCAAGAGATGCCACAAGTGTCAGATTTACGCAGATAAGATTCATGTTCCTCCATCCCCGTTACATGTTATGAATTCCCCATGGTCATTTTCTACATAGGGCATGGATGTTATCGGGCCTATATCACCGAAGGCTTCCAATGGACATCGGTTTATCTTTGTGGTTATTGACTACTTCACTAAATGGGTAGAAGCAACCACTTATACTAATGTCACCAAATTCGCAGTTAGCTGATTACTAAAGAAAGATATCATATGTCAGTATGGGATGCCAGAGAACATCATATCTGACAATGCATTGAACCTGAACAATAAGACAACAGACGAAGTGTATAAACAGATCAATATACGACATCACAATTCGTCACCATACCTCCCTTAGATGAACGAAACGGTAGAAGCACCCAACAAGAACATTAAAAGGATTGTTGGAAAAATGACAGAAACTTAAAGAGACTGGAATGAGAAGCTACCATTTGCTCTATACACTTAACGTACATCATTCAGAACCTTTACCGGGGCAACACCTTTTTTATTAGTTTAGGGATAGAAGCGGTACTACCCATCGAGGTCAAGATTCTTTCCCTTCGAATTTTGTCGAAATTGAAATTAGATGAAGTAGATTGGATCCAAGCTAGACATGACCAACTGGCTTTGATAGAGGAAAACAACTGAAAGCTGTCCAACATAGTCAAATGTACAAGAAGAGAATGATGTGAGCTTATGAAAACAAAGTTTGCCCAAGAGAATTTTAGGAAGGGGATCTAGTGCTGAAAAAAATCCTACCAACCCAGAAAGATTCTCGAAAGAAATGGATACCAAATCAGGAAGGACCTTATGTAGTGAAAAATGCCTTTTTTATAAGCTTTAATCTTGGCTTAAATGTATGGTGAAGATCTGCTAAGCCTTGTAAATTCTGATTTAGTCAAGAAGTATTTTAAAAAAACAAATAAAAAAGAAAAAGAAAAAGAAAAGAAAAAACAACAAAGTGAAAACCCAAAAGGGCGCTTTGAAAATAAAAAGAGAAGAAAAAAAGGATGGTTCAAGATGAAAACCTGCAAAGGGCATCTTGAGACCAAAGAAGGCTTTAAGTTGAAAACCCGAAAAGGGCGGATCAAATTTTGCTCAAAAGGGGGAAAGGCATCTGACGACCCGTTCCCTCGAAAATTTTGTTGTAAGAGGGAATTTTGCATCTTGAGATATCGGCAAAGCCCTCGAGGCCTCCTAAACACATATCAGGCATAAAAAGATTCTCAGCAAGCTGATCCAGTGTGGCTCGCTCGTTCGATATCTGGGGCACTTAACTTTGTTTTTTGCTTTATTCTCTCTCAATGTTTGCCATCTAAAATATGAACCTTATTCTCAATAAATTCTTCATTCCATCTTATGCCTTTGTTTACATGAGTATTATACATTGACATAACGATCAGTGAGTTAATAATCTCATGAATATGAAAAGATCTTTTTACATTGCTTTTGAAAGATTCCTAAAAGTATAGAGACCTAAGGCAATCTTAACAGAAAAATCACATTTCCATGGGTAAAAGGCTCAAGATAAAAAGAGAGATATCCCCTTTAGCCATACACCGAGGAGATGATTAGAAATGTGGGGCAAAGAATTATCTAGCGACCCGATCAGATCTGAAGAAAAGAAGGCATGATGACTCAAATTAGACAAAGTTTGGACAGCCAATAATGTCATATTTAGGGCAGATATAGATGCCCAATTCGACTCTAACGTCGAAACATTTTTGAATGGCATTTTGCATTCATACTAGAATCATTTGTGCATTCATTAGACATGTTTAAGATAGGCTTATTTGATTCATACAAATCATAGCATCCTGAACGTGCCTACAAAACAAGTTTTATAGATCCTGTCTCTCTGACAGCTGGTGGAACAGTAAAAAAACAAGTTTGTCTCCCTGAAGTTAAAGTGGAACAAATCTCGCCATAACCGTCTTATCTCCCTGGAATTACAGTGGAATAGACGACATAATTTATTCCCTAAAATTGTAGAAGAATAAACCCGACGACAAATCAGTCTCCCTGAATCTACAGTGGAACAAACAAAATCACAAAGGATACAGTTGAATGAACACAGTGACAAACATGTCTCCCTAAATTTGCAATGAAACAGATAAAGCCACAATAACCCCATCTCCTTAAAAATGCATAGGAACGAGTATCGTTCCAAATTCATCTTCCTGAGGATGCAATGGAATGAATGCAACAGTAAGTTTATCTCCCTAAGGATACAATGGAATGAACACCCTGAGTCGTCTCCTTGAATTTGCAGTGGAACAAAAAAAGCCTTATAGACTCATCTCCCTGAAATTGTAGCAGAATGGGTATAACAACAAGTTCATCTCCCTGAGGATGCAGTGAATGATTACACTAGCAAGTTTATCTCTATGAAATTGCAGCAGAATAAACACAATAACAGAACATGTCTCCTTGAAAATGTGATGGAATGGATCACCTGGTCTACCTTTTCAAGAGCGGAGGAGAAGATCAAAGAAAAAAATGTTGCACGGAGTATAGCGAAACCAGACCGGATGAAATGAGTTCTTTTTTATCTTTGCTTTATTACCGTTATACAACCGTGAGCAAAGAGGGGCATCCATAGTAAACCATTTTCATCCAGGGACTTAGAGCCCATTACATATTATATACAACCCAAATAAAAAACCAATAGCCCATTACATTAGAAACCCATAGCCCATTTCGACCCAATTAAAACCCGGGCCCATATTTGACCCATTACCAAAAACCCTAATATCCTAAACCTAAACTAAACCCTAGCTACACTCAGCCGCCGCCGCAGCCGCCGCCGTCCAAGCTACTGCCGATACCACAACCAAATCCTTAAATGATTTTTTTATCCCAAATGATTACCCCAAATCAACCACCCTTGGTTTTTTAAATCCCCTACCACTACCACTTCACCTCACTATCACCACCGCACAAGCCTAACCACTGCAAATCTCCATCTGTCCCCTCCACTTTCCACCTCACCCAAGATGGACACCTATAAAAAGGGTCGATTTGCAAAAATGAAGGGAAAATAATGATTAAAAAAGAAAATTGAACCAGAAAAACCAAAAAAAATAGGGGAGTCTGGAAATCAAACAACAAAAACCAAAGAAAAATAGATCGAACAAGGTAAAAAAATATAAAAAAAAAACTTTTGGTTTTCTCAGATATAAGAGATTAGAAGGGGGTTTAAGAAAAACTAACCTTATGTAACGACCCAGGTTTTGGGAACCTTAGCGTCTGGCTAAACTGAGGTACGGGCCTCGCATTTGGGCCATGTTGTTGGGCCTACTAAACCTTAGTGGGCTTGGATTAGGTTTTGGGCTTGAGTTATGGGGGTTTTGAGAGGGGCACCATGGTAAAAACGTAATTGAAGGAAAGATAAGAGTGGGAAGAGTTAAGCGCTACAGATTTTGTAAGGTGATGAAGTCACATTGTCCCCCAAAAGCTCTCCCACCCTCTTCATCTTCTCTCCATTAGAGTTGAAAGAAAAAGCTTCATCTTTGTTAGTTTTGAGTTGAAATCCCGAATTTGTGTAGAAGGGAAATTTGTTAGGCATCCAAGGATCTACAACCCAAGGTAAGTTTTGCTTTAAATGGTGGAGAAAGGGGTTTTGGTGGGGGTTTTGGATAAGAACTGGAATGGTGTTTTTAATCCCATTTCTTGTTGTTAAATCATCTTTTAAGCTTCTCTTAATCTCCAAACCATGTTGTAACTCGTTTACAACACTTCTTTGTAGTTAAAGATGTTGGAGATTGTTCAAAGGCTCGAGGGAAGAAGAAAGCTTGAAGTGGAAGGTTGTGGGCTATTCTCTATTAGTGAGTCAAGGTTAGTACACTTCTAACTTCTATGTGTTCATGTGCATCATCATTTTGGAATGTGTTGCTTGATATATGATGTTTTGATAATTTGGAGCTTGGATAAACATCAATGGTAACCCTTAAAATTGTTGAGGTTTAAGGGTAAAAATGGCTAGAAACTCACCTAATGACTTCAAATAACGTGTAGGAACATTTTGGGACTTAACCATGGAGGTTGAGGAGGGTTTGGTACAATCTTGAGCTCCAGTTTTTGAAATCAGGGCTCGCGTACCGGTACGGGGTGGTTGCCTATTGGTACTCCTTCATATCTTAGGGGCTGAATTGTGAGAGGCGTACCGGTACGCCTCTCTGCGTATCGATACCCCTCGTTAGAGCAGAATTTCCAGTAAGGCTTTGGTGTACCTGTACGCTCGGGGCGTACCGGTACCCACTTTTGCATTGCCTGGAAAGGCTTTGCGTACTGGTACGCTAAGGCAGGCGTATGGTACGGGTAAGGATCGGTATGGGGCAATCTCAGTACCGATATAGGGTACCAGTACGGAACATAGCGTATCGGTATGGGGTAAGGGCCGAATTCTTTCGAATCTAAATGGCGTATCGATACTCAGCATAGAGTATTGATACCTAGAGGAGAGTACCGATACTCACCTTAGAGTATTGATACTAGCTGGGCAATCTGCCCATGTTTTTATGTTTTGAGTTCGGGGGTTTTATAAATTGTGATAAAGGTTCTAATAGGTCCCTTATGATATAAAATGACTGATAAAAATCGAGAATGTATGTTCATTTTTGCTTATATGGATTAAATGGTTAATTAAGTATTGAAATGAAAGTAAATTGCTTGGTAAGCGAGTTTTAGGGATCCTTGGTGGATCATCTGTGGTCGTGCCAGGTAAGGGCACTTGTTTGGTTATAAGTCCTTATTTGGTGGGATCCGGATACCCAGTGAGTGAGTGTTGTAACACATGAAGGCCATCCGATGTGAGATTTCAGGTCATGAACGAAGGCCATCCAATGTGAGATTTCGGGCGATGATATTTGCTCGATCGAGATTATGAGCCCCGCTTGATGTGAGATTTTGAGCGAAGACTCAATACGAGATTCTGAGTATACCGCTCGATGCGAGATTTCAAGCAGCTCGTGTAAGATTTTGAGCATGGGTGGCTCTCCCAGTGTCGGGTGATATTAGGCCTTACTCCTGGTTTGTTTACTTTTATGTTGTTATTGAGATGTTATTTGTTATAGCAAGTGTTTAGGCGGTTATGGTAGTGCCAATGCTTTATCCTATCTTGACATCACATTCATAGCATGTTCTTAATTATGATTCACCTGAAGCATGGTCGAGTGGTTGTGTATCCACTGAGCTTTATTAGCTCAGCGTTCAGAATCGTTGTTTCTGTTCGCAGGTTCATAGATAGTTTGAGCATAGCGGAGCACTATCGAAGCAAGGATCCAGCACTGGCCTCTTGGTAGAGTACAAATACTTAGATGTAGTAGGCTATGTATTCGTAGGACCCTGTGTATTTGTAACTCTATTTGATTTAACTTGTATAGGTCAAATGTTTTATTATTGTATATAGAGCTCCATTAACTATTTTGAATAATTTACGTAAAGATAGATTTAAATGCTTGATATGTCATGTTTGGATTTATAAGGTTTAATTTCTTTTACTGGCTTTTAAAAGCAAAAATTTTATGGGAGTGGTTCTGGCTTGGGGCCCAATTGCAGCATACGGGTCGAGGGTGTTACATTTGGTATCAGAGCCTAGGTTTATTCGGTTCTAGGCAATCCACGGGGGAGTCTAGTGTGGTAAATAGGTGTTTAACGAATACATGCCCATAAGTTAAAGTCGTACTTGGATTAAGCTGGATTTGCGATGGTGTACTCATGTTGTTTGTTTGTGTAGAGCCGAACCATGCCAATGAGAGCTAGGAACGTGAAAGAAAGTTTGGGTTCCCGGGGTAGAAGCTCCAATGAAGACTACGTACATGATGTGGAGGAGTTCGATGGGGAAGCTAGGCAAAGAAGTCAACTATTTCTCCCACTTGCACCGAGCCCTAGACAAGATTGTGAGGGCAATTTTGAGGCAATCATCTACCCCTCGGGAGGCGTCGGTTGAGAGGGTGCATAAGCAAGGTGCCACAGATTTTTATGGGTCGGGATAGGATAACCCGGTGAAGGTGGATCAATGGCTTCGAGACAACCGTTGGATTATGAGACAGATAAGGTTGCGGTCTAAAGATAAGTTATCCTGTGTGCTATCTTTGCTCAAGGGAAATGCGAGAGAATGGTGGGAAACCATAGAGCTGGAATGCCATCCTAGTTGTCCTTCTTGGGATGACTTTCTTGATGAGTTCGAGAAGAAGTATGTGGGTGAGGCTCACGTTGACAGGTTGAGAGACCAGTTTACCCACCTTGTGCAAGGGAACCGCACCATCTTTGATTATGAACAATAATTTCTGCACCTGAGCAGGAATGCGCTGGAGCTTGTGGCCACCGAGAAAATGAGGTGCAAGAGGTTTATAAAAGGGTTAAGGAAGGAGATACAAACCTATTTGACAGCTGCCCCACCCAATGTATTTTTTGAGTTGTCTGCTAGTGCAAAGTCTCTTGAGCAAGTGCAAGGTCTGACATATGGTTCTACTAGTGGATAAAGAGGTCATAGTGGGAGGCCTCAGAATTTCTCTAACAGCTCACAATCTCGCTCGATGAGGGATAGAAACTGATAGAATCAGGGAAGAGGAGCTTCGAATCAGAGTATGAGGTCAGATCGTATATCAGAGTCTGCCAGCCGTAGGAGGCCTACATCGTCTTCGTCTATGATGAGCCTAGATAGTTCTTAGGGGAGTGCGGGTGCACCGTCTTGTAATCAGTGTGGGCGTAGGCACTGAGATGAGTGTTAGGGTGCAAACCGAGCTTGCTTTGAGTGTAGGTCTCAGGACCACCTTGTAAAAGATTGCCCCGCTGTTACCACAGTCATTTCGATTCAGGCACCGAGGGTTCCTTATCCAGCTGTAAGGGGTCGAGGGTTCTCTAGGGGAGGGTCAAGCCAGGCGACCAGCCACTAAAGTAGAGGCACGTCTCAGTCCACGGCGAGGGCACCGACGAGACAGTATGCAGTTAGAGCTCAAAAGGATTGCAAGCCCACCGATGTGATTGTAGGTACCTTTTCCTTGTTTTCTATTCCCAACATTGCATTAGTGGATTTGGGGTCTACCCACTTCTATGTCTGTAGTGGGATATCCCAGCGTTGGGGCATACCGACTGAAGATCTAAAGATAGAAGTTTATGTGTCTAGTCCATTAGGGTTAGACGTGTTAGTAGACAAGGTGTACTAGAGGTGTCCTATCGAAGTTCAAGGTTTGATCTTTCCAGCAGATCTTATGGTGTTGTCGTTCCAAGAGTTTGATGTAATCCTAGGTATTGATTGGCTTATTGAGCATGATGCCAGTTTGGGTTGTAGGACCAAGAGTTTGAAGCTTCATGTGGCCGATGGATCTAAGTTAATAGTTAGAGGAGAGAGACACCCTTGCATTCCCAACGTAGTATCGGCTTTAGCAGTACAAAGATTAATACAGCAAGGTTGTGAGGCTTTTATGGCTCACGTGGTGGATACAAGAGTCGAGAGTCTGACCATTGAGAGCCTCAAGACAGTTTGTGAATTCATGGATGTCTTCCCGGAGGAGCTACTTGGATTACCACTGGATCGTGAGCTTGAGTTTCGAATTAAGGTATTGTCTAGCACGACACCAGTGTCCATTCCCCCTTACCGGATGGCACCAACAGAAATGAAGGAGTTGAAGAAGCAAATTCAGGAATTGTTAGAGAAAGGTTTCATCCGACCAAGTGTTTCTCCTTGGGGTGCTCCAGTCTTGTTTGTTAAGAAGAAGGACGGGTCAATGAGAATGTGCATCGACTATCGGTAGTTAAATAATGTAACAATGAAGAATCGTTATCCTCTTCCCAGAATAGATGATTTGTTTAACCAGTTGTGAGGTGCCTGAGTCTTCTCGAAGATGGATTTGAGATCGAGGTACTATCAGTTGAAAGTGGTGGAAGAAGATGTCCAGAAGACTATTTTCAGGACGCGGTATGGACACTATGAGTTCTTGGTTATGCCTTTTGGGCTCACTAATGATCCAGCAGCATTTATGGATTTGATGAACAGAATCTTTCAGCCTTATTTGGATCAGTTTGTGGTGGTGTTCATCGATGACATTCTGGTTTATTCGCGTTCGGTTGAGGAGCACAACTACCACCTACGGGTAGTTCTTCAGATGTTCAGAGATAGGTGCCTCTATGCAAAGTTTAGTAAATGTGAGTTTTGGCTTTCTGAAGTGGCATTTTTGGGCCACATCGTAGCGGCGGATGGGATCTGCGTCTACCCTCAAAAGATCTAAGCAATAGTAGAGTGGAAACCACCCAGGAATGTCTCAGAGGTCCGTAGCTTTCTTGGACTGGCAAGATATTATCGACGGTTTGTTAAGGGTTTTTCAATCTTAGCTGCCCCGTTAACCAAGTTACTTCAGAATGGAGTGCCATTTGTATGGAATAAGAAAAGACAACAGTTTTTTGAGTTGTTGAAGGCCTACCTTACTGAGGCTCCAGTTTTGAAGCAACTCTAACCAGGAAAAAGATTATGTGGTGTTTAGCGATGCATCCTTGAATAGGATTGGTTGTGTTCTTATGTAAGAGGGTAAAGTGGTTGCCTACGCTTTGAGGCAACTTAAACCTCATAAACAGAATTACCCTACCCATGATTTGGAGCTAGCCACGGTGATCTTTGCTTTGAATATTTGGAGACTATCTCTACACAGAGAAGTGTTATATCTATACAGATCATAAGAGTTTAAAGTATCTTCTCACCCAGAAAGAGTTGAATTTAAGGCAGCATCAGTGGATCGAGTTGCTAAAGGATTACGACTATGTTATCAAGTACCATCTGGGTAAGGCAAATGTAGTGGTGGATGCCTTGAGTCGTAAGTCGATGTCTGATTTAAGAGCTATGTTTACCCGCTTGAGAATAACCGAAGATGGTGGGCTTTTAGCTGAGCTCGGGGTTGAGCCCACATTGGTACAAGAAATAAGGAGTCAGGCTCTAGATGAAGATTTAGTGGCTCATATTGAAGCGGTTCAGAGAAGTGAGGCCTCAGATTTTGAAGTATGAGACGGTGGGTACTTGTATTTCAAGGGTAGGTTGTGTCTTCTAGCTTTAGAAGATTTGAGGGATCGTATTTTGCGAGAGGCATACCGTAGTCCTTTC
This sequence comes from Hibiscus mutabilis, assembly GCA_019671005.1. NCBI lineage: Eukaryota > Viridiplantae > Streptophyta > Magnoliopsida > Malvales > Malvaceae > Hibiscus > Hibiscus mutabilis. Next base: position 5,804,529 of record CM033744.1, read on the forward strand.
ACTGTGCATCTGAGAAGCAACAAAATATACTAAGATCTCCGACCTTATTATTGGTGGTCGTGCATGAAGAGTGATGTTCTCGAGTTTGTGACGAGATGCTTAGCTTGCCAACAAGTGAAGGCGGAACATCAAGTTCTATCAGGGTTACTACAGCCGATTTAGATTCCACAATGGAAGTGGGATCATGTCACCATGGATTTTGTTATAGGATTGTCGATGACTCAAAGAAAGCATGATGTGATCTGGGTAATAGTGGATCATTTGACCAAGTCTGCTCATTTCTTGCCCGTGCGTATGGATTTCATATTAGAGCAGTTGGATCAGTTGTGCATCAAGGAGATAGTGAGGTTATATGGAGTGTCATCTTCGATCATATCGGATAGAGATCCGCGGTTCACAACAAGGTTATGGAAGAAGATTCATAGTGCCTTAGGCACCGAGCTGTAATTTAGTACAGCTTTCCATCCTTAGACCGATGGCCAGTCGGAGCGGGTTATTCAGATTCATGAGGACATGCTTCGGTGTTGCGTCCTAGATTTTGAAGGAAGTTGGGAGGAACAGCTACCATTGGTTGAGTTCGCATGCAATAATAGTTACCAATCAAGTATCAAGATGGCCCCTTTCAAAGCCTTGTATAGGCATAAATGTAGAACACCCATGTGTTGGATGAAGCTTAATAAGAGGAGGGTCGTGGGATCTGATTTGATTAGACAGACCGAAGAGAAGGTTCACATCATCAGAGAAAGATTGCAAGCGGCCTTTGATCGACAGAATGCCTACGCGGATAGGAAGCGCAAGCATATCGAGTACGAGATTGGTGAAAAGTGTTCTTAAAAGTATCTCCTTGGAAAGAGATATTTCGTTTTGGACATAAGGGCAAGTTGAGCCCACGGTATATTGGACCATACGAAGTGATTGAGAGGATTAGGCCTGTAGCATATCGGCTAGCATTGCCTCCGAAGTTATCACGTATCCATGATGTTTTCTATATATCTCTGCTGAGACGCTATCGTTCTGACCCTTCGCATGTTCTATCGCTCAAGGAGGTGGAGGTCAACACAGACTTGACATATGTGGAGGAGCCAGTGAGAGTATTTGATAGAGGAGTTAAAGAGCTTTGTAACAAGTGTATACCCCTAGTGAATATGTTGTGGAAGAACCATGGGATTGAAGAGGCAACATGGGAGGTTGAAGCTGAGATAAGAGAACTCTACCCACATCTGTTTCCACTAGGTAAATTTCGAGGATGAAATTTTCTTTAAGGAGTGGAGAGTTGTAACGACCCGGGTTTTGGGAACCAGAGTGTCGAGCTAAACCGAGGTACGGGCCTCGCATTTGGGCCATGTTGTTGGGCCTACTAAACATTAGTGGGCTTGGATTAGGTTTTGGGCTTGAGTTATAGGGGTTTTGAGAGGGGCGCCATGGTAAAAACATAATTGAAGGAAAGATGAGAGTGGGAAGAGTTAAGAGCTACAGATTTTGTAAGGTGATGAAGTCACCTTGTCCCCCAAAAGCTCACCCACCCTCTTCATCTGCTCTTCAATATAATTGAAAGAAAAACTCCATCTTTGTTAGTTTTGAGTTGAAATCCTGGACTTGTGCAGAAGGGAAAGCTGTTAGGCATCCAAGGATCTACAACCCAAGGTAAGTTTTGCTTGAAATGGTGGAGAAAGGGGTTTTGGAATGACAACGGGAATGGAATTTTTAATCCCATTTCTTGTTGTTAAATCATCTTTTAAGCTTCTCTTAATCTCCAAAGCATGTTGTAACTCGTTTACAACACTTTCTTATAGTTAAAGAGGTTGGAAATTGTTCAAAGGCTCAAGGGAAGAAGAAAGCATGAAGTGAAAGGTTGTGGGCTATTCTCTATTAGTGAGTCAAGGTTAGTACACTTCTAACTTCTATGTGTTCATGTGCATCATCATTTTGGTATGTGTTGCTTGATATATGATGTTTTGACAATTTGGAGCTTGGATGACCATCAATGGTAACCCTTAAAATTGTTGGGGTTTAAGGGTAAAAATGGCTAGAAACTCACCTAATGACTTCAAATAACGTGTAGGAACGTTTTGGGACTTAACCATGGAGGTTGAGGATGGTTTGGTACAATCTTGAGCTCCAGGTTTCAAAATTAGGGCTCATGTACCGGTAAGGGGTGGTTGCGTACCAGTACACCTCTCCGCGTATCGATACCCCTCGTTAAAGCAGAATTTCCAGTGAAGCTTTGGTGTATCGGTATGCTCGGGGTGTATCGTTATCCACTGTTGCATTGCTTGGAAAGGCTTTGCGTACCGGTACACTAAGGCTGGCGTATCGATACGGGGCGATCTCAGTACCGATATAGGGTATAGGTACGGAAAGTAGCGTATCGGTACAGGGCAGGGGCCAAATTCTTTCAAATCTAAATGGTGGATCGGTACTCAGCATGGAGTATCGATACTTAGAGGGGAGTACCGATACTCACCTTAGAGTATCGATACTCGCTGGGCAATCTGCCCAAGTTTTTACATTTTGAGTTCGGGGGTTTTATAAATTATGATAAAGGTTCTAATGGGTCCCTTATGATATAAAATGACTGGTAAAAATCGAGAACTTATGTTCATCTTTGCTTATATGGATTAAATGGTTAATTGAGTATTGAAATGAAAGTAAATTGCTTGGTAAGTGAGTTTTAGGGATCCTTGGTGGATCATTTATGGTCGTTCCAGGTAAGGGCACTTGTTTGGTTATGAGTCCTTGTTTGGTGGGATCTGGATACCCAGTGAGTGAGTGTTGTAACACATGAAAGCCATTCGATGTGAGATTCTGGGTGATGAACGAAGGCCATCCTATGTGAGATTTTGGGTGATGATATTTGCTCGATGCGAGATTCCGAGCCCCGTTCGATGTGAAATTCCGAGCGAAGACTCGATGCGAGATTCTGAGTATATCACTCGATGTAAGATTCCGAGTAGCTCAATGTGAGATTCCGAGCATGGTGGGTCTCCTAGTGTCGAGTGACATTGGGCCTCAGTCTTGGTTTGTTTACTTTTATGTTGTTATTGAGATGATGTTTGTTATAGCATGTGTTTAGGCGGTTATGGTAGTGCCAATGCTTTATCCTATCTTGACATCACATTCATAGCATGCTCTTAATTATGATTCACCTGAAGCATGGTCGAGTGGTCGTGTATCCACTGAGCTTTGTTAGCTCAGCGTTCAGAATCGTTGTTTTCGTTTGTAGGTTGATAGATAGTTCGAGCGTAGCGGATCACCATCGAAGCAAGGATCCAACACTGGCCTCTAGGTAGAGGACAAGTACTTAGATGGAGTGGGCTATGTATTCGTAGGACCTTGTGTATTTGTAACTCTATTTGATTTAACTTGTATGGGTCAAATGTTTTATTACTGTATTTGGAGCTCTATTAACTATTTTGAATGCTTTAAGTAAATATGATTTAAATGATTGATATGTTATGTGTGGATTTATAAGGTTGAATTTCTTTTACTGGCTTTTAAAAGCGAAAATTTTATGGGAGTGGTTCGGGCTTGGGGCCCAATTGCAGCATCCGGGTCGAGGGTGTTACACCTCAGAGCCTGTTTAGAAACTGAAATTGAACCAGACCAACCTTTTGTATGAACTCTGACCACCGTTCACGGTAATTTTTCATCGTCGGTGAACGGCAGCACACGACGGATGAATAACCGACAGCTGGGGGCTCGACCGAGTGATAGAGAGAGTAGTTGAGAGTGTTTTGAGATTTTTTAGGGATATCAGGAAAAAATGAATTTTTTGTTTAAGTGACTATTTATATGCCAAATAAAACGACGTCATTTTGGGCATACGTGTACAAGCACAAAATGACATTGTTTTGCTCTAGTACCTGACGCGCGACCCGACCCAAATAAAGGATTTGCGCATTTTCAAATGGATGGGGAAATTGCATTTTAGGCCATCCAGCCTTTGTATCTTTCATAGTTTTGCACTCCAATTTCCTTTTCCTTTCATTTTCGTCACTTTTACAGTTTTTTTAGTTATTATTCTTTATATTTTAGTCATTGTTTTTAATTTCTTTTTTATTACCATACCATTTATATATTATTATATATCATTATATACTACTATTATTATTACTAATAAATGTATTATATACCTTAACTAATAAAGGTTTTATATATATGTTAACTAATATAGCTAAAAAGGCATATACACATTTATGTTAACTAATATAAAGACACATATATTCTATATTTGTTTAAGTTTTATACATGTATATTAATTAATATGTTTTTACCTTTCATATTTATTTTATATTCCCTATTTGTTTTATATTTTACCTAGTATATTAGATATATCTTTTTATATACATATATATTTTATATTCATTCATTCTAACTGAATTTTAAATTAAAACCTTTTATTAGGGATTCTCGTGAAAAACGTACCTCGAACGTAAAGGGTGCCGCTTTCCATTAATCTCTATTACAAAATACCATTTTTAATTTTAAATTATAATTTTCAAAATATGTTTCTTTCATTAGGGAATCTAATGGAAATTATGCCCCGGTATAGGGGGTGTAAATTCCTTTCATATAGGAAATATTCTTTTAAATATGATAATGGGATCACAAATTTTAAATTAAATTTGAATTCTTAATTTCCATCATTAAGACACTAAATAATCGACCATATACCAATTTTGGGCATTGTGGAGGTGCTCATCCTTCCCCATACATAATTGACTCCTGAACCTGTTTTTCTAGTTTTGCAGACCAAAACTCGTTGTTTTAATAAAATGACACAAAAACATGTTTATTAAAACAGTCGGGTTTTCAGGTGATCCAATCTCACCTAAATCAAAAAAGATTGGTGGCGACTCCATCCCAAATATTTTCGTAAAAACGCGTCAAGCACCACTGAAGGCGGGACCGTTGTTACAGAGTCGTTACAGCATTTTAGTACGAGCTACCAGTACACAACACTCCAGTATTGGTACGGGACCACGTGTATCGATACGGACTTGCCCGCATCAATATGACATTTGCTTACTTGAAAATGAAACCATTGGGGAAATAAAAGGCATATCAATACGGGCTTGGCTGTATCGGCACGAGCTTTTCGGTATCGTAAGAGGAAATCCATACTGGTACTTGATGGGTCCTTAATATAGTCTCATTTTAGTATCTATAGTACCAACATTTGCATTGTTTATTAAGTGTTTTATTGAAATTTGTAGGTTTTTAGTTATTTCATATTTTGTGATTTGTATTTTAAATATGTTGCAGTTTTAGTACTTTTGTTATGTTTTCAGTTATTTTTAATAAATTGTATCTTTGTGTTAATTGCATGATTAGATATGTTGAATTTGTGATTGCAATTATGAAACAAATGAAGTTGAATCCAAAGATGATTCAAGGTGAAAGGAATTGGGCAAATGCTGAAATTGAGAAAATGGACTCAATAAACTCGTACTAAAATTCTGCACTTAATATGTTCCACGATTTTGACTATACCTTGAGCTCCAGAACTCGAAAATTGGCCCGTGAGATACCACTGGAAAGCTTATTGAGTCTACTACATTTTCAAAGTGATTGGGAAGTCAAAACAAATCTGGAAATGCCCACAAAATGATGTAAACCAGAATCTTACAAGTGGGACACTATGATAACCACTTGTATTCAAAGTCATCATCAAATAATGCAAAGTCCTTTGTCATCTAGCATCACAAACTTTCTATAAATAGGCTTTAGTTTTTCCTTGGAAATCATTTTGGAAACTTGGTTGTAACCTTGTTGTTAAAAATTCAATATCACTTTTCTTTCCTTCATCTTTATATTTTTTCTTTCATCTTTATATTTTCTTTCTTATGTTTGGTTTTGTAAATCAAATTTTATTTTCTTTAAAGTTATGATGTCTTTCTAAGTCAAGTTGGTGAGGTGAAAGGATGAAGCTCTTGGCATATACTAAAGGTTAGTTTGAAATTATCAACGTATACTAAAACATGTTAAATTAGTATATGGTGTTAAATTCAGTTGGTTAATATCCATGTTAGTAAATTAAGAACTTTGTTTCATTATAGACAAGTAATTTGGCACAGTAAATGCTTGTTATAATTAACTTGATTTATTGTAGACAAAACAAATTGACATAATGAACTCTTGGACTTGTTTATTAATTTTGATTGCACCAATCCCTATAACACCATATGCTATACCTTTGCGATTTTTTTGGAAATTGTTTATTGCACTTTGAACTTTGGACTTTGATTATGGACATTAGACATTGGACAATGGACTTTGGACTATGGACTTTCATTGCAGGACCTTCCAATTGGATTTCATTTCATCATATGAACTTCAATTGAGTAATAAGATAAATAAAAATTAATCTTAGTATAATACCATGAGTGGATTCTCAAAACCTCAGCTTCTTTTATTTATATTGTTGTATATTTTCGAATCAATTATTCTCTTTGCAGATTTTTATTTTATTTTTTATCTTGTAATTTCTAAACAAAGATTACATGTGGATTTGACCTCGGACTCCCGAGAATTATTACTTGACAACAACCTGCACTTGGGTATACGACTGAAAAGAGTCGGTCAAGTTTTTGGCGCTGTTGCAAGGGAAGGTAAGATTTAGAATTCAAGTTTTATATATATATATATATATATATATATGTATATATTTAATGGATGGTTCTACCTCATATATATATTATATTTAATGGATGGTTTTACCGCCTATATATATTATACTTAATGGATGGTTTTACCACCTATATATGTGTATATTAGTGTTTTATGCCGGTTTGACAGCATGATTTTAATTCTCGTCGTTTGGTTGGAAATAATTTTGAAACTATTTTCAGAAATTTGTTTGACACACCTCCAAATTAAAATACCATGCTGAAGATCAAATTGTTCTCAATGAAAATGTGAATATGCAAGTGCGCTCGATGCCCTCGAACTTCACTACCTTTATGTTTTATGTTTCCCCCAAATGCAAACAACTTTCAATTTAAACTAGGTATGATATCTTTACTTCCTACTTTTCATGGCATGGAATGTGAAAGTGCTTATGCTTTCCTTAAAGATTTTGAAGATGTATGTGCCACTTTTAATACCAACAATGTTCAAATGAAATTATTAAGTTAAAATTATTTCCTTTTTCTTTAAAGGATAAGGCAAAATTTGGCTTAATACGTTGAAACCTAGGTCAATTGGCGCTTGGCAAGAAATGCAAACTCAATTTCGAAAAAAAAAATTCCAACACATAAAACTAATGCTTTAAAGAAACAAATTCTAAATTTCAATCAGAAGCCAAATGAAACATTTTTTCAGTGTTGAGAACATTTTAAAGATTTATTAAATTCTTGCCCACATCATGGTTTTGAAGAATGGCGTATCATAAGTTTTTTATGATAGTTTGACTCCTGAAACTAAACAATTTGTTGAAACAATGTGCAATGGTGATTTTAAGAGTAAACTACTTGAAGAAGCTTTTGATTACTTAGATCATTTAGCTAAAAATTCTCAGTCTTGTCACACAGATAATTCTATAGAAGGATCTGTTAAACATAATACTGTGAATAATACAGGAAAATATCACCTTAACCAAGATGATGATTTAATTGCTAAGTTTGCTATTTTGTCTAGAAGACTCGATGCCATAGAAACTAGGAAAATAAAAGAAGTAAATTCAGTGAAAAATCAAGAGAGTTGTGATATTTGTGATATTATAGGACACTCTACTCTTGAATGTTCAAACATTCCAATTTTTAAAGAAATGCAGCATGAGAATGCAAATGTCATAAATACATCCTCAAAGCCTTTTCCTTCTCCGTATTCTGAAACTTATAACCCTCAATGGAAAAATCATCCAAACTTTGGTTGGCAAAATAATATTCATCCTCATGTACCCCAAAATCAAAAGCCTCCATACGGTTCATCTAATTTATATTCGCATGTAAAAAGTCCTGATGAGACATTGCAAGTTTTCGTGCAAGAACAGAAAATTTTTAATATTCAAACATCACAAGCTATCAATGATATCAATAAAACACTTTCAACATTGACAGCTTCGTTGCGCGCTCAAGAAAAAAGGTAAGTTTCCTGCTCAACCTCTTCCAAATCCTTCTAATCAATCTCATGCTTCTTGTTCTATTGGAACTCAACAAGAACATGTTAAATCTATCACAACCCTTCGAAGTGGCAAGAATGTTGATAAAACTATTCCATCAAAAATTCGAGAATCTTCATCTCTTTCAAAATGTAAAGGTGAGAATGATGGTAAGTCTGAAAACATTGACATAGAAAAAGAGAAATGTGGAATTCCTGCTCCTTTTCCCCAGAGATTACAACCAACAAAGAATTTAAACAAGAATGCTAATTCTTAGAACTTTTCAAACAAGTTAAGATGAATATTCCTTTGTTGGATGCAATCAAACAAGTTCTAGCATATGCAAAGTTTTTTTAAAGATATGTGTACTGTCAAAAGAAGACATAATGTGCAAAAGAAAGCATTTTTAACAAAAATTGTAAGCTCGATCATTCAGCATCTTACCCTATCCAAATACAAAGACCCTGGATACCCGACAATTTCATGCATTATTGGTAACACTAGAATAGACCGTGCTTTGCTTGATCTTGGTGCTAGTGTTAATCTTTTACCTTTTCAGTATATCAACAGTTAGGTTTGGGTGAACTTAAAGCAACGCCTATTACACTCCAACTTGCTAGTCGTTCTATTAAAATTCCTCAAGGAGTGATAGAAGATGTGTTGGTTCAAATTGATAGATTTTACTTTCCAGTTGATTTATTGTTTTGGACACAAGTCCTGTTTCAAATGCAAATGCACAAATTCATGTTATTTTAGGTCACCCTTTTCTTGCTACTTCTAATGCCTTGACCAATTGCAGGAATGGTGTTTTAAACCTTTCTTTTGGGAAAATGAATTTAGAATTAAATATGTTCAATGTTTGTAAGCAACTTGGAAAGAATTCTGAAGTACATGAAGTGGATTTTATCGAGGAACTTGTTCATAAACAAATCAACATTTCTAAACTTCCTGATCCTCTATAAAGTTATTTTGCTGATTCTGAAATTGATGATGTCCCTAAAAAATCTTTTGCAGGAAAATGATAATCATTATTGGATACAAAAATTTGAGAAACTTCCATCACTACCAACTGCTTTGGTATCATCAAATGAAGAACCACCAAAGTTGGATCAGAAGACATTGTCTCCTTACCTAAAATATTCATTTTTGGGTAAGAATGAAACCTTTCCAGTTATAATCTCTGCAACAATTGATGCATTCCAAGAAGCTAAGTTGTTAGAAATTTTGAAACTACATAAGAATGCATTAGGATGGACCATAGCTGACATAAAAGGAATTAGCTCATTGATTTGCACTCATAATATTTATTTAGAAGAAAATGCTAAATCTTGTAGACAAATGCAACGAAGGCCTAATCCTAATATGAAAGAAGTAGTGAGAAACGAAGTCATTAAACTATCAGATAATGGAATAATTTATCATATTTCTGATAGTAAGTGGGTAAGTCCTACTCAAGTAATACCTAAGAAATCTAGAGTTACTGTGGTTAAAAATGAAAATAATGAATTAATTCCAACTAGGATTGTTTCTAGTTGGCGTGTGTGCATTGATTATAGAAAACTTAATGCAGTAACTAGGAAAGATCATTTTCCTTTACACTTCATAGATCAAATCTTAGAAAGAGTTGCAGGCATGAATATTATTATTTTTTAGATGGATACTCTGGTATAATCAAATTGCAATTGCACCTGAGGATCAAGAGAAAACTACATTCACATGTTCCTTTGGCACAATTGCATATAGAATGATGCCTTTCGGATTATGCAATGCTCCAACAACCTTTTAAAGATGCATGTTAAGCATTTTCAGTGATATGGTTGAACGTATTCTTGAGGTATTTTTGTATGACTTTTCTATTTTTGGTGATCCCTTTGATGATTGCTTGTCAAATTTACAATGGTTAGATGTGAAGAAAAAAATCTTGTTCTTAATTGGGAAAATTGTCATTTTATAGTTACTAATGGTATTGTCTTGGGACATGTTGTTTCTATAAAAGGAATTGAAGTAGGCAAGTCAAAAATTGATTTAATTTCCAACTTGCCAACACCTAAGCTGTAAAGGATGTAAGGCCATTTTTAGGACATGCAGGATTTTATAGGAGATTCATAAAGAATTTTAGTGCAATATCTAAACCATTATGTAATCTCTTATTAAAAGATAGTGCATTTGAATGGAATGAAGATTGTGAGCATGCTTTTAAACTACTTAAAAACATGTTAATTTCTGCTCCTATAATGAGACCTCCTGATTGGACTTTACCATTTGAAATCATGTGCGATGCTAGTGATTATGTTGTTGGTGTTGTTCTAGGACAAAGGAAGGATAAGAAACCATATGCCATATATTATGCAAGTAAAACTTTAAATGGTGCTCAAATAAATTATTCCACTACTGAAAAAGAATTACTTGCATTAGTATTTGCGTTAGATAAATTTAGATCTTATCTTGTAGGATCATCAATTATTATTTTTAGTGATCATGCAGCTTTAAAATATCTTTTTTCCAAAAAGGATGTCAAACAAAGGTTGATCGGGTGGATTCTTTTACTTCAAGAATTAAATATCACCATTCGTGATAAGAAAGGAGTAGAAAATGTGGTGGCATATCATTTATCAAGACTAGTTTGTGGATACATCCTTTGAATCCGCTCCAATTAATGATACTTTTCCTGATGAACAACTTTTAAGTATTTCTGTAATACCATGGTTTGCTGACATTGCTAATTATCTTGCCACGGGTAAAATTCCTTTTCAATGAGATCTTCAAGATAAGAGAAAGTTTCTAAATGAAGTAAAGAAATTTTATTGGGATGATCCTTACTTGTTCAAGAATTGTCCTGACCAAATATTTGGAAGATGCATACCGGAAAATGAGGTAAGTAGTGTCCTTAATATTTGTCATTCCGGGGCATGTGGTGGACATTTTTCATCAAATAAAATTGCAGCAAAATTTTTTCAATGTGGGTTTTATTGGCCAACCTTATTCAAAGATGCTCATAATTTTTGCAAGTATTGTGAAAGTTGTCAAAATTTGGGATCTATTTCTAAAAGAAACATGATGCCATTAAACCCAATTTTAGGGATTGAATTTTTTTACTGTTGGGGAATTGATTTTATGGGTCTGTTTCCACCTTCTTTTGGTTTCTTGTATATTTTGGTCGCAATTGATTATGTTTCAAAATGGATAGAGGGAATTCCATGTCACACATAGAACAGTGATCAAATTTTTAAAGGAAAATATTTTAAGTCGATTTGGAATTCCTTGATCTATTATAAGTGATGGTGGAACACATTTTTACAGCAAGGTTTTTGAATCTTTAATGAATAAATATACCATTATACATAAAGTTGCAACCCCTTATCACCCTCAGACAAATGGACAAGTAGAACTTGCAAATAGGGAAATTAAACAGATTTTGGAAAAAAAACAATTAACCCAAATCGTAAAGATTGGTCTTTAAGACTTAATGATGCTTTATGGGCTTATCGAACTACTTTAAAAACATTATTGGGCATGTTCCCCTGTAGACTAGTTTATGGAAAACCTTGTCATTTACCTGTGGAATTGGAACATAAAGCATATTGGGCTATTAAAACGTTTAACTCTAATCTTGATGATGCTGCACAATTGCGAAAGTTACAAGTTAATGAACTTAAGGAACTTAGAAATGATGCATATGCAAATTCAAAGATTTATAAAGAAAGAAACAAAGCCTTTCACGATAAAATAATTTCAAGAAAAACATTTGATGTTGGACAAAATGTCCTCCTTTATAATTCTAGACTTCACTTGTTTCCTGGAAAATTGAGATCAAGATGGAGTGGACCTTTTGTTGTGAAACATGTTTATCCTTATGGAGCAATTGACATTGAAAATCCTAATGAATGGACACGGACTTAAACCTTTCATTGAAAATCAAGTCAATCAAGGTGAGGTACTTTATCTTTTAGATCCTTGTTAAATATTATGGTGTAATTATATATAATTATATTATTATATATTACTATATTTAATATTATATTAAATTATTATTAGTATTTTAATTCCCGGTTAAATGGCAGATAACGGTACTCCGTGAAATCTTTTGGTTCATCAGCTACCCATAAAACTGATATTGTATATTCATTTCTTAGTTTTACTTTCAAATTCACTCTATGGTTTTCTCTTTCATTTTCTTTTTCTTTCAAAATAGATGTTCTCTCAAAATTGCAAAAATGTTTTTCTTCTATTCCACCAAACATGATTCTAAAACTTTAAAAAGTCAGGCTTGAAAGATTGAGAATGCTCATGCACAAAGGCATGCCTACTGATGTTTGTATGCTAATCGAAGCAAAAGTAAGGTATGAAGAATATATTCCCTTTTTACATTTACCTGGTATTGGAAGAAGTACATATGCAATGAAAAGAATATCCAAACATCTCAGGTCAAACTGCCGAAAATGTGTAAGATGGACTTGTTCGGGAAGATGTCATTCTATTGGGATGCCTTCCATAAATCGAGATGACAAAATTAGATTTGTTAAGGATGGACTGAGTAAAAAGAATTTGGAGGATATCCAAAGTTATCTTGAGACGCATCTGAGTGGAGATGTGCAGAGACAAATTCCTGATTTATGGTTGATATTTCAAAATGAATGGCAACGTCTAGGGAATCTGACGATAAAAGACCATGTCTGCCAGTTTTTAAGAAAACTGGATGAGAAGCCTATCATTGACTCATAGAAGGCGTTCAAGCCGTTTCTGGACGTAATACCAGGGAAAGCTGTAAGCCGCAGTCGCAACTACTGCAAATATTTCTCAAGCTTTGATTTGCAATAATTTTTTCTTCATCTTCGTCATGTTTAATTACTATTTGGATTTGAGTGATCTTGAATAACTGTGTGTTGCAAGAACCATAATTGCAATTGTAATTATTTTTTACTGTTGACTTTTTGACTATTTGCTGCAAGATTCATTAATAATAGTTGTTTACTGTTTACCTTTTGAATTTTTGTTTCTACTTTTTGACATTTTGATTTTTTTAGTTTAACGTTTTCTATCGAAAGCTAATCTACCACTCTTTGTTGTAGGATTCATCAATGACAGCCTGTTTACTATTTATCTTTTGAAATTTGGTTGCTACTTTTTGACATTTTGATTTTTTGGTTTAACTTTTTGACATTTTGAATTTTATGCCCAGACAAAAATATGAAGTTATTTATGGAGGTGAGAGTATGGGTTTAATGGGAGTAGTTGCTACTACAGCATATGTAAAAGGAAGTTCAGTTCTAGGAATAGTTCCAAAGGCATTATCTTATTTGTGTAGACCTACAATAGGAAGAGAAGTACAAGTCAATACTATACCAGAGCGAATAGCAATCAGGATTCATTCTTCTGACGCATTCATTGTTTTGCCTGGAGGTATTGGTACATTGGAAGAAATTGCCTGCGTAGCTTCATGGTTATCTCTAACTAGAAATAAAAAAAACCCATCGGTTTGCTTAATATTATTTTGATAGTTTACTTTCTTTTCTTGATAATGTTGTGGAAAATGGATTTATATTTTCAGAGGCAAGAATAATCTTAATCTCTGCTACAACAATTGAAGAACTACTCAAAAAGCTTTAATATTTTAGGTGTCTTCCTGATTTAATTAAGAGTACACGTGGGAAAAGGAAAAGAGACGAAGAAAAGTGAGATGTGAATTGTTCTTTATCGCTGTGATATTATCTTATTTTAACATTTTTTTTGCTTTAGTTTTTTTATGTGTCAGTTCTAGCAATTAGTAGCAGCATAACATGTAAAATCCTCTAATTTCTACTTTTAATTTTGACATTAAGGACAATGTCCTGATTAGGTGGGGGTAGGGGATATAATAAAAAAACTTGACGTTTGTTAAATCATTAGGTTAAGTCAAATTGAAAAAAAAAGTGACAGATTATAGTTAATCTTAATGGTTAATGGTAAGACGCACTTTGATCTTTTTGACATAGCTAGGAAAAAGGTGATTGAGTAAGTATTTATACTGAGACACACCTTAATGATTATGATTTGTTTACCTTGTTATAAAATAGTAGTTATAATACAAGTTCTATTATATGTCTAAATTTTTAAGAGAAGTTAAGTTGAAAAAGTGGCTGAGTAAAGTAAATCTTGAGATGCACTTTGACAATTTAATAATATACATATTTCAAAAAAAAGAAAAAAGAAAAAATGATTGGTCTGATGCTTGAGTGTTTTTTTTGTGTGTGCATATAGTGTTGCATGTACTTAGTTGATTTCTGTGAGTTGAAAATAGTTTTGTGAATATAAAGTAAAACATCACTATTAAAGACTTGAAAGATTAAATATGTGTCAAAATTATGCTATGACTTGTCTATAGAAGAGTCTCTGTTGTTTCACAGTTAGAAAGAATAAGGACATTGGATGCTTCACTTTGAATCGTCCTTGATATCTCTAGAATTTGTGATTTCTTTGTTACACATCATCTGTCTCATAGGACGTACATAGAATTGTAATTGATCGTAAGTGAATGATGAACCCAATCATAAAAAATTTCATTATTTCACATTTTTATAATAATAAGAGTTCCAAATGCATGATAGGGAACGATCTAAGTCTTTTATTTTTTTTTGGATCGATTGAGCCTTTTGAGCCAACCATACAATATTTCCCTTGAACACCTGACTTTGAGCCTATAGCCTTTTCTTGACTCACCAAATATTTCTTTGTTTATATTTACCTACAGAGCTTAAAGCTCCAACATTACCTTTGTTTGCTTTAGATGCTCAGTACTTACCGGACATATCTTTATGAGCATAAGTATTAATGGGGTAGGTAGATAAATTTTAACATGAGTAATACACAAGAAGTATTAAAGCATGAAATTCTATTTTTCTACAAAAATATTCTCTTTATTGAAAAAATAAATAAATAATAATAATACTAATGTCATGTAAAAAAAGAAAGAAAAGAAAGAAAAAAATACTTATGCTTTATCATTCTGTAATGGAGAAATAAGGAATATTTTGGAAAATGGTGGAGTTGGATGATCACTAGGGGAAGCTGGGAATTAATACTTCTTGCTCACTTTGATTCGTAAGTAATTTGAGTTTAGGATAAGCCAATTGTTGCCGATCTCATTGAAGTATCATACCTTGACCTAAGCCTGTTATAAGCCAATTAAAAAGATTTGGTGACTCTATTATATTGGAACTAATTATAAGGTGAATAATGAATTATTTAATGATAGCCATTCACTTATTGTTTATTACTTTTCCAATGTGCCGATGAGATTGCACACAGGTGATCTGCACACATATAAGCACAGAAGTTTCATTGTCCTACACTTTTTGACCGTGAGAATTTTCTAGCGACCACCTATGTCATGAATAGCATTCTATTTGGCCATGTTCAAACATTTAAGTTCTTAATAGTGATATTTTATTCTACCTTCACAACTTTGTGTTCTCCTCATCATATGACGCTAAAGTATATTAGGTTGTATCTACATTTGCATTGGTGATTTGTTTGCTTGAGGACAAGCAAAAATGTAAGTGTGGGGGTGTGATGAGTCCTTAATATAGTCTAATTTTAGTATCTATAGTACGAACATTTGCATTGTTTATTAAGTGTTTTATTAAAATTTGTAGGTTTTTAGTTATTTCATATTTTGTGATTTGTATTTTAAATATGTTGCGGTTTTAGTACTTTTGTTATGTTTTCATTTAATTTAATAAATTGTATTTTGTGTTAATTACAGGATTAGATATGTTGAATTTGGTGATTGCAATTATGACACAAATGAAGTTGAATCCAAAGATGATCTAAGGTGAAAGGAATTGGGCAAATGCTGAAATTGAGAAAATAGACTCAATAAACTCGTACTAAAATTCTGCACTTAATATGTTGCACGGTTTTGACTATAACTTGAGCTCCATAACTCAAAAATTGGCCCGTGAGATACCCTTGGAAAGATTATTGATTCTACTACATTTTCAAAGTGATTGGGAAGTCAAAACAAATTTGTAAATGCCAACAAAATGATGAAACAGGAATCTTACAAGTGGAACACTATGATAACCACTTGTATTCAAAGTCATCATCAAATAATGCAAAGTCATCATCAAATAATCCACTATCCTTTTTCATCTAGCATAACAAACTTTCCATAAATAGGCTTTAGTTTTTCCTTCGAAATCATCTTGGAAACTTGGTTGTAACCTTGTTAAAAATTCAAGGTCACTTTTCTTTCTTTTTCTTTATATTTTTCTTTCATCTTTATATTTTCTTTCTGATGTTTGGTTTTTGTAAATCAAATTTTATTTTCTTTAAAGTTATGGTGTCTTTCTAAGTCCAGTTGCT
Source organism: Hibiscus mutabilis (assembly GCA_019671005.1). Lineage (NCBI taxonomy): Eukaryota > Viridiplantae > Streptophyta > Magnoliopsida > Malvales > Malvaceae > Hibiscus > Hibiscus mutabilis. The sequence continues at coordinate 5,820,973 of CM033744.1, forward strand.
GAGGTGAAAGGATGAAGCTCTTGGTATATACTAAAGGTTAGTTTGAAATTCTCAACGTATACTAAAACATGTTAAATTAGTATATGATGTTAAATTCAGTTGGTTAATATTCAAGTTAGTAAATTAAGAACCTTGCTTCATTATAGACAAGTAATTTGGCACAGTAAATGCTTGTTATAATTAACTTGATTTATTGTAGACAAAACAAATTAACATAATGAACACTTGGACTTGTTTATTAATTTTGATTGCACCAATCCATACAACACCATATGCTATACCTTTGCAATTTTTTGGACATTGTTTATTGCACTTTGAACTTTGGACTTTGATTATGGACATTGGACTATGGACTTTCATTGCAGGACCTTATAATTGGATTTTATTTCATCATATGGACTTCAATTGAGTAATAAGATGAATAAAAATTAATCTTAGTATAATACCAAGAGTGGATTCTCAAAACCTTAGCTTCTTTTATTTATATTGTTGTTTATTTTCTAATCAATTATTCTCTTTGCAAGTTTTTATTTTATTTTTTTATCTTGTAATTTCTAAACAAAACTTCCCTGTGGATTCGACCTCAGACTCCCGAGAATTATTACTTAACAACAACCTGCACTTGGGTATACGACTAAAAAGAGTCGGTCAATACTCACAGCCAGCTTTTGACACTTAGGCTATTTTAAAAACATTTAAACATGTCAAACTTCTTGAAAACCTTTCAAACATATCTTTCAAGTTAATGGACTTTTGAAATAATTTTGCAAATTAGCTTAGGTCCAAAAACATTTTTCATTTAAGTTATATCAAAATTAATATCTCAACATTGTGTATTTAAAATAGTTTCTATTTTGAAATGTTATGTATGCTTATTTGATTGAAATGCTAGTTTTAAGCTTTTATTCAGGTTAATTGCAGTTCTTGATGTTTAAGATTATATATCCAAGTAGCTTAAAGATAAATGTGATATTTAGGAGTTAGAAATAGCCTAAAATGGCATATTTTGGTGAAACATGACAAAGGTTTCAAAACCATACTAAGTTTCGAAACCTTTAGTCTAGAATGTCAAATTTTTTAATATGTGAAAAAGGTTTCGAAATGTTTACCAAATGTATCAAAACCTTACGTAAATATTTGAATTTTTATATTTTGGTCACTATTTCATAACTTTTTCAATTGAACTCTGATCCAGTCACTATTTTTTTAATTCAAGTTTTGGGATTAACATGAGATTAAGAAAATGCCTAATAATGAAAGTATCATTTCTTTGGTCTGTAAAACTTAAAAAATTACAAATGTATCCTTAAAGTTCTTAAACTTCATTGTTTAGTCCATAAAAGTTAAATCTAGATTAATATGTCTTAATGAGATCATATGAGAGTTAATTTGAGAGATTTTATTTATTAATGAAAATTTTTAACCAAAACCTTAAACTATTGAGAATTTCATTTTAGTCCTGCAACTTTTAATCTTTACATTTTGGTCCTAATGATTATATCGGAAATCAATTCACCACTAACTTATTATATTCTAATCATGTTTCGTGTTATTGTTTGCTTAAATATTCTTTGTATTGTTTTGAACTCTCCGATTCTTTTTTTTATTCTGATGACACGTCCAACTCCGTTTTCTTTTGGATCGGGTATGGGCGTTACATTCAAAAAAATTGCAAATAATGCACGTTAAAATCAAAACCATAAAAATAAAAAACAATAATATTCAAAGTCAAATGTATTACATAATCACATAAAATCATTTTTCTACAACTTTTGCTTATGTTAGGGTGTGGTGAAATAATAATGTCACAATGAATGTTGATCTCGTTGGGGTCTTTATAGTTGAACGTGATATTGTTCACTGTTGTTCAATTCCTCAATCATCGAGGGCATATGAGGCGATGTTGTAAACAAATGTATTACATAATCACATGAAATTATTTTTATGCAACTTTTGCCCATGTCGGGGTGTGGTGGAATAATAATGTCGCGATGGATATTGATCTCATTGTCGCCTTTGTAGTTGAACATGATCATGTTTTGATGTTCATCATTGTTCAACTCCTTAGTCACCGAGGGAATATGAGGCAGTGTTGTAAATAAATAGTCGCCACTCTGCCCTCCCATCTTTGGTGAAATCATGGGACTGTAAATCGTCATAATAAACATGAAACCTTTCATTTCTAGAAAATCCATGCTTCAGAATCAACAAACACTTTATTATTTGACGAGCTACCACCCACTATTGGTGTTCTTTTCATGTAGCCGTCGGCATTGTTGTACTCATATATATTTCTCCCCACCTGGTTGGCTAATTACCCACTACTTGATTATCTGATGTAACGGCTTCATTCTGATATTCATTTACTATATCTCAGAAACACCCACTGCACTCTTAGATGATTCACGATAACCACCATATTTTTTTATACTTCTGGCATTGTTCTCGTCCTTAGAGGGTAGTCAAGTACAGTCTTCCATTATTAAAGTAGTAGATCATGTACTCTGAATTCCTTCAACCCAAATCATCAGCTTGAATAATACTACGATTTGGCAACGATGAAGTTTTATTGTCCCACATATTAATGTACTCGACATGTACAACTTCCTAATTTACTTTATCCCTGCCTCGTCCATCTAAGTCGTAGAGATATCAAGATTGGGTGGAATTTGGAAAATGTGTTGGTGGAAGCCAAACTACCTTAGCACCCTATCTCCAAACTAGAACTTGACAACATAAAAGTGGATCATCAGTGTAACACTACACCAGAGATTAGAATGTACCATCAAATGATCTGGTACATATGTCTTCACCGTTGTGTGGCTTCCAAATAAACTGCAACAATTATATACGATTATAAGACATCGAAGTAAATTGCATATATATAGTATGTGAAACTAACTTTTCAACATGGTTATCTAATATTTGCAATGCAAATCAATCTGAGATCTAAACACTCTGACAATGTTGTGCACCAATCTCGTGTAAGCTTTTTTTGCACACCATCTCCATGCACATCCAAATAACTGTTCTTTGATTTTTTAGATAAAAGATATTTTAAAATCAATTAATAAATTTAATTTAAACTTTCAATCAAAATCAAAATATTACCTTCCAACAATCGAAAACCAAACGAACATTGGAAACGGTGCAAAAAATGGAAATCGCTACCAGGCCCACGCTTGCAATAACAATATGCATCCACCAACACTCTTTAGCTTTTTATGTTTTTCTAATGTAGCAGCCTTTCCCAACTCACTATACAAGAACACTAATATTTTCGATCCCCAACCATAACTAGCAGCTTCCCAAAGCTCACTCAAAAGTTTGAGATATCGTGTGTGAACCACATTAGAAGATTTATCCCGCATCAGTATCCCTCCAATGAGTTGTAGAATATATGTTCGAGTTCCAATATTAATCTACTCAAACATATTGTAACCAATGAATTGAAATTATTTCTTCAATCAAGTCATTTTTATACAAGACCCTTTCACATCATTTACATATGGCACCTTCCAATGGTATGTTTGGTAAAGACTTTCAACTTTTATGTTATTATGCCCAACCAATGGCTTGTTGTTTACCGGTACCCCGATTAGCATGACCACATCTTCTAGCGTGATGGTGCATTCTTCACACGGTATATGAAATGTATGTCATTTTTGTCTCCATTGCTCAATTAGTGCGATAATCAACCCGAGAATCATCTTGTAGCCACGAAGAAATGTGTCATGATAAAATCTTGTACTTTTCAACCATGGAACCATAGTACTATGTGGAGGATTATTCCTCATGCCCTGATGTTTAAAGGTACCCTCCGTAACATGCAATTAATGCATTAATTTAACAACCTCGAGTTGTGAGATATAAAATTACATAATTGATTGATTTTATAATAAATAAATTATTAAAATATTATACCAAATCATCAAACGTAACATTAATGATGTGTTCATTTTGTAATCTCAACAGAGGAGGTTGATTCCTTCTAACAAATCTACGTGACAAGTAAGAAAATACTAGTAATAACAAATATCACTAAATCTAATCGTAATATTACTTTACAATATTAACAAATAAAAAAATAAAAATAAAAAGACAACATTTAAAATATTTTTTAGTAATGACCCTAAAATAAAAATAAATAAATTTAATTAATTAATTAATTGTAACAACATATAATTTAAAATTAAAATACTAAATCAATTTACTAATTTATAATTTGATGCTACAAAAAAATTTGCTTCAAATCTCCCTTCTTTTTTGCTCTAAATTATAGTATCAATTAATCATTATTAATTAATTAATTTCTTGAAAACCAAAATTCTAAACAGAAATGATCTATAACATTTAATTTAAATTATAGAATAGTTAAAATATCCATAAAAATATTTTAATTAAATAACTATATAACTATCAAAAAATTAAAATAATTAATTCACTTACTAGTTTACAATTTGCTTCAAACATGTAGTAACCCAATTTGTCCAGGCCACAAGCACAAACCAAACCCAAATTAAAACAAATCAGATCTAAGTCTAAAAATACAAATCCAGACCCATTTTTAAACCTTAGCCCATTACAAACCTATTACCCATACCCAATTAAGACCTAAAATACTAAAATACCTAAATTACCAAACTACTCATAACCCTAATAATTATAACCAAAAAACCCTAAACTCTGCCAGTCGTCACCGCCCTTTTACCCAATCTCCCTCGGGTGTGGCTGCCACGCACGACACCACCGACCTCCACTGCCCTTCTCTGCCACCAGTCACGTGGCCATCACCCAAATCGCCTCACTTGCAGACCTGCGAAATAAAAGAAAAATAGAGCATTATTAATGAAGTTGTATGCTTTTCAGGTTATAAAAACTCAGATTTATGCTTGTAAAAGAAGGGGATTTTTCGGTTTGAATGATAAAAAAAAGACTTTTTTAGATTCAAAACAAAAAACACCATAAAAATGAAATATAGAGGAAGAGATCAGAAAAATAAAAAATATATATTTCGGTTGTTATATCCACTTACCTAGAGCGATTATTTGGAAAATCCAACCTCGGATTCGAACTCGGCGCATCGAGGAGAGCCGAAAAGTAATTTCTTTAGAGTTTTCGGCCACTGTAAATGGCGGCGACCGTCGCCGGCAACCAAGTTCAGTGACCTGGCAGTTGAGAGAGTAGAGAAAAGGTTGTGATTTTATTTATTTATCAATGTAGGAAATGATTTTTGGTAAAATTAACTATTATTATGCTCATAATATTTATAATCTAATATATATATATATATATATATATATGTATGTTTATATATCTTGTACATTTGTTTTAATCAAATTTTAAATAAAAATGATCCTCTTTTTTATTAGGGATTACTATGAAAAACATGCCTCAAACGTAAATGGGTGCCGTTTTCCATTAGTTCTATTATCAAATATCATTTTAAATTATAATTTTCAAAATAGATTCCTTTCATTCGGTAATCTAACAGAAATTATGCCCCGGGTGTAGGGATGTAAATTCCTTTCGTACAAAGAAATATTCTTTTAAATATTTTAAGGGATCGCAAATTTTAAAACTAAATTTGAATTCTTAATTTCTATCATTTAGACAATATGTAATCGACCAGGTACAAATTTTGGGTGTAGTAGGGGTGCTCATCCTTCCTCATACGTAACTGACTCCCGAACCTATTTTTGTGGTTTTTACAGACTAAACTCGTTGTTTTAATAAAAACGACAATAAGACAAGTTTTATTAAAAAAACCGAGTTTCCAGGTGATCCAATCTAACCCTAATTAAAAATATTGGTGGCGACTCCATTCAAAACCAATTTTTGTAAAAGCACGTCAAGCACCATCGTAGGCGGGACCGTTGTTATAGCTTGGCGACTTTGCTGGGGATTCCCTTTTTTAGAGTCGAGCCACTGATCGATTACTTTTTGTCTTAATTGAGTGGAAACTATAAATTTGATTTAATTTATTTTGTGATACCTCCTTTTCATTTCTTAAATTTTTACACAAAATTCTAAAAATATGTTTTCGACTTTCCATATCATAAGCTTTGCACCCAAGCTCTGCCCCTTTTAAGTGGGAGTGAGAAGCTACGCCTTCGTGAGGTATCGCCTCCGTGCAAGATAGTGGATCACTTTCGGGATACATTTGTACCTTTGTCTTCGTGAGATTTTCATCTCCGCACAGACCTAGAGAAATGTATCCTCCTGAATCGATGTCCTAGCGACAGTTTAGGTACCGTTACTTTAGAACTTAAACCACATGTAGTGAACCATAGCAGTCTACCTTGTCTAGAGCTATACCGAACCTCTGCCCATGTAGAGAGTCACCCTATAAGTGCATAGTAGAGAGAGATGGTTTTTTATTTTTTTTCAATTACGCTCTTTAGTTTCAGTGTTATTTATTATTCCACAATATTTTGATGTGAATATTTATGTAAAATAAGTATGAGGGTAGAAAAGCATGTTCGGGTATGACCCACTTTTTTTCAAAATACGCAGGTAGAAAGAATGATTGGGTAGGATTTCTCTTATTCAAGTAAAGCATGTCTACTTATAGGTTCTATACCTTTTAAAAAAATTGCAATAAATTACTAATTATTTAATCCGTACTAACTTGCTTTATTCTATTTTCTGCATTGCATTAACATCTCATCTTGCATACATTTATATCACATCATTTTGCATAATCATTTCTTGGTCGAGCTTCTAATCCTGAGAGAGCTGCGATCATAGTGATTTTGGGGCATCCGATCCGGCCGAGTCAGCATTGGTTTTTCACTCAAAGCAAGGCTAAAAATGGATGGTCGTTTGGGAAAGCTTGAAAAGATATAAAGAATGACATGGAGAAAACCTGGAAAAGGTGCAACAAGCACCTTGCGACCATATCTCACAGTCACAAGAGGGTCTACTTTCCAAGATAGCTGTGATGTTGGCAGTCAAGGATCCTAAAAGGGGAAAAGGATTGGCCATTGACCTCGGTGCTCTACAAAATTCAAAAAATCCTTTTGACAAGAAACATTTGCAAGTGTCATCTTCGGTTGAAAAGCAACAAGGTCTTTCGGCCGGATCTTCATCGCATAAAGGAATTAATAGCCCTAGTGAGCACACTGTCCTTGATCCTAATGAGATGGCTAAAGTGAAGATTGAACTATCTAAGCAGTTTGAATATTGGTGCCAGCGACTTGAGAAAAAGATTAAAATTGTAGAAAGGTCTGATGCATTCTGCGAGATTGATGCGAGAAAATTGATTCTAGTCCCTAATCTGGTGTTACCTTCAAAGTTCAAAATCCCAGAGTTTGGAAAGTTCGATGGAATAAGTTCTCTATTAGCTCACCTCACCATGTTCTACTGAAAGACGACGGGGCATGTTGATGATGACAACCTTTTAATTCATTGTTTTCAAGACAATTTAAAAGGGTCTATCGCCAGGTGGTACAATCAGCTTAGCCGGCACAAGATACAATCATAGAAGAATCTGACTAACGCCTTCACGTAGTAGTACAAACATATAACATACATTTACTCAGACCTTTTAACATTGCAAAACATGAAAAAGAGGCCCAACGAGAGCTTTAGGCAATATGTGCGAAAGTGGAGGGATGTTGCAGTGCAAGTAAAACGGCCTCTACTTGAAAGAGAGATAATGCCTACTTTTTTTAGAACCCTAGAAGATCCATTCCTGAAGTATATACTGGGAAATATAACCAAGAACTTCGAAGACCATGTGGTATCAGGTGAACTCATAGAAGAAGCCATTAGACAAGGAAGTATCATAGATTCCAGCAGTGCGATCGTCAAAAAAAGAAGTGGATCAGAGGTTCATACAGTGGAATCTTATCCATCCAATCGACCTTGGTCCTTGTACCAATCAAAACATTTATACTCACATCGACCTACGACGTTTCAAAAAGTTGTTCATCTAATCTGGGTAACATATACAGAGTTACTTTCGATGCTTATTGAGAAAAACTTGTTAGCCCCGATTTATTCTAAACCAAAAGAACCTCTTTACCCATAAGGCTATAATGTTAATGTTGTGTGTGATTATCATCTAGGAAGCACGACCAAACTATCGAGAATTGTGGAGCCCTAAGAAACAAAGTGCAAAATTTAATTAAAAATAACACTTTAAAATTCAATAATGGAGTCCATGATATGAACTGACAATGAGATAGTGTTAGATCTGTATGATCAGTATATAACTTTTTAAGACATCTTTGCCTTTTAAATCTCTTTTTGAGTAATGCATGAAACAAACCTGTTGCCTAAGCTTGAAGGCAAGAGGGAATCTTTTGTAAGGGTGTGCGTGCATTTTTTAATGAATGATGCATTTCTAAAAATTTTCTTAAAATTTAAATTATTCATATGTCATGATTTTCCCATACGTATATGGATATAGGGGGCCCTATTTTTAAAAAAATCATATTTTAGAAAAAATAATAATATTTTTTTGCTCATTCATATAGGCATCTTGCACAGATGAGAAACAAAAGATTTCTTGCATTACTCTTTATAGAGATTTAAACTGCAGGGACCTAAGGCATGTGTCTACTCAGATCAAAAGTTTGAAGCCTTCAAAGTATCCAATAAAAATGATATACAAGCCCAAGATTAAGTGGGGCATCAAAATAGACTTGGGAAGATTTGACCAATGATAAAATCAATTTCCCTTGAGAAGAAGAAAAAAATGATGTTAAGATCATTCAGCTCAAAAATTTGAATTCAAAATGAGGACAATGAAATTTGGGGGCAAATGTTTTCCAGATGGAACTTTAAACAAGAGATGAATCTGAAGAGAAGCTAAGCCAGCAGGAGAAGACATATGCAACTACTCCATCATGAAAACATATGCATCATTGCATCACCAAACATGTTCATACATCATGGCATCCAGTTTGTCATAAGGCATACATAACTTGAAGGTTCCGACAAGAATTCCACGCATCACTGCATCATCACAAAAATATGTATGTGCATGTCATTTGCATAAATACATTATTGGAAACTAACCTCTAAAAGGAATTTCTTAACTCCATTATTCTTAATGACGTTTTTCTCAAAACAAGAATTTCTTAATTCTATCCTTTCTTAAGGACGTTTTTTCTCAAAACATGAATTTCTTAATTTCATTATTTCTTAAGGACTTTTTCTCAAAATAGAAATTTCTTAATTCCATCCTTTCTTAAGGACATTTTTCTCAAAACAAGAATTTCTTAATTCCATCCTTTCTTAAGGATGTTTTTCTCAAAATAGGAATTTCCTAATTTTATCCTTTCTTAAGGACGTTTTTCTCAAAGCGAGAATTTCTTAATTCCACCCTTTCATATGAATACTTTTGTTCAAAATATGAATTTCTTAATTCCATCCTTTCTTAAGGACCTTTTTCTCAAAACAAGAATTTCTTAATTTTATCCTTTCATAAGGATACTTTAATTCAAAATCAGAATTTCTTAATTTCGTCCTTCCACAAGGACATTTTTTCTCAAACTCTAAATTTCTTAATTTCATCCTTTCATAAGGTCATTTTCTTTAAAAATAGGAATTTCTTAACCCATCCCTTCATAAGGACATTTTCCTTAAAACAGGTCTAGCATCCTCCAACACGAAGAAACAGATCGTCGTCGTCAACAAATTCTAACATTCTTGACAAAGAAGTGGGGCAAGTATTGTTCGGCGTCCTCAACCAAGAAGGAATAGACATTCATTAAGAAGATCCAACATCCTTGACAGGAAGGAGTGGATCAACCAGAACAAACATTCAAATCAAACCTTACAATTTCATTATGAAATAGTTAATTAATAACTCATATTAACCAAGTACCTTTTCTTAACTTTTGTAGGTCCTATCTCACCTATAACATGGTGTAGCGGATCAACAAACTATCTTCAAACCTTGCCTCTTCGTCGGTGTTGCAGCTAGGTCAAACATATACCTTTTGGCCCTGCCTCTTCGTTGGTGATGTAGCTGGATCAACCCTACTGACTTTAGACCTTACTTCTTCATCAGTGTTAAAGTTGGGTCAAACCTTACTGACTTTCGGTGTTGTAGCTAGACCAAATTTATCAAGATCTCGTTCTTCTATTAATGGCGTAATAGATTTTTTTTAGATTGATCTCGTTTCTCCGATGATGGTGCAGCTAGACTGAATCTTTTTTTGCGGGTATCACTTCTTCATCAAAACTATAGGTAGGTTAAAAATGAAAATTTCAAAAAAAAAGTAAAAAAGTAAAAAATACAAAAGAGAGTGGTCATACCATGAGATGACAAATGTATTCATCTATCAAAATATGAGGACTTAGGGCAGGTGTATACCTTGCTGGTAAAACTTCACAGGGGAAGACTTTCCACAAAAGTTAAAAACAAGAAAATGGTCAAACCCAAGTTAGAGTGGGGCAAAGATGTTCGAAGCAACAATACAAGTTAGATTTGACAATTGATGAAGTTGATATCTGAAAAAAGAAATTGACCAAAGAAGAATTTAGAAGTCTTCGTTTGAGAATCAAAGGTGTCCAAAGAAGACTCATGATACCATCGAGAGAACAAGCCGCCAGAGAAAGTAGAATTCAAAAAAGAGATAAACTCAAGATCCTCGAGCCATCACCTTTAAGAGAGATGCTAGGACCTTCGAGGCATCACTCTCGAGAGTGATGTTAAAACCCTTGGGCAATTAAAATGCAATTTTTAGAAAGGAAATTAACTTTTGTAGGTCCCATCTCACCCATAATATGGTGTAGCGGATCAACCAACTTGTTCTAATCCTATCTCACTCGTAATATGGTGTAGTGGATCAATAAACTTACAGATCATGCCTCTTCGTCAGAGTTATAGCTTGATCAAAATTAAATCCCAAGATCCTACCTCCATCAGTAGTGTAGCGGATCAAAATCTTTTTTCAGATCTTGTCTCTCCATCAGTGGTGTAGCGAATAAACCTATCACGCATCCTTGTCAATGTCTTAACTTGATCAACCTTTATTTTTCCGATCTTGACCCTCCGTTAGTGGTGTAGCAGATCAAACTTCTTTTAGATCTCGTCTCTCCATCAATGGTGTAGCATATCAAACTTCTTCAGGTCTCGCCTCTCCGTCAGTGGTGTAGTAGATCAAACTTCTTTAGATCTTGTCTCTCCGTCAGTGGTGTAGCAGATTAAACGTCTTCTCAATCTCATCTCTCTATCAGTGGTGTAGCAGATCAAACTTCTTTAAATCTCGCCTCTCCATCAGTGATGTAGCAGATCAAACTTCTTCTCGATCTCACCTCCCCGTCAGTGGTGTAGTAGATCAAAGTTCTTTTTGATCTCACCTCTCCGTCAGTGGTGTAGCAGATCAAATTTCTTCCAGATCTTGCCTCTCCGTCAACGGTGTAGCATATCAAACTTCTTCAATATTTAGTCTCTTCATTAGTAGCGTAACGGATCAAACCCTTTTTAGGTCTTGCCTATTCATTAATGTTACAGCTAGACCAAACTTTTCTCGGATATCACCTCAGAATCATAGCTAGGTTCCCAAAAATAAAAAAAATCCAAAAAAATCAAAAAAATTAAAAAAATCAAAAAATAATAAGAAAAGAAAAAAAGAAAGAAGAAAAAAATTAAAGCTCCAATCCTGGTCTTGCCTCTTCATCAGTGTTGTAGCTTGACTAAATATGTAAAAATTCTGATCATGCCTCTTCGTCGAGTTGTAGCTTGATCAGAATCAGACTCTTAGATTATGCCCCTTCGTTAGTGTTGTAGCTTGATCAAAAACAAACTCTCAGATTATGCATCTTCATCAGAGTTGTAGCTTGATCAAAATCAAACTCTTAGATCACGTCTATTTGTCAGAGTTGTAGCTTGATCATAATTAAATTCAAGATCCTATCTATTCGTCAGTGTTGTAATGGATCAAACTATCAGATCATGCTTCTTCGTCAGAGTTGTAGTTTGATCGAAATCAAACTCTCAGATCTTGTCTCTTCATCAGTGTTGTAGTGGATCAAACCCTTAGATCATGCCTCTTCGTTAGAGTTGTAGCTTGATCAGAATCAAACTCCCCGATCATGTCTCTTCATCAGAATTGTAGCTTGATCAAAACTTTCTCCAGATTCTGCCTCTTCGTCAGTGATGTAGCGGATCAACCTTTTTTAAATTCTACCTTCCCGTCAGTGGTGGAGCAGATCACACAAATTTACAGATTCTACTTCTCTGTGATTCGGTGGAGTAGATGAACCATCTTATCATCAATCCTTTAAATTTCACAGGTAAAAATTCCTACAAATGGGGGGAAAAGAAAAATTATGTTCGGTCATGCCTCTTCTTCAGTGTTACAGCTGTATCAAATATCAGAACCTTCATCATTCGATCATGCCTCTTCGTCAGAGTTGTAGTTGGATCAGACATCAGAACCCTCATCTTTCGATCTTGTCTCTTCGTTAGTGTTGCAGCTGGATCAAAGTTATTTTGACAAGTCTAACAGAAATATTAATGCAACGTGCTTAAACACGGTAAAATTTAAGATAATGGATAATTCAAATGTCCATCAAAAATCTATTTTCACGAATGATCGAAGGAAACTAAATCCTTTAGAAAAGTCCAATGTCATGATTGGTATAAACTGATTGTACCTAGGGGATTGGTACAACTAGCCCGGAGCAAACGACTTTCGGTAAAGGTAACTCAAAACCGTTGATCCTTGTACATTTAGGAAAAATGCAAAAGAGATCTAAAAGCTAAGCTCTGTATCAAAAACTTGCTGACTTTCGGTCTTGCCTCTTCGTCGGTATTGTAGCTGGGCCAAACTGTCATCTTTTGATCCCATATTTTCGTTAGTGTAGCAGCTGGATCAAGTTTTGCAAACCTTGCCTCTTCGTCATTGTTGCAACTAGGTTAAATTTTCTCCAGGCATTGCGACGTCGTTAGTGTCGTACCAAGCCAAGCTCATTTTGTCTCCTCTAACGGATCACCTCTGGTTTTTGTCTTCCCCAACGGATCCTCTATTTTGAAGATTTTGCTTACAAGAGCGGCCGAGAAGATCAAGTGAAGCCCAAAGAAGAAGCGGTGGCCAAAGAAATGAACCCTAACCGACCGGACAAAATGGGTACTCTTTTGTCTTAGCCCTATTCTTGTTACACAACAATGCGCAAATAGGGGCAGCTATAGTAACCTATTTTGTTCGGGCCACAAGCCCAAACCAAACCTAAATTAAAACGAATTAGATCCAAGTCCAAAAATACAAATCTAGACCCATTTTTAAACCTTAGCCCATTACAAACCCATTACACATACCCAATTAAAACCTAAAATACCTAAATTACCAAACTACCCATAACCCTAATAATTATAACCAAAAAACCCTAAACTACACTGCCAGCCAGCCACCGCATCTTTACCCAATCTCCCCCGCCCGTGGCTGCCATTCGCGACACCACCGACCTCTACTGCCCTTCTATGCCACCAGTTATGTGGCCACCTCCCAAATCACCTCACTTACAGACCTACGAAATAAAAGAAAAACAGAGCATTATTAATGAAGTTGTATGCTTCTCAGGTTATAAAAACCCAGATTTATGCTTGTAAAATAAGGGGACTTTTCGGTTCGAATAATATAAAAAAGATACTTTTCATATTCGAAATAAAAAACATCATAAAATGAAATATAGAGGAAGAGATCGGAAACAAAAAAATAATATATATATATATATATCTTTTGGTTGTTAGATCCGCTTACCTAGAGCGATTATTCAGAAAAGCCAACCTTGGATTCGAACTCGGCGTATCGAGGAGAGCTAAAAAGGTAGTTTCTTTTGAGTTTTCGGCCACCGTGAACGGCAGCGACTCGGCGCATCGAGGAGAGCCAAGGCTTGTGACCGGACGGTTGGGAGAGTAGAGAGAAAGTTGTGATTTTTTTATTTATCAATGCAGAAAATGATTTTTTTTTGTAAAATTGGCTATTTAAAGGCCAATCAAAATGGTGCCGTTTTGGTGCTCTTGACCCGCGTTCAAACTCGACCCGACCTTGGGGGATCCGCGTGTTTCCAACTGATGGGGAAATTGCACTTTCGGCCATTCCGCCTTAGTATCCTTCATGTTTCAGACCTTTATTTTTTGTTTCCTTGCAATTTTGTCCCTTTTTTAGTTTTTAAGTTTTCCTTTTTTTTCAATTCGGTCATTTTTATTTAATTGCCCTTTTTTTGTTATTAGTATCTAATATACATATTTATTGTTATTATTATTATTACTATTATTATGCTCGTAATTTTATAATCTAACATATATATATATATATCCATATATATATCTTGTATATTTGTTTAAATCAAATTTTAAATCAAAAAATGATCCTATTTTTTATTAGAAATTATTGTGAAAAACGTGCCTCGAATGTAAAGGGGTGCCGCTTTCCATTAGTCTCTATTACCAAATATCATTTTAAATTATAATTTTCAAAATAGATTCATTTCATTCGGGAATCTAACGGAAATTATGCCCCCGAGTGTAGTGGTGTAAAATCCTTTCATACAAAGAAATATTCTTTTGAATATTTTAAGGGATTGTAAATTTTAAATTAAATTTGAATTCTTAATTTCCGTCATTTAGACAATATGTAATCGACCAGGTACAAATTTTGGGCGTTGTGGGGGTGCTCATCCTTCCCCACATGTAACTGGCTCCCAAACCTATTTTTCTGGTTTTTGCAAACTAAAACTCGTTATTTTAATAAAAACACAATAAGACAAGTTTTATTAAAATAACTGAGATTTCAGGTGATTCAATCTCACCCTAATTAAAAAGATTGGTGGCGACTCCATTCAAAACCAATTTTTGTAAAAGCGTGTCAATCACCACCGGATGCGGGACCGTTGTTACAAAACAATTCCATCAAATTTGCTCCAAATCTTCCTTCTTCTTTATTGCTCTAAATTATATCAATCATCATTAATTAGTAAATTACTTGAAAACTACAATTCTAAACAATTTAAACTATAACATGCAATTTAAATTTTAAAAAACTTACCAACAAAATTAAAATACTAAAATCCACTTAGTAGTTTATACAAATTGCTCCAAAAAAATTCACCAAATTTGCTTCAAATATTTCTCTTTTTTACTCTAAATTTTCTTAAAATTACTTGCATTAAATTATATTAAATACGATAAATTACTTGAAAACTAAAATTCTAAAAAAACTATAACATGCAATATAAATATTATACAAAACTTAATTAAAAAACTATACTACATATATATAACTTACTTAAAAAATTATAATAATAAATCTACTTACTAGTTCACAATTTGCTCAAACAAATTTCCCAAATTTGCTTCAAATTCTTCTTACTCTTGTTCTTTTTTGCTCCAAATCTTCTCAAATTACATGCATAACATTAAAATTATTTCAAGATTCATCAATACTAAATAAAATTACTATAACATACAATTTAAAAATTAACATACATTAACTAAAGAAATAATATTACTTAATTAAAAAATAAACTACACATTTACTCGCTATATATTTCTTCAAATCTTCCCCCACCATCATCACTAAATTTCTTCCTCAAACTTTCATCTACAATTTTACTTTCAACCACTAATACTTATAACAAAATATTAAACCTTAACCACACATCTACCCACCAACCAATTTTTGGGCAAAACGACAAAAATATTGTTCTCAACTTTTTTTCTCCAAAATATGGCGCAGTTCAATTTATTTCCAAAAATATTGCACTTTCTACCATGAAATAGAAGATTATACAATTTCCCACCATTTTTTAACATTATTTTTATTTTTTGAATAAAAAATTAAAGGCGGTACGAAAAGGCACCGTCTATGAACAATGTAACTTAAAAGACAAATGCAAGAGCCACCGAAACTGTGGTTGCAATGCCACGTGGCACGCATGCAAACGCGCGACACTGTTCAAAGATGGAAGGAGAGCCCTTCGACTTCAAACAGTATCAGCATGTGATGCAGCTGGGTGGCAGGGTGGTTCAATCAGTGCAGGTGGCAAGGGCAGGGTGGCATGCATGTATTTTTTATGTTTGAAATTGCATTAATGCATGGCTAGAAAGGGGCGAAGTGTTTAGGGTATTTTTTAAATTTATAAGGTAGAGGTTAAAATTTTGTTAGTGTTATTAAAAGATGGGTATGGATAGTTAAGGGGAAATTGTAATTGTTTGTGTTAAATAGGTAAGGTTAAAGGGAAAATTTTGAGTAAAATTTAGAATGAAGAAGAAGAAAAAAAAACTATTGGAGAAATATTGTAACTAGTTTCGATTTTTTTTAAGTTTTGTTTTTAAGTTTTATTTTAGTTTGTTCGTTTTATTTTGTATGTTTGATATAATTTTATATTTATGCATTTAGTTTGGATATTTGGAGTAAAAAATAGGGGAGATTTGGTAAAATTTTTGGAGCCAACAAGTAAGTAAGTTGATTTAGTTTATAAATTTTAAATTATGTATCCATCTCCCATTTTAAGTTGTTGTTTAGAATTTAGAATTTATAAATTATTCGAACAACGAAGGAAAATAATAAAAAAATAAATTTTTAGTAATATTTAATATATTTTTACCAATTAGTATATTTTTAAAAATTAAAATCAAAAAATTATATTCGAAATATGGTTAAAATGAAGGCAATAATAATTTAGTATAATAAAAAATATGCAAAATATATTTAAAAAACTTAATTTTGTATATTTATAAAAAATATTCAAAAAGAACTCGTCGCCGATGTTAGTAACAATAATTTAAAATTTAGTGTGTTCATTTTGATTTAGTATGTTTATTTTGATTTGTGTATTCTGGTTGAAAATGTATATTTTTTTGAACATGCTGAGAAAATGAGCAAGAATATATTTATGATGCTTGTCCATTACAATGGACAAATTGTGAAAACTGATGTTGGGGTTGTATTTGAATCTGAAAGCACTATGAAGGTGAGACTTGAAAAGGAAATTACGCTTCGAGAAATGAAGAAGAAGATATCCGAGAAATTGGAGCTGAGATGCATGGTTTTACAGTGCCAGTGGCTGACATGTCACAATCTAGTCAGGTATTGTACAATAACTCTCTAAGATAATACCGATGTTGGAATAATGATTGTAGAGCATGAATCTATGGATATTCAAAATATCGAGTTGTTTGCTAAGGTGCGTGATGTTCTCGACCTATCCAGAAATATAGTTGGAGAATTTGTTCAAATGGGTTTCGGTAATGAGGTTGATATGTTCGGAGGCAGTTTTGTCACAATATTGGCAAATGGGACATTGAGTGCATTTCATCCAGCTGGGCCTTCGACATATGCAGCATCATATGGGTCGACTGTTGATACTGGTGTGGAAAACCTACGAGGTCGATAGGGAGAAACACTTGAAGATTCCAACGAAGATGAAGATATTAGGGATCTCGATTTGATCCCTACTAATGTTGGTGATGCCCTTGATTTCAGTGTTGGAGAATTCATTTCGACCAGAGATAATATTACATGGTATGAACCTCTTGCTCACATAAACTTAGTAGATTACAATGCGATGAGGCTCCTCAATTCCCGGATATGCCATAATTAACTTCTAGTCAGCATGATGAATTATCGGTTGAGCTTTAATTTAATGAAAAGAATGAAGCTACATTGGCAGTTAAAGAGTATAGCATCAATAAGCTTGTAGACTACATTGTTGTAGAATCCAACCCAAGGATTTTCATTGCCAATTGTGTAAAATATGGACAAGGGTGCAATTGGAAGATCCAAGTATCGAAACCCTTTTAAAATTACAAATTAAAATTTTTGAGTTTCTTTTTTTGTTTGAAAAAATATTTGGGAAATGTTTTAAAAAAGGAAAATTTGAAAATAAAATTAGGGGGATTGATAAATTGAGATGTTAAAAATATTAAACGGGTGGTCGCCATCGATCATTTTAAAAGGGGTAGACCGGACACCATAAATAAAACTAGAGATTTAAAATTTTGGGTCAGAGAGTCGGTTACGGATGGGGAAGGATTGCACCCCACACCGCCCAAAAATTGGTATCGTAAAAAAATATATTACCGCTTTATTAATATCAAATTTTATGAATTAAAGTGGCATTTAAATTAAAATTTTGTTATGCGTGCGAGTAAATTTCAAGGGTTCCGTTGTTCGAAGAATAAACAAAAACTACCAGCTGCATCTTAAACTAGTAGCCAAGTTTACCGTCAAAAAAAGGAGCACCACATTGAGCAGTTAATATACCCGATATGCAAACTTAATAAGCGCGATTAATTATGCATGGGCAAATAAATATGATATCGAATAAATATAAACACGATTAAATACATATATGTACATAAATAATATACCATAATATATATTAACATATAATGTATACTATAAGATAATAATATATAATATGTTATCATTAATACATATATAACATACATATTATATTAAAAAAGGGATATAAATGAATAAATCGACACAATAGAAGGATTAAAGGGGTAATTTTACCCTTCAATCTAGGGACCAAAACAAATTAAAAAGAAAATTTGAAGGCCAAATTAAAAGGAAAATAAAGCTGATCTGAAAGTGGTAACTAAAATAAAAAAATTAAAACATAGAGGAATTCAGAGCAAACTTTGAAAGGGCGGAGGGATTTAAAATTTTAATTAAACCATTTTTTGTTTTAACCGGCCACTATTTATAACATTCATTTTTTAAACCATTTTTATCCTTTGAAACAAAAAAAAGATTTCTCTATAAAATTTTGGATGAGCACCGTTGCCGGTGTTCATCACCCCCTCCTCGTGCCGCCATATAAAACCCAAATTTCGACCGTGCACCGCCGTATACCGGCGCCAAAATCTGAAAAAAAAAACCTAGCTCTTTTTTTTAAACCGAAGCCAAGTTCGAAAGGAAACCCCTTTTTTATCGAAAAACCTAACCCTGTTTAAGAAGGCAGACAAAAGGGGAGGAAGATTTGGTGTCGTTCCTCAGCGCACCGCCCTTGGACGTTGAAGTTAATAGCAGTCTGAGACCCCCTCATGTATGGCCCCTCAACTTCCCTCTATTTAGTTTTTTAATTCTTTTTTTAACTGAAAAGAAATAAAAGAAGATTGCTATTTTTTTACCTCTAAAGTTTGAGGTTTTTCAGTTTTTTTTTGCCTTTTTTATTGATGAAGAAAATTTGTTACAATAGATTTTTGGATCCCAATATATAGCTGTTTACATACAAATAAAAGAAAAAAAAAACCTAATCCTATACTATTTGATGTAAGTTTGCCCATACTTTTGATCTGAAATTGCTTAATTTGTTGGTTTTGCATGTTCGGTGGTTGAGAGCCGGTGTACGGCTGCTAGAAAGATCCGGCAGAGCGGCCACGTGGACGGGGAAGATGAATGGTTGAGCGCGTGGACGCGTGGGAAGCTGACTGGCCGCGGGGGTGTGCTCCACGTGCGAGTGAGCAGCTGAAAAGTATTCCTCGGGTGTGATTTAGACCGTTGGATCAGATCTGATCCAACGGTCGGCTCTTGGGCGGCTGCAAAATAATATTAAACTAGGGTTAGATTAATCAGACATTAGGGTTTTTAGAAAACGGGCCATTGTAAAATAGTTGTGTAATTAATATTGGACTGTTATATTGGACTGTTATTGGGTTTAAAATTTTATTATAAATATATTTTAATTTATAATAATAATAATAATATATTAAAAATATTAATAATAATAATTAATATTAATGCCTTAACAAACATATATGCGATACATGCATCACGTATGTACATACATACATACAATATTAAATCACATATATAAACATAATACAATATATAAATATAGCAAAACAATTCATATAAACATTCAATCACATTTCAAAATAATTGAGCATAATAATATACCTAAACATAACTATAAGGCATATAATAAAACTGAAAAAAAACAAAAAAAATATTCGAATATATATATAATAACAAAACCCGGACAAAATTAGTGATTACAGAATATTCGGGGGGGAAATACTTTGGAGGTCACAAAGTACAATGGTGATCAC
This sequence comes from Hibiscus mutabilis, assembly GCA_019671005.1. NCBI lineage: Eukaryota > Viridiplantae > Streptophyta > Magnoliopsida > Malvales > Malvaceae > Hibiscus > Hibiscus mutabilis. The sequence continues at coordinate 5,840,996 of CM033744.1, forward strand.
ACATGTTTATGAACTTCCATCGACCAGGACCACTGCAAATTAGACTCGAATATAATAAACTATCATGTGATGAAGTTGGTTGAAGAAAATCCAAGAGTTCCCTTTTCAGTGATTCATGCAACCATTGCGTAGCAGTTTGGATATCAGATAAAATAAAATAAAGGGCGGCGTGCAAGAGATAAGGCAATGTAGTTGGTGTATGGTGATTACGATAAGTCGTACAATGAGCTACCAACTTTATTACTAGCAATGACATATTTTATCCCAGACACCACAATGAGGTATCAACCTCGAATGCATACGACTGAGAAGGTCAACTTGTTGAAGGGTATAAATTTTTCCATCTACTATTATGGGCATTCAAGCTATGCATTAAAAGCTTTCCATAGGAGGCGGTCACATTGTAGCCTCTATGGTGCCTTGGATGCATACGACCGAGAATGCCAACTTGTAAGTTTTTTCCATGATAGGATGTGGGCGAATAATAATATCGCAGCGCTCACCGATCACATTGTGGCTTCTGTGGTGTCTCGGTATCCTCTTCAGCGTTGCCCACCTCCTTAGTGACTGAGGGCATAGGATGCGGTGTTGTGAACAAATAGTCACCGCTATGCACTGCCATAATCTCTGGTAAATACATAAAATTTTGCATTTTCTGAAAATCCATGTTTTCGTCAAAGTTTGAGTAAATGGGTTATTATGGAGAATAAAACTCAGGTTTGTATAAACCAACATCATCAAACCCTTGATTATTTGAGGAGCTCAAGCCCACTTCTGGTTGTACAAAATAACTTTCCATTCAGATACATGATCTTGACAATACGAATCAATGAGAAATCTACATACTATAACGTTGTTGGGCGCTAATCTCGTGTGAGTTTTTTTCTCGCACCATATGCATACAAATCACAATAATATTTTAAAAACAAATAAATTTAATTTAAACATTCAACCCAAAATTAGGATAATTACCTTGCAATAAGATGAACTGTAGTTGTATTTGAGTAATCGGTGTAAAAAAATGAAGTCGCTGCCAAGCCCATACTTGCAATAATAGCAAACATCCGCCAATACCCCTTACCTTATCACCATTTTCTAGTATAGCGCCCTTGCACAACTCACTATACAAGAACGCTAATATGGTCGATCCCCAATTACGTTTGCCAACTTCCCAATGAGTATCGAAAAACGTAAATACCGTGTATGGACCAGATTGTCAGATTTATCTGGCATTAGTATCCCTCCAATCAGCGGCAGAATATATGCTCGACTTGCCTTCTAAATCTCATAAACCGTACTATATTCATTGAGTCCAAATTCACTTTGCAACCAAGTCATTTTGACACGAGACGCTTTCACATTAGTTCCATATGTCACATTCCCAAGGTATTCTTCGTAAATACTTTCAGTTGAACCCGGAGTATGCTCGATCTATGGCTTTCCATTTACCGGGACCCAGATAAGCATAACCACGTCTTCTAGTATGATCGTGCATTCTTCACATGGCATATAGAATGTATGTATTTTCGGTCCCCTACTCTCAGTTAGAGTGATAATTAACCCAGGAACCAACTTGTACCCACGGAGGAATGACGCATGATAAAATCGCACCGTTTGCAAGAAATGAATGATTCTATGGTCAGGGGGATTTTTTGCCATACTCCGATGTTTAAATGCATCCTCCATATCCTGTAATTAATGCATTATTTAAACAAAATTGTTAATAAATTACAAAAAATGGCTGATTTTTCTAATAAATAAATTGTAAAAAAATTGTACAATCATATCAACCCTAAGACTAATAATGTGTCGATCATGTAATCTCAAAAGAGGAGCTTGATCAACCATCCTACATGACAAGAAAGAAAATATTAGTAACCCGAGAATAAATCTACTACATTAAAAAATAATAATCATAATCAAATAAAAAAATAAAATTTGAAATTTAAAATATTTTAGTTTAATTAAAATTTACATAACTAAACTAAATTATAAAAAAAGTTAAAATAGATAATTCAATTACTTTACTTACTACTAAATTAAATTACTCAAAATTTTGGCAAAATTGTACTAAATTATATCAATGATTACCATTAATTTATAGCTTACTTTAAATTAACCTATCTCCATAAAATTAAAATTATAAAAAAAGTTACAATACATTAAATTAAATTATACTACTCAAGTTTAAATACTATCTTCTTTTTCCCTCTAAATCAACTCAAAAGTACGTTAAATTATACTAACTAAATACAATAAATTACTTAAAAATAAAATTCTAAATGAATAAAATTACAATTAAACTTAAATAAATTACTTATTAATTTACAAATTAGTCAAATAAATTTCATCAAACTTACTCTAAATCTTCCTTCCTCTCCTTTTATTTTCCTACAAAATTAACATTAAAATTACTTACTACATTAAAATTTTCTCAAACAAATTTCAAAAAACTTACTTCAAATCTTTCTTCCTCTTCTCCAAATTAAACTTACTTTAAATCTTTCTTTCTCTTCTTCAATTTTCCTACAAAATTATAACAATTATAGATCTAAAATGCAATTTTAAAATAAAATCATATTACTAAATTTAAAAATCAAACTCATATTTACTCTATTTTTTTCAAACCTTCATTCTTCTATTTTTTTTAAATTTCTTCTTTTTCTTCTTCTTCGCAACTAATATTTCAATTTTTTCCTACAAATTTTCACCACTTTATTCCTTATTTAACATAAAAATTCAAATCACTCATTCTATTAATACTCCAATCAAATTGATTAATTTACAACTGCTTTTCGACCCAACCAATACTTTTTTACACCCTGTCACTACCCACGCATGCACCCTGTCCGCCATTAACATCCCATGCATGCACTCTTCCCGAGCCTACCATTAAAACCCATGCAAAGCTGCCCCGCCAAACCACCATGCCAGATGCCAGATGTACGGGTATTCAAAATTACTTGAGTAATTAGACTCGATGACCCGAAACAAAAATATCGAGTATTCTTTTTAAAAAAAATTACCCTACAAGGTCGGGTATTCAATTCAGGAACAATTAGGCCGGGTTTGGACTGATTTTTTTATTATCGGGTACTTAATCCGACCTGATAACTTTTAATATATATTTTTAGTTTTAAATTATATTTTAATCTTAAGTTCCTTAATATTTGTACTTAAAACTAAATTTAAATCTCAAAATTAGTTTTATGTTCGTATTATATATTTTTAAACTTTAAATTTTTAAATTATATTTTTATTAATTTATTAATACCGAGTGAAAAAAATGAGATTAATATTTTTAAGGCATAAAGTCAAAAATAGCCCCCAATGTTTGACATTTTAGTTACTTTAGTCTCTATTCTTTTTTTTTGTCCGAACAACCACTTAATGTTTTATTTTTATTCAAATGTGTACTTGAAAGAATTTAAACCTGGGTCACCAGGTTGGAAGACCCAACACACAACATATATATCCTAAACCCACCAAGCCAACCTACTTTGTTGTTTTTTCACCACTTATTTTATTTATTCATTACTTTATTTGCTTGAAAGTGAATAATTATTCATTAAATATTCACTAATATATCCTAAACCCTAATCCCTAAAAACTAAATTCTAAGCCCTAAAAATTTAAAACTAAACCCTAAACCCAAACCCTCAATATCAAAACCATAAGCCCTAAAAACTAAACCCTAAATATCAAAACCCTAAACCCTAAAAAATAAACCCTAAATATCACAGCACTAAAAAACTAAACCTTAAACCCTAAAACTAAACCACAAAAAACTAAACCCTAAACCAAAACCCTAAACACATAAAACACTAAACCATAAAACCTAAACAATAAACCCTAAACAATAAAACATTAAACCTTAAACCCTAAATCCTAAACTCTAAACCCTACACCTAATGTTCTAAACCTAAATTTAGGGCTTAGAGGTTAGGGTTTAGGCTTTTAAAGTTTAGTATTTAGGGTTTATGGTTTTATGTGTTTAGGGTTTTTAATTTTAGGGTTTCAAGTTTAGGGTTTAAGGGTTTTATTGTTTTGATATTTAGGGTTTATGGTTTATTTTTATGGTTTATGGTTTACTTTTTAGGGTTTAGGGTTCTGATATTTAGGATTTAGTTTTTAGTTTTTAAGGTTTATGATTTTAATATTTATGGTTTAGTTTTTAGGGTATAGGGTTTAGTTTTTTAGGGTTTAGGATTTTAGGGTTTATTAGTGAATATTTAATGAATAATTCTTCACTTTCAAGCAAATACAATAATGAATAAATAAAATAAGTGGTGAAAAAACAATAATAAAGTATGTTGGCTTGTGGTTGTGTGTTGGGTCTTCTAACCTAGTGACCCAGGTTTGAATCCCCCAAGTAGACTTTTGAATAAAATAAGCCTTAAAACCAATCTGCCACGTGGCAGCGTCTGATTTGTTAGAAATTAATATAAAAATGATTATTTTAAAAAAAAATCATGATGCCACGTCAACAACATGCCACGTCAGCACCTCATGCCATGCAGGCATGTCACGTCAGCCTCAGGCGTTGATCGTTAGTTGACTAACAATTTTCCTCCAACGAGGGTGAAATTTGAATAAAAATAAAACGTTAGGTGGTTGTTCGGACCAACAAAAAGAATATGGGCTAAAGTGACCAAAAGATCAAACGTTAGGGGCTACTTTTGACTTTATGACTATTTTTAATGTCTTTTTGGTGATAAACTTAAATATATATATGTATACACATCCAAATATTCTAAAACTAACTTTAAATCACTAATTTTTATATTTGGATTATGTATTATAAAATTTTAAATTTTATGTGTCTAATATGTACTTTTTTTAATTCTAAAATTAAAAAAATAAAAAAAAATATTAATCGGGTACCCGTTACTCGATTAACCGGATATTCGAATTTTGCGGGTACCCAATAGTAGGCACCCAACTTAAACGGGACGGGATACGGGCCGATAAATAAGTATTCGAAGGAATCAAATACTCAATTTTTTAAATACCCAAAAAACGGATACCCAATAATAAACACCCCTAATCACATGCACGACATTATTTGAAGTCGGGAGCTCTCTTTTTGTCTTCGAACAGTGTCGCTTTATTTGAAGTCGGGGCTCCTTCTATCATCTTTAATTTTTTATTGTTTGAAATCGAAATATAATTCATCCGACTATTTTTTTATTCTAAAAACAAAAATACTATTAAAAAACATTAAGAAATAATATTATTTTTACTTTCACCGTAAAATCTATAATATTTACAGAAATAGATTGACTTGTGTCATATTTAAAAAAAAAAAAGTTGAGTGAATTATTTGTGTCTTTTTGCCCACTCAAATATTAAACTTCCTTTCCCATTTTTTTCCCTCGTTCCCGATACCTACATGCATGCTGCCTGTATGTTTTGTTTTTTCCCTCATTCAAACCTGCCACCCAAGCTACTGCTCTGCACCTGTACCCGCCACACTGCCCAATGCCACGCTGCACCATCGATTTCACTGTTCATCCATATTAATATATAAATCTACAATGAAGTCGATCGGCCAAATTGATTGAATATTGTATTCAAATAAAATATTTTAAAATTTATAGTAACCTTAAAATTATTTTTAAATTTATTATACTTTATACATTACATTTTGAAGTCGAATTATTTCTAATTTGTCTTTACTAAAAATTAATAAAAAAACAGTAAAAATATTTTGATTTTAATCCGACTTTAATAAAAAATTAATAAAAAAAAGATGAAAACAAAATGCTCTCAGTCCGACTTTAAAGAAAAAGACTGCCTACTTGTAGTCTGACCTCATGCAGGCCGGCGCGTCAAGCTTGGCAGCCTTGGCTGGACCGGTTGCAAGATTCCCTGCAGTGCTGAAAAAAAATTAAGCATAACGTGCATTCATTTTCACATCCATAGCAGACCAGGCTGAAAAAATTGAAATAAGTAATATTTTTGTTAAATAAGTTTTAGAATAGGGTGATTAGGGTATTAAAATATTTTAAATTAAGTAGAGATATTGAATTTGAATTTTGAGTAGTTATTAAATAGGTTGTATGAGTGAATAACGAAAAAAAATTGCATTATTTTGTGTGTTGTGATTTTTGTGTTAAATAAGTGAGGTAAAAGGTAAAATGTGGAAGAAAGTTTAAAAATATTGGGTGAAGAAGGAGAAAAAGAAGAAATAAGATGATGAAGAAATTTACAGTAAGTTGATTTTTACATTTTCTTTTGAATGTGTAGATTGTTTGTTTTTTGTATTTTAAAATGTTGTTTAGGAAAAAAATCAGTAGCAATATAATATAACATTATAATAATTTTGATTTTTGTATTTTAATTAGAAAATATAATTGTTTTTTAACGTGTAGACACAATGAGCAACGTTTTTATGGTTGTTATCCATTACGATGGACAAATTATAAAAACTAACATCGGTGTCGTATTTGAATCGAAAAACACTATAAAGATGAGGCTTTCAAAGAACATTTCGCTTCAAGAGCTGAAGCATAGCATAGAAAGAAAAATAGGAGTTGAGATTGTTCATTTGTGGTACCGATGGAAGACATGTGATAACTCGATCAGATATTCTACAATAGCTCTTAAAGATGATAGTAATGTTGGAATCATGATTGCAGAGCATGATTCAACATGCATTCGAAGTGTTGCGTTACATGATGAGTTGCGTGGGAGATATGATGTTCCAGGGTCATCCATAAATATATATGGAAGTTCTTCTCAAATGGGCTTTGGCGGTGCGGTTGAGGACCAACCATATAGGCTTGGAGACAATTTTGTTGTGATGTTGGAAAGTATGACATCGAGTGCATTTCATCCATATGACTGGCTTTCGACGTTTATGACTGTTGAGCCGATGGTTGATCTGAGTGTTGGCAATGACGTTGAAAATCTCTAAGGTTGATAGGGAGAAACGCTTGCTAATTTTAGTGAAGGTGAAGAAACTGCAAATCCCGATTTGATTGGTGATGAGCCTGTTTTTGGTAGTGGTGAGTTCGTTTCAGCCGAGGATTACATTACATGGTATGAACCTCCTGCTCACATGAACTTAATAGATTACAATGCGAAGAGGGCACCTAAATTCCCGGTCATGCCATAATTATGTTCGATTCCCTCTGATGAATTATTAGTTGGGATGCAATTTGCAGAAAATGAAGAAGCCACATTGGCAATTAAAAAGTATTCCATCAGAAAGCATGTAGACTTCATTGTTAAATAATTCAGTCTGAGAACTCTGTTTGCAAAACATGTTAAATATAGAGAAGATTG
>CM033744.1:6499348-6662463 GCA_019671005.1 Hibiscus mutabilis
AGCCAAAAAATTTTAAGTATCTATTTTAGCCAAAAAATACTTTAAGCACATGTTGCAAAAAAATCATAATTTAGGCATTTATTTTGTACTTCAGCCCAATTTTTTTATACAATCCATATATAAAAATTTAAAAATATATAAAAGACAAATCTTTATAAATAAAATGATACCTCTTATTAAATAATTAAATTTTTTAAATATCATTAAAAATATAATACCCTTAAATGTATTTCTGGCTTCGCTAGCCTATCATTCTTTTCCTGCCAAATATAATATAATTAAAACCATACCAAGCTAGCCGAGCAAGGGTAGCCTGCATAGATTTACCCTTACCTTGATTCAGTACCCAAACAAATGTGGATAATTATTGGATACACTAGCGGCGTAGGATTATGGGTTTATGTTTAGTAGTTTAAAATTTACTGTTTATGAATCGAATTTAGGGATGAGAGTTAGACTTTAGAATTTATAGGTTAAAACCTAAATCTTCATCATATAACCCTAAACCCTAAATCCTAACCCTAACCCTTAAATTCTAACAATTACCTCTAATTTCTAAACTCCTACACATAAACCCCTAAACTTTACACCCTAAATTGAGTCTCTAAACCCTACAACTAAGGCGCTTGTGAAAAACTAAAAGTTTCCACCACCGTTATTGAATATAAATCCATCAAATATATCCATCCAACTACCATTAGTAATATGAAAAAATCTCTTTTTTTTTTCAAACCACCATCTTTTGTGTTCTTGAATTCAACTTGGAGCTTTTGGGAAGAGTAAGAAGATGTTTACCCTTAGAAAACTTGAATGACTAAAAATCTCAAAAAGTTTCTCTTTTGTTTCGGTTGAAAATTTAGAAGGAAAAAAAGAGAGAAAAATGAAGAAAAAAATGAGGAAGGAAGATGAATGAAAATGACGACAATGTTTTGCTTTAAAATAAAAGTTGAAGCTCTTAAAGAAATCAACCAGTGTCTGCCTAAAACCCATGTGAAAATAAAAGCCATCAACCAATTTTATCTCTCAATGGTGAAATCACTCTTTAATCCTTTTACTCTTTCTTTCATTTCAAAAACATCTATTTATGCTAATTTAATCCAATTCTCCATTAAATTAAATCAATTACTCAACGCGCTGCTCTATAATAGATCCAAAATTGTTTTTTAATTCGGATCAACACAACAATTTTTAATTTTAGGGTAAATTACATCATATACCACTGAACTTTCAGTTTGTTTAATTATAACACTAAACTTTGGTTTTGGCTTCAATTATACCATTGGATCATTATTCGATAGCAGTATGATGATTTTATCAAAAAGGCGTAGTTTCGATGTGGCTATTGATGCCCAAAACAGTGTCATTTTAGGCACTAAACTTTAGGATGTATTGATTTTGCTGCTAAACTTTAAAACAGTTCTATTTTTATCACTCAACATGCCGCAGTCGATCAATCATCGTTCATCATCGATCACCACTCGCGACAAGATCGGTATCAAAACGTTCATATTTCACTCCTATTTTTTTCTCCCCGGTTTGATTTTCCATGAAATTCACTCAAAAACGATGAAATTTAAAAAAACATTTTGAGGGCTTTTTCAGATTTCAAAGTTTAGAGTGTTTGTTTGAAAATTCGAACGGTGAAAAATATTCTTTTAACATACCTCGAAACTAGCCTCAGCGGTCGATCGTCGGAGGAAATCAAAGTATTAGCACATAGGAACTACTAAAGGATTTTTGTCGATTTTGAGTGGATTTCGTGAAAACCAATCTGATGAGAAGAAAGAGGGGGAGATACGAACATTTTGATACCGATCTTATTTTGAATAATGATTGGTGACGAGCTGCGATAAACCAGCAACGACGGTCAAAATGTTTAGTGGCAAAAATAGAATTGTTTTAAAGTTTAGCGGCAAAATCGATACACTCCAGTGCCTAAAGTGATACAATGTTCATCTTCTCAAAATAGGATTTTCGTTATCGAATTAACAACCTAGTAGTATAATTAAATCCAACCAAAATTTAATGTTATAATTGAACAAATTAAAAGTTCAATAGCATAAATGATACAACTCAATCGGGTGATGATACGTGGCGTCATCTAATTAGATGGTTAATTTTATTTAATTAAATTAAAATTAGGACCAAATTGATATAATAGGTAAATAACAGGGACCAAATGTATAATTTTACAAACTTTTGTTAATTGCCACGTCATCCCTCTGTTAGTTTTTTAACGGCGGTGATCAAAATAGGACCAATTTAAAAGTTTGATAGTCCGATTGACGAGTTGCCTAGTTCGGTTATCAAAATAGGTACGCCCAAATAATTCGGTGGTCACCTGAGTAGTTTACCTTTTTATTTAAATCATTTAATACCCTTAATCTATACTATATATAATTAATGTCATTGAATAATTAGGTGTCAACTCAATTAAAAATGGCTAAGATATCTTTATTATTAAATAATAATTAATATTTTAAAATAATATTTTATATGATCATAAAATAAAATAAAAATCTACAAATCCCGCAACAAAATATCAAAACCCATATTAACTAAGAAACATAAATAAATTATTTATCACTTTACCAATAATTATTATCGAATAAATCTTAAAATATATTTTTTATATAAAATATTTCTTTCACCACATTTGACAAATCTAAAAAAATACCTTATTTTACTTGTAATGCAAACGAGACTTCTTAAACTCTATCCTGATTTTTCGACCGATCTGGATCTATTAATATGCCAGTAAAATAAGATGGTTTATATTTTGATACACAAACTGTGTAAAAAAAAATCTACACAGCCTTTTTATATTTAAGCTATAAAATTTAAAACTTAAATCCCTAACCCTAACACCCTAAAACCTAAACATTAAACCCTAAACCATAAACTCTAACTTCTAACCATAAACTTTAAATTCTACACCCTACACACTAAACCCTAAGCCTAACCTAAATCCCTAAACCCTAAAATTTAAAGACTTGTATAAGCTAAAGTTTACATAAATTTATGTATCAAGGTATTTTCCAAACAAGGTCGAGAAAAAAAAGAAGGGAAAAAGACAACCTTAACCAACAAGTTTAATCACTATCCTCAATAATAATTAAAGATTATGCATTTCGTCCCACAACTTCAGTACCACAGTGATTTATTATTACAAAAGATTAGGCGTTTAGATGTTGGTAATGACGGATTGAGTTTTAGTTCAGTTCGTATTAAAAAACAATATGCAAAATCAATCCATGCATGAAAAAGGAAACTATATTTCATACGAACTCCTTTGTCGTTGCCCAAAAATTCACTTTTTATGAATTAACATATATCTTTATTAACATAGAATCTAATAAATTGTAATAATATTTATTGGAATCCAAGGCTAAAATTGTCTAATTTTGAATCTACTAGGGACTTAAAATATATTTAATTGAAAAAAGTTAGGGACTAAGAGATGTTATTCCAAAAAAGTTAGAAGATCAAGGCTGATTTACCCAATTTTGAAATTGTGAGGACCTAAATTGTATTTATGCCAGGCCCCACATAGTTACGTTACACTCCAACTAACCGTGGACAATTTCACGTGAATATCACTTGTTTTTATTTTCCGTCCATAAAGTTAATAATTTAATTTTAACTTTTTTAAACCAAAATCTTAACTAATCCCCTTATTATCTCACAAATAATATATATACTAATATATGTATCACTAATTATATATACTAATATGTACTACTAGACCAACTTGAGATTTGATAATATTTTAACACAAATAATATATATGTCTAAGTGTAATTGAGATTAATATGATTTTTATATATTTTTTGTTTAATTCAGTCCCTAATTTTTTTATTTAACCCGAAATTAACCCCTATTTGCTTCTAATTTTTATAATATAATCTAATATTTTTAATTTAATATATTTTTATTTTTGTTCAACTTAGTCCATAAAATTTTTATTTAATCTGAAATTGACCCCTATTTGTTTCTAATTTTTATAATCTTGTTTGATTTTTAATATAGTTTTATTTTTGTTAAGTTTAGTATCTAAATTTTTTTGTTAATTTGAAATTGACCCCTATTAAATTTCTAAATTTTATAATTTAGTCTAATTTTTTAATATAGTTTTATTTTTTTGTTCAGTTTAGTCCCCTAAATTTTGTAGTTAATCCGAAATTGACCCCTATTTGTTTCTAATTTCTATAATTTAGTTCGCTATTTTTAATATATTTTATTTTTATTCAGTTCAGTCCCTAAAGTTTTTATTTAATTCAAAATTAACCCCTATTTGTTTCTATTTTTTATAATCTAGTCAATATTTAAAATATAATTTTATTTTTGTTTAGTTTGGTCTTTAAATTTTTTTATTTAATCAGAACTTGACCCCTATTTGTTTCTATTTTTATAATCTAGTCCAATGGTAGGGACCCAATTTTAGATTAAATAAAAACTTTAGTAACTAAACTGAACAAAAATAAAACTATATTAAAATATCGGACTAAATTATAAAAATTAGAAATAAATAAGGGTCAATTTTGGTTTAACTAAAAAATTTAGGGACTAAACTAAATAAAAATAAAATTATATTAAAAAAATAGAATATATTATAAAAATTTAAAACAAATTGGGGTCAATTTCAGATTAAATAGAAACTTTAGGGATTAAATTGAATAAAAATAAAATTATATTAAAAATATTAGACTAAATTATGAAAATTAGAAACAAATTAGGGTTAATTTCAGATTTAACAATACATTTAAGGACTAAACTGAACAAAAATAAAATCATATTAATCTCATTTATAGTTTGGCGTATATATTATTTGTGTTAAAATATTATCAAATCTCAAACTGGTCTAGTGGTTAAGCCTTTGTTTATCTTTTCTACAGCCTTAGGCCCAAATTCTCTCATGTGTAAATTTTTATATTTTTTTCTCTTAAAAAGCGGTGTCGTTTTGGACATTATGAGCGTCAAAATAGTTTCACCAAAATAATGTAGTTAAGGATTTAACGGCAGAGTAGCATAAACGAGTCAAAAATTAAAAATTAGTGTTAAAATTGGACCAATTAAAAGTTCGATAGTAAAAACGAGCTAACACCAATAATTTGGTGGCATATGATGTAGTTTACCTTTATTAATATTCCTTTAAAAGCAACAACATCAAAAATCTATATCTATATCATAATCAAATCTATATATTATATATCTCAAAATTTCAATTATTGGTTAAATATATTTATTTTGAATTCTAAGAATATAAGTATATTTCTTAAACCTTTATATAAAAAAAACATATAAACAAATGTAATCATCAATCATGAAAGTATACCACCATTAACATGCTTACCATGTCTTCATGTTAAAGTATCAAAACCAGATTTAATTAATTAATTAGTTAATTTATTTCATAAATCGTGCTTGCAAATTGCAATTTTCATGTTTTCCTTGGGTCCACCAGATGAAGCACTTTCTTTTTTCTGTCTTTAGAGCTCAATTTGTTTGTACTTACTATATATTCTCCACAGGCCAGTGAGGAGTAATCTTCAAAAAACCAGCCTTTCCGGCGATGCTCAGTTGCTAAAATCTTTCATATTTTCCTTTCATTAGAAAAATTCTTTTTTTTTTCAAGGCTGTCATTATCTGGAGGTTAATTTATTTCCTAAAAAAGAGATTTGCAATTGTATTGGTATCATTGATAATGATAACTGAGAATTTACAGTGAAAGAACTCCGCCTTTTTGTCTACTTCTCTCTTTGTTGAAGGTTTACTTTACTTGAAACATGCTCCCCCACATTCTCTTAACCTTTCTTTAAATTTTGAAACTTTATGAAGTTTTCATTGATGGGTGTTTTCAGTTTCTTGCAGAAAAGAAAAGAAAATGTTCCATCTCAGATCAAATCAAACCTAGACAACCGGTTTTTGAGGCAGTTTTGAGATGCTTTTTCTGAGACAGTTTTAATAACTGTTCGGTTTAAGGTAAGGGCTCACTTCTTTACTCTTTGTTTCTGTTACTTTTTGCTTTGTTTCAAAGTCTTAAGTATGTTTTAATTGTGCACTTTTAGGTTACAATAGGTGAGGAGTAAACAGTTTGTGGAAAGAATTAAAGAGAAAAAGATCTGAATTTTAGGGGGGAAATGAGAGATTTTCCATCTTGTTTTGGTGAAAATGGAGTGCAAGTGGCTGATTCTTCCTCATCAAGTACTAGTAAAAATGCACAGAATTTAGTTACTTGTGTTTATCAATGTCGAATTCGGGGTCGGCCTTGTTCAGTAACTGTTACTTGGACCAAGAGCTTGATGGGGCAAAGGTTGAGTATAGAGATTGATGATTCTGCAAATCAATGTCTTTGTAAGGTTGATATAAAGCCTTGGTTGTTCTCCAAGAGAAAAGGCTCCAAGAGTTTAGAAGCAAGTTCTTGTAAAATCGATGTATTTTGGGACCTTTCTTCGGCTAATTTCGGATCCGGACCCGAACCGCTCGAAGGGTTTTATATCTGTGTTGTTGCCAACAAGCAAATGGTTTTGCTTCTTGGGGACATGAGGAAAGAAGCTTGTAAGAAAACTGGTGCGAATCATATTCCTTCTAGTGCCATTTTGGTGGCCAAGAAAGAGCATGCTTTCGGAAAGAGGGTATTTGCTACGAAGGCGCAGTTTTGCGATAATGGTCAAATTCATGATCTGATAATTGAATGCGACACACTCGGTGTGAGCGATCCGTGCCTCATAATTCGTGTGGATAGAAAGGCTTTGATGCAAGTCAAGAGGCTGCGGTGGAAGTTCAGAGGGAACCATACCATTTTGGTCGATGGGATGCCGGTAGAAGTTTTTTGGGATGTGCATAATTGGCTCTTTGGAGCTTCACCCGGTGGAAATGCTGTTTTTTTGTTCAAGACATCCGTTGCAGCAGAAGAGAAGCTGTGGTTTAGCCAAAACATTCCCAGTCCGAGCTCCTTGCAATGGTCATTCTCGCAGAGATTTCAAGATTCAAAGTCGCTGTATCCCGGCTTTTCGCTAATTTTGTATGCTTGGAAGAATGAGTAGAGATTGCGGGGAACTCTTCTAAACTCTCGAATGCTAACAGATGCTTTTAGTGAGTGGTGATTTTTATCTACTCTGTGATTTGCTTACTATCAATTCGATTAAAAGTTGGTTCATTTGTGTTCATCTTTATCTTCAGTTTTTCAGCCTCGAGTTAACTCGACTTGAGCTATTAATGTATCAAAGACGACTTTCTTGTTCTTACTGGCTGTATATCCTCAATACATTAGTTCAATCCTCAATTTTGATTTATGAAAACAAAAATGTTCTTCAATGGATAGTTGTTCGAATCTTCTTTCAGCTGCAGTTTGAGCCTGTTTAGTAGACTACCCGGTTGAAATCTTCTCGAAGTGTAACCAGGTACGCATGGCTTTCGGTTTTAAGTCATTGGTAAAATCCGGGCGAAACTACAGTTGTGCTTGGGTTATTCTGGATGTATGAAAACATTGTTTTAAGCTTGTTAGCACATGAAACGTCATTTGCTTGGATTGCTTCAATATCAGCATTCAACTCTGTCTTCTATGTTAAATTCCGATTAGATCGGGCTTTCCTTCTTGCATAATGTTCCTTGGTAAACGATCGAACCGAAAATGAAATTCTGATAGCTTTAGTCTTGGAAACCTTAAGCAACATCATGCTAGTGTAGGATCCTTCTTGCGGAAGCTGTATTTGTTTGAGAATACTTGGGAAACTTGTGCATTTCGATGTAGGATTTAAATTACGGCGAAGAGGATGGTTTTGTCGAAACAAATATGCCGTCTTTCTCAGATGGTTCGGCATGTTAAGCTGAGTAGCTTTCGTGATCGGAATCACCTAATTAGTGTTTTAGTATTAGCTATGAAACTATACAAGTTTTCTTGATAGATTGCATACTGTGGTGGGAAAAACTTGTTTGGAATTGCAGCTCATGAAAGCTTTTTAAACTGTTGAACCCTTTAGAGCTGCATCCTGGCACACCAACACCGGCATCCTCGGCCGGCATCTAGACTTTTGAATGTTCCATTAAAGTTCGGAAATCATATATATCGAATTTCATCCATCGCCATCTTCAAATGACTCTGCAACAACACTGGGAATGTTGTTGCAAGTTATAGCTCTGCAACAACAGCATGGGGGCATTGGGGCTAATTATAATCACTGCAACATATAGTTTCCACTTCCAGTACATGCAAAATCGCCATTATCGACCGAATTGTCGAATTTTCGATTATAATCTTACATATAATACAACCTCGACACGATAATTTTACAAATGTATTAAATACACAGTTTGATTCGAATATAAATATGAATACGTATAGATTCCATTTGAAAGCACTCTCCTTTATATTTAAATCGTTTCTAAACATAATTATTTTAATTTTGGTGGCCATTTTAGTTGTAATTAAGGTTAAATCCGCCATTAAATAATGAGTTGAAGATCAACATCAGAGCAGCAGAGAGAGAATCCGTTATAGCCATTCTATTTAATATTCCCTCTCTGCCCTTGGCGTTTTCCCAATTTGCAATTTCGTCCTTTACGTTTAAGACAAATCTTTTTTATTCAAAATTTCTTTTTGGATTCTTCTACTTCATTTATTTTGGCCTTTCTTTTAAAATGATTATAGACTATGATGTTTCTAATTCAAATTCAAGTTTTTTTTTAAAGAATCTTTGTAGAGGTAACATATGGGCGGTATACATACAAATTGTTTCTTTTAAAAATGCATTTTTTTATTTTGACAAATGATTTTCAAATAACATGGTTGGTCTCGTAATTATTTTACAATAATTATTTAATTAATATGGTATTTGAATAAAAAATTTGGGTTTTTTTTTCTCTATTTAGGTTTAGGGAGTTTTTTAATGAAGCCTATGGTAGTACCCCTTTCATTATCAATTTTTTTTGGCCTTTTTGGTGCCTCTATTTAGGGATGTCAGTAGGACGGGTTTTGTGGGGCTTCACCCCACTTCACATTCAATTGGGAAGGGATGATTACAAATTTCGTTGGTTGTGAGGCGGGGATGAAGATAAAAAATAGATTCGCTGTGGGTAGGGGTGAGCAAAACTCGACTCGACCCGAAAAAATTAAAATTTTGACTCGACTCGAAAAAATTTCAAATAAAGTTTGAGTTGTGAAATAGAAACTTGAATAACTCGAATAACTCGAAATTTTTAGTAATTAGTGGATTGATTTTTAAGTTCAAGCCAAGTCCCTCAATTTTTCTTGATAAATCTATATCGATATAAAAAATATGAAGAAATATATGCCACATATGAGAAAATATAAAGAAATATATACGCTTTTGGAGAAAGTCGTTTAAATTGGAATCAAACCGTACTATAACATGATAAATAATTACAAATAAATTTGTATAGGAACTCGAAAACTCGACTCGAATTTCATAAACTCGACTCGAAAAATTTTCAAATAAAGTTTGAGTTATAAAATATGACACGTTAATTCGAATAACTTAAAATTTTTTTACTCGAATCGATTGAACGCTCACCCCTTGCCGTGGGTGATGAGGAAGGTGTGAATATGCCTTTGTATTCGCCTATCCTCACCCGCCCTACATCATCCCCACTCACCCCCAACAGATCTTATAACATATTATAAATATTATTAAAAATATAATATCAGTTAGTATCATAGTCAAATTTAAGTAATTCATATTGATTTGTCCTAGATTATTAATGAAAAGTTCAATATATATATTATTAATGAAAAGTTCAATATATATATATATATATATATATATAATTGAGTTAGAGATGACCGAATCAAATGTATAAATATTTTTTTAAAATATTAGTTTAAATCATAATCAAATTTAAGATAATTTATATTAACTTATCTTAGAATATTTATGTTTATTGATTTCTTCTTACTATTGTTTGTCGTTAAGCTTTCTTTCTAAAGTTTATTTTCTTCTCTTCAGTCCTCACCATACATATGTTATTCTCCTATTTTTTAAAAAAATTATTTTCATAATATTGTATGTTATTTAGATTCTATTGGTATTGTTCTTATTTTTAAAGGTTATTTTTCATTGTTATTTTTTTTAGTTCTTTCTATATTATTTATTTGTTACAACAATTAAAATATTATTTTGCATGTTATTTTTGTTATTTTTTGTTCTTTACAATAAATTTTAGTATCTTTTTAGTCCAAACTTTTGTGTTGTACAAAATTTAATTTCGTATATTATAATTATTTTTTAAAATAGCGTCAGTTGAAATAATGTCACATATGTGGTGGGAGTGCGAATAGCTGATATTTCATACATTTTTCATAACAAATTTGATTTATATTTATTTAACTAATATTTATAAATATAATATATGAATGAGAATCATGGGCGAGTACAGAGGGCGTTAGGTGGGTCCACGTGGGTGATGAAGCGAATATGGTTTAGTCTTGTGGGTTGCGGAGCAATGATGATTTTAGATTTTTTATTTGTAGAGAATCATGGTGCGGGGATGGAGATGAAAATTTTTAACGAGAATGAATGCGTGAATAGTACCCTTCGCACTCTCTCCGTTCCATTAACGTCCCTACCTGTATTCATGCTCTAACACTAAAAATAAAGCTCTAAGCTTTAACCATGATTTTTACATTTTAAACCATAAATCCTAAAAACTAAATCCTGCACACTATTCCATAAACTCTAATCATAAACCTTAACCTTAAATCTTTATCATAAACCCTAAACCTATTTTTTAGTGTGAGGACATGTATAAAAGACATAAAAATGATGGATGATTTCTGTTCATGGTATCTAACATTGTTTTTTTAATAGTTTAAAGGTGATTACAAGATAGTATATGTTCATACATATTCTTAACCCTTTGACAATTTATATATACTTTACAGATAAAGCGATTGAACTTGAATCTCCTAAGATGAACATCATTCGCTTTTTTATTGTGACTACTTGTTGAGTTGCGATATTGAAATTAAATAATATTATTCGTGGTCTGAAATCTAAATATGGGGTGACGATTATGAATAATAAATTTGTATTTGAAGTTTTTCATTTGAATAAACTTTATTGTTATTATTTATGAGTGCATGTAGTATATATTTACGACATGCTTATTGAATACAATTTAATTACATGATGGATCACGAAGTGTTTATTTCTTAATTTTTGTGAGATGGCGTCCGTGATTAGCGTTTCAGGACGCGTTTGTGTATCCAAGGGGACATAAATAGCCCAATCAAAATCATCTCCCTAATTTACTCAATCTTTTTTACCTTTTTCATTCTTAAACATTTGTTTTATAATTAATGATATTTAAATTATTAATCGACTAATTAAATCAAGTATTAGGATGAAATTTATCAATAATATAAATTATAAAACATATTTCAAAATGTAAAGTATTCTTATTTTATTAACGTCAATTAGAACAAATGATAAGAAATTTGATAATATTTTAAATTCAAATATTGTGAAGAAAGATACAACTACGAAATATTTTCATGTGTAGTTATTTGACATAGAAGATTTAAAAAAATTATTTTCTTTAATTCTAAGTGTGTAATAAAAAGATTTGATTTTAATGGTTGAATTATGTTAAGCTGCAACACAAATTTATTTTGTAATACTAAATGTCAATTAATAAAATAAAATAAACGAAAATTTCAATTTTCAAATATTGTGAGAATTTTAATTAAATACAAAAAAGATTAAAACAAGCATAGCCAATGATGAGCTGGCGCATAATCGATAGCTTTCATTTGGAGTGCTCCTTTTATATTACGAAAGTACTCCAAAGCCCTTTAAGCGGCGTCGTTTCCACTGCCCCTCTCTTTCTTTTTTTCGCCTTAATTTATAGATATGATAAACTTGATCTGAGATTTAAATCAATTTATTCAACTGAATATCAATTCAAACAAAATAATTTGAAGTTGATCTAAAATCCGAAATAAACCGAACTGTCTCTCCTCAATTACCCCTCAGCTGACCGTTGCATCTGCCTCCTTAACGGTATCTTGCCCCAAATAAAAACAAAGAAAAAAGACATAGAGTCAACGAGTTGACAGATGGCAAAACAGTCATTCCTCTCAACATGACAACGCTTATCGTCTAATTCCAGCACCAATTCGAGGGCTTTTACGCCATTTAACTATTATCTCGAAAACGAATTTTTTATTTTTATTTTTTTAAACGTCTGGAGTTGTCATTGAAGAAAGCTTGAGGCTTCCATTTCAAAGAGTTTCATTTTTTTGGGCTAATCACCTTAAAGTGAGTTCAATCTGTGAGTTTCATTGTGTTTCTAGAAACCGAGTGAAACGAGTCATGGACGATTCAAGTGACTCAGTGTCAATTGCGATTGATATGGTTCCTCTCAGAAGGAAGGTAAAGTAACTAAACTAACTAACAAAACTGCTAAGAAAAAAGCTTCCCCCTTTCGAGTTTTAATTACTGTTGTTAATAAATAATATTTTTTTGCAGGAGTTTTTGGTGAAAACAAGCAGAGGTTCTTTATCTGTTTTTGTTTGTGGTGATATAGAGAAACTCGCTTTGATAACTTACCCAGATGTTGCTCTCAACTGTATGTATTCATTTCTTGTTTCCTTTTTATTTGAAATATTGGGATTTTCTTGATTTCTGTTTCGTTTGATTTAATGGGTTTGCTCCTTTCACTTCATATATGTTGAAATTGAATCGAGTTTTGCAGCTTGTACAGTTGAGTTTTCTATTATTTGATTAATTGCTACTAATTTGTTCATTTCATAAGTTCTTTAAGTGGTTTTTTTTTTGCGTTTTAGACTTCAGTGGATTCTTGTGCTAGTTCTTGAACTCTTTTTGCTTTTTGGGGTTTAATGGATTATGGATTTTGATTCCACAATGTTGAATTTTGATTGTCTTTTGATATAGGATTGTTTTGTTCATGTTCAAATGTTTACAGACATGTCTTGTTTCCAAGGCCTATTCGTTTGCCCCGATGCGGATTCTTTGTTGCTTCAAAACTTTTGCGTTTACCACATTGATGCCCCAGGGCACGAGGTCAGTAACTCAGTTTTAGGAATGTGTTTGTTTGAACAATGGGTTTTTGGTTCAAAATTCAAATTGTTAAAATTGTAGGTTTTCAGCTGGTGCTTTTCTAATTAGGTGATACTAATAGAATGTGTATGCCATTTGTTTAAGAGATTTTGCAGTTGGGAGCGAATGCAATATCTTCAGATGTTCCATTGCTTAGTGTGGATGACTTAGCAGACCAGGTTGCTGAAGTTCTTGATTTCTTTGGGTATGTAAATGCTTGTCAAATTCTAACTCTTTTCTACTAGTAAGCACGATGACTAAACGGGTAATGATTCACCTACTTTCTTCCTTTTTTAATCTTTTAATGAAGTTCAATGTAAATTTCCTTTTCCAATTCATCTAAAAATGATTTGGGATACTATTCTTGACCCTGAGTTCGAGTAATTTAGGTGTAGAAAATGTGCATTTTATATTCTAAACTTTTCCCTCATTTTATATATATTCTTGATAAAACTTCACAGCAACGATTGTTCTCTTGATGTATATGTGTTCTATACATTGTTAATTTCAATTGATATCAAAGTGCGCCAAGCCTCAATTATATATTAATTTGAATGTATTTTTCTCCAGAAAATTAAATAAGTAAAGCATATGGACCTGACACGAACAATAGAGTATATTTGATATGCAAAAGATCCTGGGAATTATTTTTTATGTAGGTTGTTGCCTGTTGGGGGGAGATATCTTTTCCTTCTTTTTTCTTGCATTCATTTTCACTGTTATTACTAATTCGAGCTTTTAATATCAGGCTGAAGAGAGTTCTATGCTTGGGTGTAACAGCTGGGGCATACATCCTTACACTATTTGCAGTAAGTTGGCATAAGATGCAAAAGCCTGTAAATATTTTTTGTGCTGATATTCTGACACTGTTGGTCTCGTTTTTATCCCTTGTGCCAGATGAAATATAGTGAGCGGGTGCTTGGAGTAATTCTCGTATCTCCTGTTTGCAAAGCTCCTACATGGGCTGAATGGATATACAACAAGGTTCTAATTTGCTCACACTTATAAAATACGTCTTTTGGTCATATCTTTTACTGTTATAATGAACCTGCTTTGCACTAAAATATCTCTTTTCAGGTGTTGATGAACTTGTTATACTTTTATGGTATGTGTGGTGTATTAAAAGAATGCCTCTTCAGCGGTATTTCAGTAAGGTAATCAACGTCACTGTTTTATTTTAATGTTCTGATACTTGTTAGTGTTGTAATTGTGGAATTCTTCTTGTAGGAACTCAGGTATGGTATGCATGGTGCAGAATCCGAGATTGTCCAAGCTTGCCTCAAAGTAAGGAAACTGATAAGAATAAACCCCGGCACTTAGTCAGGATATAATGAGAAGGCATTCTGCAAACACCAGCACTTTGAATAGGCGGCTGGGTAGAGGTTGCCTATTTATATAACAAAATAAGAAGCCTGATCCTTTTGGTAATTTGATTGCAGTTATTGGATGAAAGGCAAAGTCCGAATGTTATGCGCTTTCTTCAAGCAATTAATAAGTAAGTTCATGTCGTTTATTTCTCTTTCTCAAACTTCCTCGTGTCAATGATATACTCTTTTGAGTTTTTTTGTGGACTTTTCTTTCTTGAGAAACGAAGGCCTGCATATGTGTGCCATATATGCCTCTTTTCCTTCTTTTCTGTATCTAAGTGCATTTCCATAGCATTGAGTGAAGTACATATATGCAGGAGACATGACCTTACGGGTGACTTGAAGAAATTGCAGTGTAAGACTCAGTATTTTTGTTGGTGAATGCAGTCCATTCCATGCAGAATCTGTGCATATGAGTACCAAAGTCGGAAGAAAGAATTGCACTCTTGTCGAGGTAGATTTCGATTCGCAGGGTTGATTCTTTCCCATTTCTTCGGCTTTCTTTTATCCATCTACACTGCATAAATTTATTTTTGTTATCAGGTTAAAGCATGTGGCTCATTGGTAACAGAAGAGCACCCATTGGCCATGCTAGTCCCCATTGAATTCTTTCTAATGGGATTTGGTTTCCAAAGACAACCGCATTTTGCTACCTCATCAAGCAATGGTTCGAACCCTTCGAGTCCATCAAGTCAGTCGTGCATAGCTCCCGAACTTCTCTCCCCCGAGGGTCTAGGGATCAAGCTTAAACCGATCAAAACCCGTGCAGATATCGAAGTTTGATGTTAACACAGCAGTAGGATTTGACAATTTGCTCATTCCATCAGTTTGTAGAATATCTTCTGAGGTTGGCAGTAGTATATATATATATATACATATATTCTTTAATTGTATGTATCGGTGGGGGAGAAGGTGGTTTTGAAGTTGATTCAATGGAGTTTCATCGACATGTTGTTGATTTTGATTGTAGATAACATTGATGAACATTTTGTACTTAAAAACAGGATATGATTCATTCTTTTGAGAGGATAATACATGAAAGCCTTGAATCGAAAAAAAAAAACCCCAGCAATATGAATCCATAGGGGACTTTGTAGAATTTTATATTATAAGTGGGTCTTTAATCCGTCCGGATATTGCTTTCGGGGTCCACTAATGGTTCGAGTAATTAAAATGTTTATATTATTTTATCTTGTATGAGTTCGAATTTTGGCATTTACTTGTGAAATATAATATTTCTATTTAATAAAAAAAACTTTCATTTGTCAGGCAGCATGGGAATATTCATAGACACTTCTATTCTGCCCAAATCCACTGTCAATAACCATTGCTAAAGCGAAGTGCTAATGTTAATTGTTCTTACAAAAAATTACAGAAATGAAAAAGAAAACTTTTTTGATGACACGATAAAAAAGGGACGTCAATGTTTCAATAAGGATAAAATAGGGTAACATACATAGTTACACACACTAAATTTTAATTATTAAAATTTTTAAAGACTCGATTTACAATCAAATTTAAAAGAAAAATAAAATTTTGGTTGAATAATCTTTTCATTTTTCTATTACTTTTTAGGGTTTAAATTTGATACACAAGCTATGTAAAATAAATTTTATACAAGCCTGTCTATTTTTACTATAAATCAAAATTAAATCTAACCCTAAAAACCCAAACCCTAAATCCTAAACATTAACCTTAAATTATAAACCCTACAACCCAAAACCCTAAATTCTAAACCCTAAACTAAACCCCTAACCCCTAAAACTAAAAGGTATGTATAAACTAAAGTTTACAGACTATGTATTGAAGTTTTTCTATGCTTTTTAAGCTTTAATTTAAAATATTAGTAACAAATTCTTTATCCTCTACAAACCCTAAACTCATCCCCAAATCTCATATTATCGGCTCTAGTCATTTCCTTTCTCTTCATTGTATCTCTAAATTTTATTCGTAATTAGCACTAGAGGTAGCAATCGTATCGTTCGGATCGAGTTCGGGTCGGGTCACTTCGGGTTAGGTTATTTTCGGTTTAGGTTTCGATTCGGGTCGGATCGGGTCTGATTCGGATTTAGTTCGGGCCTATGTTATTTTGGATTGAGCTAGGTATCGAGCCATGTTAATAACAGATCGATTGATTTTTGAGGGTCAATATTAGATCGAATGCTTTTCGGATCGATTCAATATCAAATCGGCCGGCTTTCAATTTGAGTCAATATATGAAGATGATATTTTAAAGGAGAAAAAATGATATTAAACCATTAAATTATTACTAAAGGTACTTTACTAAAGTAGTTGTTAATTAGTAATATAATAAAAAAATGAGAATAAAACATACATATTTGAGGAAATTAAATTCGGGTTGCTTTCGGTTTTTGGTTAGGGTTGTTTTCAATTTTAGTTATTTTCGCTTTCGGTTAATTTTAAAAATCGAGTTGATTTTCGGTTTAATTAAATTTGGATCGGTTTTGGTTCAGTTCGATTTTGATTCGAATTTGAGTTAAATTTAAACTATCATATTCGGATCTATATCAAATCTCAAATTGATTAAATTAGTTTAAGTTTCGGGTCAAATTTGCTAGGTCTAATTAGCAATTAATCGAAAAATAGCTTTGAGGGCCAGATTGTAAAGTTCTTTTCCCTGTGTTGGTCTAGTTATATTGGTCTCTTGTTGGGTTATGTGTTCTGATGCTTTGGGCTCATTAAGATATAATTTTGCTTTTTCTTAATGAATTTGCTCCTTTGATCATCAAAATAATGACAAGTTATTTAAAATATCTAATGGAGTGGTCTCAGTGGCGTGAGCTGATTTATTTTCCTCAATGACACGGGTTTGGATATTGTTGTTTGTCGAAGATGAAAAAGGATACGAGTAACATGAGATATTCATCAAATGAATTAAGAGATGACACAAAAGTAACGCAGAAATTTAAGGGTATAAAAGTATTGAGAAATTAAATTAATTAATCTCTCAAATTAAAAAATTAATTCAAATTTTAACCAATTTTAATCATTAAATCAAGGTTATTTAATATTTATTTTGGAGATGTTACAACCATGTGGCACCATGTGGTTTTGCTACATGACATTAATAGTTTTTTTTTTTTAAAAAAATCCGAAAATATTTTAAAAACTAATATTAGTAAAAATATAAAAATATTAAAATTTATTATAAATTATAAAAATGTAAAAGCTATAAAAACAATAAAAAAGTTGGAATCTATTAAAAATATTAAAATAAAATATAAAAAACAAAAAATATAAATATAAATTATTAAAAACTCTAAAAACTATTAAAAAACTTATAAAACATTATTACATTATTAGAATTTGCAGACGGAGTGACGACAATGTAACATCCCAAAATTTTGGTACTCGAGATTTGACCGGAGCCGACGATTAAAAATCAAAATTTGATTTTTTATTAATAAAAAAATGTGGGAATAAATTCCATTAACTACTGTAGATTAACTGTAATATCCAAAAATTCGGTAATCGAATCTGTTTTAATGTACAATTTAATAATACAAGATCCGAATGTAGAGTTAAAAATGTGTGTATAATTGAAACTTTAAATCAGACACCTATATTAATAAACAAAAAGAAATCAAGAATATAATCTTCCAAAGGTTTCAAACATAAAAAACAAGAAAAAGAAAACAACAAATCTAAAAAGAAAATTAAATGGCTACTTCAGTTAGATCAGACGATTTCTCTTTCTACCCCAACAAATATTTGAAGTCCATTGTAGGAAGAGTCATTGGGAGTTGTCAAAACATAGGCTAGATGAAATCCCCACAAGAAAACAGCAAATAGCTTTCACGTCGATTCTATAGGCCCCAATCCGCTACACAGTTCTGATTACGTCAGCAAACCAAGGCCGGTCCTGAGATTTTGGAGGCCCCGGGCAAACAAAAAAATTATGCTCCTAATAATAAGTGTTAAAAAATTAAATTCTAAGAGAATGTCTCTAATAATAAGTATTAAAAATAATATAATTTAAGAGTATGCCCATAATAATAAATATTTAAAAATTTTAAATTTTAAGAATAAGCCTCGAATAACAAATATTGGAAAGAATTGAGCCTCTAATAACAATCATTGAAAAAATTTGGCCCCCAATAAGAATATTAAAAAATAAAATTTAAGAGTAGACCCCTAATAACCGTTATTGAAAAAATAATAATTTAAGAGTATGTCCCTAATAACAAATATTTTAAAAAATGAGCTTCTAATAATAAGTATTGAAAAATTTGAACCACAAATAACAAATATTAAAAAAATGAAACACAAATAACAAGTATTGAACAATTTAAACCAATAATAAAAAATATTAAAAAAATAAATTTTAAGAGCAACCCTCTAATTTTCAAAACCCTAACTTTTGGGGATTAAAAAAACATTTTATTAAAAATTGAAATTTTGAGATTTTAGATCAATTTGTAAATATTTGAAGTTTTATGAACTTATTTAATATTTTAGAAATTTATGAGCCTTTATTTCGAAAATTCTAAACTTGTTACATATTTTGAGAAATATAAATTTTAGGATTAATACTTTGATTTTTAAAAATTTCGGGTCAATATTTGATTTTCTAAAAGTTAAAGGTCAAGACTTGAATGGATATGAAGTTTGGCTTCCTCTACATAAAGCCTAAGAAGTTTGAGGACATTTATTTTTCCAGCATGCATGCAGTTACTTTTAAATTTGGATATTTTATTATATTATTGGATTATAATATTATGATAGATTCTAATAATCTTTTTGGAGTATCTTTTAATGGAGCCGTTTCAATTTACTTTACAAAAAATTTATTATACTTACAATCAATAAAATTGGATGCTTCAGGGCAAAGCTATGAATTTGAATTGGGATCGAGGTGTTACATTTAGTGGTATCAAAGCTTAGGTTTAGCCAGTTTTAGGAAATCCCGGGGTGGTATAGAGGTCGTGGTAATGTGTCTACTGAATAAAAGCCCCTAGATTTAAGTTGTACTCTTCCAAGACTGGGAATCCTGATGTTGTTGCCTTGTTTCCTTGTGTTTTTAGAATGTTCGATGGCAGGTGATGCAAAAAGCAAGCAAGAAAGTCGTGAGGAGAGCCATGTCTCTCAAGAGGAAGACTTTGGTCCTAGATGTAGGAGACACGAGTCTTCCGGGGGGTACCGGAAGTGGAGGGGTGAACCACTTTCATAATTTTACCTCTGCTCTTTTGCAAGTGGTGCAAGCTATCCCGAGGCAATCTGAGACACCTCATAAGACCCCTGTTGAGAGGCTTCACCGTTATGGACCTAAATATTTTGATGGTTTCGGTGAGGATGACCTGATCAAGGCTGACAAATGGTTAAGAGACACTTAGAGGATTTTGAGACAGATGAAGGAGAGTCTAGAGGATGACTTCAATTGCATTGTCTTCCTTCTTAAGGGCAGTGCACATGAGTGGTGGGAGATTGTTGAGTTAGGACTACAAGCTACATTTCCAATATGTGACGTCTTCTTGGACGAGTTCAGGAAGAAGTACATCAGTAAGGTTCACATGGATGAGATGAGAGATCAGTTCCTGCATCTAGTTTAGGGGGGACCGAAAAATGTTTAAGTATGAGCAACAATGAGGAGTGAGGTGTAAGAGGTTTAAATATGGGTTGAAAGTGGACCTTCAGATGCACGTGACACGGGGTTCACTTAAGGACATTCTCTGAGTTAGCCAATGGTTGAAATGCACTTGAACGACTTCAAGGTTCAAAACTGAGTCAGGTTGAAGACTCTAGAGGCCACATTATAGGAACCCAAGACGTCATAAGTCCTTTACCGGCTCTGTTTAAGAGGTTCCGTGCTCTAAGAAGTTTAAAATCGAGTTATTTTAGATCAGCTATCAAGGGCCGATCAAGGATCAAGATCGAGGGTTTATAGGGGCTCTTTGATTTTTGCTCTTGAGGGGAGTACTGAGGGTTTAGACGAAGCACCCACAAGCTTGTGAGCATTGTGGTTGACATCATCTTGGAGTGTGCTTGCTATAGGTGTCGGGCACCAGGTCACATGGTGAAAGACTACCCAATGATGTAAGAAGGTACACCAGTTCAGTCTTAGGGGTTGACTCCTCGACATGGTCTGAGTTTTGCAAGTGACGGTGCTAATGCATCGTTTGGATATTAGGGTGGAGGTACTGTGAGACCTATTGTCAGAGTCGACGCTCGAGTTGTTGCTAGACAATTTGTTGTCCAGGCTAGGGATGATAGCTTTGCCCCTAGTGATATTTCAAGTACCTATGTTTCACTTTGGTTTTGGTTGTTGCATTGATGATAATATGTTTTCTCATTCATGCAACTGCGGTAAGATCTAGAGGTTGATGTTGGATTGGTTGATCCATCAGTTTTGTAAGTGCCTATAGGTAAGGTTTTTATAGAGGGTGATGAGTGGGGATTGAGAGTAACTGTCCATTGTCAAAACATAAACTAGATGAAATCCCTACAAGAAAACTGCAAATACCTTTCACGTTGGTTCTATAAGCGCCAATCCGTTACACAGTTCTGATCACGTCAGCAAACCAGGGCCGATCCTGAGATTTTGGAAGCCTGGGGAAAATCGAAAAACTATGCCCATAATAATAAGTGTTTAAAAATTAAATTCTAAGATTAGGTCTCTAATAATAAATATTGAAAAATAATAAAATTTAAAAGTATGCCCATAATAACAAACATTTAAAAATTTTAAATTTTAAGAGTAAGCTTCAAATAACAAATATTGGGAAGAATTCAGCCTCTAATAACAATCATTGAAAAATTTGCCCCCCAATAAAAATATTAAAAATGAATTTTAAGAGTAGACCCCTAATAACCGTTATTGAAAAAAAAATAATTTAAAAAGAGCTTTTAATAAGAAGTATTAAAAATTTGAACCACAAATAACAAGTATTAAAAAAATGGAACACAAATAACAAGTATTGAACAATTTAGACCCATAATAACAAATATTAAAAAAAAATTTAAGAGCAACCCTCTAATTTTCAAAACCCTAACTTTTGGGGATTAAAAAAACATTTTATTAAAAATTGAAATTTTGAGATTTTAGATCAATTTGTAAATATTTGAAGTTTTATGAACTTATTTAATATTTTAGAAATTTATGAGCCTTTATTTCGAAAATTCTAAACTTGTGACATATTTTGAGAAATATAAATTTTAGGATTAATACTTTGATTTTTAAAAATTTCGGGTCAATATTTGATTTTCTAAAAGTTAAAGGTCAAGACTTGAATGGATAGGAAGTTTGGCTTCCTTTACATAAAGCCTAAGAAGTTTGAGGACATTTATTTTTCAGCATGCATGCACTTATTTTTAAATTTGGATATTTTATTATATTATTGGATTATAATATTATGATAGATTTTAATAATCTTTTTGGAGTATCGTTTAGTGGAGCCGTTTTAATTTACTTTACAAAAAAATCATTATACTTACTATCAATAAAATTGGATGCTTCAGGGCAAAGCTATGAATTTGATTTCCTAAATCGAGTTTTTTTAGGTTGGATTTAGTGGTTATAATTTGGACCCTAATAACAAATATTAAAAAAATAAATTTTAAGAGTAAGCCCTTAATAATAAATATTGAGAAAAATAATTTAGCCTCTAATAAAAAGTATTGAAAAGAATGAACTACAAACAACAATTATTAAAAACTAAACTCCTAATAACAAATATTAAAAAAAATTAAACTATCATTAAAATCTCAATTATAACTCATTAATATTTAGACTAAATAAATTTTTTACTTAAAAATGGTGGACTCCATTAATAAATATAAAAATTTAAAAAATTTATATATATAATTAAAAAATATAAATAGTGGGCGAGTGAGCCCCGGTCATGCGCCCCTCCTTCTCATCTTCAAGATTGTAATTTGGGAAAGGAATCGAAGATCCTTCCCATGTTTTTCATCTCTGTAATCGGTTATAAACACCAAACCAATTCACCATCGTAAACACACATGTATAACACAAAAATTTCGAGAAAATAAAAAGGCAATCCAGTTTGTTGGAGGTATATTCTATAATGAGTAGCCACCATTGGAGATCACCGAACCGGCAGCTCCTATTCGGATCGAGAAGCACAATCGCAGGAGCCACGGACGGCCGTTGGCGTCAACTCACGGTGGTCAACATGACAGAGAACGGCGTTACCGGCCAAAATCTAAGATTCATGGGGGTGTTCTTCGTGTTCACGATAAACACTGAAGAACAATACAGAGAAAGGGGGAGGGCTCGGTTTGATTCTAAGGGGGAAGAATGGATTTTTTGTTTTTCATTTTTCATTTTAGCTTATATATTCGACCCGTAAGCTGACCCGAAAATCAACCCGCACCCAAGTCAGACCCTCGCCCTTCTTCTCCAAATCTCACGCCATGGCTCTTCAACTCTCATTTCCTTCAATTTAGTCCTTTTTACATGCAGTTTAAATTTATTCATTTTCAGTCCTTATTTGCCTAATTATGCTTTTATCTTCTTTTCTATTATTTTACTTTCATTTCATTATTATATTTATTTTATGTTTTTGTGCCATTTAACTTATGGATTGATTTAATCACTACTAATATGTAATTTTAGGGACAAAGCCTTAAATTGTGATTACGTTCATTATTTAGATTTCTTTAAATTGATTAAAACCATTTCTCTTTAGTTTAGCTACTAATTTGACCTCATAATAAATTAGTTACCAAGGTTAGAATTTCTAAATTAGGATCATAAAACACACTTTAAATCTAATTAATTAGGCTTGAAATAAACTTTCATTAAGGTTAGTTTAAATCATGTAAATAACTTATCCAAAATAACCCAACAAATGTTCTAGTGGAAAAGCAGATGATGTTCATCCTAGGAGACACGGGTTCAAATCGCTCTGTCAAAGGGTTAAGAATATGTATGAACAAATGTCCCAGTGGGGGTGTTAATCCTTACCCACATGTAACCGTGCCCCGAACCCAAGATTTGTTATCTTTGGTTTGTTTTATGTTTTCGGTCCGCCTATTTAAAAGGACTGTTGGCGACTCCAAATGTTTTTTACCTACTCGAGTTTGAGTCCGTGACAAAGTGTCATAAAGGCAGAAAAAACGTACCATAGAAGCAAAGGATCGCGTAACAATATATGGGAAGAAAAAAAAACAAAACAAATAGAAGAAAACAAAAGAAATATGAATTACATGCGGTCGACAAACAAAAGAAATATGAATTACATGCGGTCGACAACTAGTATCAAAACTGATGCCGTAGTCAATTAGACAAAGAAATAAAAGGAGAAGTAAGCTACTAGGATTCAAAGAAGAGAAAAAAGAAACAAGCAACTACAATTCCCTAACTTATTTTCATAGAAAATCATGACTAATTTTTATTGGCCAAATAAGTTGGAATGGCTGAGGTCTTAAACCCGTTGAAATCGTTGCCACGAGATGAAGTATAAGCTCCCATGTTATGAAACACCAGCCTATCATTAAGGTCCAACTCTGGCAATTCGAAATCCTTCAAAACAACATCTTCCGGATCGCATGTTGGTCCAAAAACTGTGGAATTCCATGTTTTCATCCCTTTGCACGTGGGGTTTTTGATGGTGAGACGGAGAGGAGTGCAAACCACTTGGTCATGGTCGTACTTCAAAAAGTTCATAGACCCGGAAACACCATCATTGATCCAATACTCCTTAACCCCACCCCGAACCCGTTTCCCTATTATGCTCGTTGCCAATGTAAACGGCGAATTAGCGAAGAAACGACCGGGTTCCGCCATGATTTTTAAGCCGTCATCATTACCTGGTTCGTTGGGAAAATATTTCTGCAAAGCGACTTTCACGGCGGAGGCGGCTTCGGTAAATTTGGGACCCGACGTGAAGCCACCGCCGATGTTTAGGACATGCATTTTAGGCAAGCCGAGTCGAGCTGCTGCGTCGAACGTTGTTTTAGCAACTTGGATGGCGTCTTCGAATGCTTGGAAGTTAACCGCTCTGCTCCCTATATGAAACGAGACACCATTAACTTGGAGTTTCGCTTCTTGGGCTGCTCTTAGAAGCGGGACGATTTCATCAGGGAGTGCACCAAATTTGGAACCGAACTTGAAGGTCGCGCCGCTGGTTTCCGGGACTTTGATTCGGATCAACAGTGCACACTTGGGGTGCCATTTTCTGATCTTTTCAAGCTCGGAATTGGAGTGGAAAGTAGTTAATTTAACACCAACTTTGGCTGCGTACTTGATGTGAGACTCCGGTTTACACGTGTTTGCGAAAACGATTCGATCAGGCGAAACCCCGAGAGATAAAATGGTTTCGATCTCGGCAAGACTTGCACAGTCGAAACCGGTGCCGAGAGCCGCCATTTCTTTGAGGAAATCCGTAATTGTGGACACATATGTAAAATGTATGATGCTATTATAAAGTATGACACAAAATCAAATGACCAATTATGTTAGGCGTGTCATATGTATTAAAGTGTCATATAAATAAAAGTGTAGATACCGTAAGATATATTTATAATTCAATGAGGGGCAGAGTTATAAATATTTAATAATTGATTTAATAATCAACTATATGAAGAGGTAGTGGTCCCTAAGAAATAGGTCAACTTGTATTACTCTTGTTCCCGTCAATGAGTTTTTACGGCAAGGGCTAACCTATCTTCTTGGAAGATCACAACCACCTTTTAGGCGATCTTCATCAAAGGATTCAAGGTTTTCATCCATCGATTAATTCAGGTACGCTTTCGCATTCAGTTTATTGTTCTTGATAATTTGACATGATAGATCATAGGTTTAGATTTCATATTAAAGTATGTTTTGGTTCTAACAAGTGACATCAGAGCCTCGTCATGTTGAATAATTGAGAACCAATTGATTTATTTTTCGGGTTTATTCGTTCTGAATTTTTTTTAAAAGGTTTCAGATTTGATTTGATATTTGGATTAAGATTTTTGTTGAAAATTTAGGTTTTATTTTTTTGTTATAGATTAAGATACGATTACAACCTTCAAGTATGCGATTAATAATTATGATCCTTGAAGAGATCAAAAGCAATGTCGTTTGTTTTATGAATTAACATGATTATTTTCAAAAAATTTCAATCGTTGATTCATATGTTTTGTGGGTTTTCATGGAAACTTTGATTTAGTCTGTGTTAACTATTTTGTCTCTAAGGTACCCATCTTAATAGTTTCTAAGGTTAAAATTTACGATGTTTGGTTATTTAGCGTTTTAAGAATTAATGCTCATATTAAAGTATGCGGTTGTTTGTTTTTGAATTAAAATATGAATTATGTTTGATATTAATATTCGGATATGGTTTTTAGCATGCTACTTTTAAAGTATACTACTATATTTGGAGTTGAATTATTATTTAGTATTTGTTTTGATCACATGTTATTATTATTATGGATTGTAAAATATATATTTGGCATTGATGTATATTCGATTGAGTTTGATCAAAGTTTTCAGTTTTGATTGTTAGGTTATTATGAATATATTAAAGTTTCATGTGATCATTATATGAATTATTCATTTATATGATATTTTTGATTTTGACTTTTAGTTAAAGATTGATTGTTTTGAATTCGACTTTAATTTTGGTAAATGCATGCTTATGGAATTTTTTGAGAAACAATCAAAGATTTCGATTTTTTCGATTTCTGATAGCCCTATATAGACAACCTTATTTCGAGTTATTTTAGAAACTTAAGTGTTATTAGAAATTTCAATTTTGATTGTTACAAAATTTTAAATTTGAATATCAGTATATTTATATTATATATTTTAAGATAAATTGATTGAAGCATTAAGTCACTAAAGTGACCTCTATTGTAGAAACTATTTTATTTTAATATATAGAAGGTTTTGTACATGTAAGTCGGCATTATGTTAGTATTAATCGGCCCAAAGGAAAGTTAATAATTAACATTATTACATGCACAACTGTGGTAATAAACATGTGATAATTATTCAATTTTATATGTTAGCAATAAATCGACCTAAATGAAGATTTCTGTTTGACATGTTCTTACATATAGTATTTGGATGTATAAACATAGACTTTGCACTAAGGAAATAATAATTTGCACCTCTCACTACGGTAAGCATCAATAAAAGGGATTTTGAGAGGTGAGATTTTTTAAATCGCACGAGTCTTATGATCATAAAGCACAATATTTTTTTATGTCTTTAGGAGCAAAAATCTAAAGAGATTACTTATACTAAGGGTTTCCTTGGCGAAATTAAGAAATGTTTTACCAAAAACATTAAGGTTAAGATGACATCACTTATGCCTTCTTTGATGTCTATAAAGTATAAGGGTCAAGGAAATGTGAGGAAGTACTTTATGAAACTGTACAATATTGCTTCAAAATTTAAGACACATAAGATCGAACTTTCTAACAATTGTTTGTTCTTATGGTTTTGGCACCACTTCCTATACAATTTATCCAATTCAAGTTACAATTGCCAAAGGGAGAAATAAACTCTATTTGAGCTCATTTCTCATTGTATTCAAGAGGAAGAAAGGTTGAAGCATTATATGTGTAAAATAATCATTTGGTTGGTGCTTATTTAGTTAGTGTCTTTAAGAATAAGGGCAATAAAAAATATTAGAATAAAGTTGCTAAGGTCCAACTCAAAAGAAATAACAATAAGTTACAAATGGTTGATTTCTTTTGTAACAAGTTAGGACACACGTGAAGTAATTATACTTCAAAAGTGAGCAACTATTTCGGTTATTTTGAGTGATCCATGGGCTGTACAATTAAAATTATTTTAAGGAAAGATTTATAACTTTTTTAGGATTTTGAGTTTGGAGGGAGAAATAAGGTTAGATGCATTGCTATTGAGGAGGAATTGGATTATAATTTAATTCATACTATCACTTTTGACAATGTTTAGGTTTTCACACCTATCATTATCAAGAAGTGAATCAAGTACCTCAGCAAAATAATGTTGAACAACTCTCATTCAAGATAAGATAATTGTTTCAGAAGAATAAACTCAACAAACTTAAAAACAAGTGTCATTAAAAAGATCCACGAGAGGAAGGAGAAATACTATTCGAGATTATTATATTGTATTTTCTCAAGAAAATAAGAATAACAATGGAATGATGGAAAGTGACTTAATTATTTTTTATCAGACCATAAAAGTTCTAACTCTCAAAAGTGGATTGATGACATTCAAGAAGAATATAATTTTGTGCAAGACAATAAAGTTTAGGAACTTGTCTCATTACCTTAAGGTGTAAACCAATTGGTTGTAAATGAATATTTAAAACCAATAGGGATATAAATGGTAATGTGGATAAGTATAAAGCACGTCATGTATCTAAAGCATATACTCTAAAAGAAGACATTGATTTTGTAAAGACTTTTTCTCAAGTTTCATTGAAAGACTCTTTCAAGATAATTATTACACTTGTTGCTCGTTTTAGTCTTCAGCTACATTAGATAGATGTTAATCTTGTTTTTTCCAATGGTGACATTAAAGAAACTATTTATATGGTACAATCATAGAGTTGTGTCTTATGATACAATATCAATGATATGTAAATTAAAGAAATCCATCTATGAGCTTAAGTAGGACTCCCATTAATGAAATTATAAATTTCATATTGATTATCTCATTTGGTTTTGAGATAAATTTGGTTGACAATTGTATGTACTACAAGTTCAGTGAAAGTAAACCGAGTGATAATCATATTGCTAAAGAAGACAAATATTGTCTTACTCAATGCCCTAAAAGTAACCTTGAAATTTAGAAAAAAAAACAAATGATTCCATATGCATAAGCTATTGAGAATCTAATTTATGTTCAAGCATGTATGTGTTTGGATATTGCGTACATTTTTGGAATGTTAGACAAATATTTAAGAAAATCTAGTATGGACTATTGGATAGCAGCCAGTAGGGTTATGGGATAATTTTAGAGAACAAAATTACATGCTCACATATCAGAATTCTGGTAAGTTAGAAATCATCAAGTTTACAAGCTTCGATTCTATTAGAATATTGATGCAAAAGATTCTGTTACATGAGCTGCTGATTGTAGATTGAATAGAAAGATCACTTCAGTTATTTTGTGATAATAAATATGCATTCATTTATTCTATAAACAATAGGAACATTTCAAAATTGAAGCACATAAATATTTAGTTCCTAGTTGTTAAAGAAAATTCAGAGTGGTTGTGATATGAGCATGAAAGGGGTCAAAATAATCATCTTGGAAAAGAAGTTGAAACTGCTTTGCAAGTCAGAAACGCCAGTCAACTTGCGACGCATTTTTGAATGGGATCCATACATTTATGGGTTGACATGTCTTCTTAAACAGGTCCGGATGTCAGTTAGCTTTCCAACGCATCTTGAAACGCCTCAATCGGACATCTGGAACTCAAGATACGTCTATTTTTGCGAAGACAACACATGCAGAAATTCCTATACGGAATTAATACGGGATTTTTGGATAATTACGAATTTTCAAGATTTTATTTGATTATTTTTAATTTAAATCAATATAGGATTCTGCAAAATCTATTAGGATCATGTTTATTTAATTAGGATTTTATTTTTAGCATTTATTTTTTTATTAGAAGTTACTTATCTAATTAGGAGATTAGATTTCAACATTTATTTATTGTATTTAATTCATAAGTTTAGTAGGATTAGAACTTCTCTAGGGCCTATATAAAGGAGGCTTCACCCACATTGTAATGAAGATTTGAATGATTAAATAAAGTTCTCTTTTGAGTTCTAACTTGCAAGAAGATTATCTTGTGTTTTAGAAGCAAATTGATTTTCAAGTTCTTCGGGATTTGTTGTTGAGGATCTTCACACTCATGCTTGCCCATACAATCGCGTTTGGGAGAGTGGGTTAGAGCTGCTTTAGGTTGCTTGCTTAGATAATTGCGTCTAAGAGGATGCCGAGGACAACTGTCAATTCATCACGCCATCTCCACATATTCAAGCTTCCTCCATTGACGCCACCGCCATAAGCAAATCCGAATTTTTAGATTTGTTCTTTATTTTGGGTTTGTTTTCTCTTTTTATTTAGATATGCGCTACTCTATCAGGTTGTGTGTCTATAAAGCATGTTGGTACAAACTCCATAGTTGCGCACTTATTAAGAAACTATCACCCTAGGTCTTTCATGAGCACTCTACTCATGAGGGTGTAATATTATTTAAAGATATTCATTTTTAGTGTGAGTCTGTAATTTTGAAAAATGCTCATTTGGTTTAAACACATTTTCGGTTACTTCAGTTTAAAGTTATGTTAAGATTATTTTCTGCAGAAATAAAGTTCTTTTGGTTTATGCACACTCTGAATTCAGTAAAGTTTGATCTCACTAAGGTTTAGGAGGACCATTTGAAAATAGACATGTTCGTTTCACATTTCATGTAATTTTCTATGCTACGCATCCATGATTGATCTATGTCATTTGACTATATTTTTATACGTGACCATTGATGGGTCTAGTTATGATTGATATGGCAAAGATTGCTTTGATCCTATATGGATATAGTTGATGGACGCGATTGTTATAGAATACCTATTATATAATAGCAAATTTTTGAGCTTATAAGGTTGTACATTTATTAGGAAATATATGTTGCCCAAGTGGGAGATTGTTGGATTAAAATCCACAATTGTGGGCATATATGTAAAATGTATGATGCTATTATAAAGTATGACACAAAACTAAGTGACCAATTATGTTAGACGTGCCATAGGTATTAAAGTGTCATGGAAATAAAAGTGTATATACCGTAAGATATATTTATAATTCAATGAGGAGCAGAGTTATAAATATTTAATAATTGATTTAATAATCAACTATATAAAGAGGTAGTGGTCCCCAAGAAATAGGTCAACTTGTACTACTCTTGTCCCTGTGAGGGAGTTTTTACGACACGGGCTAACCTATCTTCTTGGAAGATCACAACTACCTTTTAGGCGATCTTCATCAAAAGATTCAAGGTTTTCATCAATCGATTAATTCAGGTACGCTTCCACATTCAGTTTATTGTTCTTGATGATTTGACATGATAGATTATGGATTTAAATTTCATATTAAGTATATTTTGGTTCTAACACCAAATCCAAAAACCTTTTTTTTGATAAATTCTATCTGATCCTACCTAGAGGGGAGATAAAGAAGGTACTCTAGAGGAAAGAAGATAGTGCTTCTAGTGAGTCTAGAATTTATGACCTAAAGGAAACGAGGGAATTCAGATGAACTAATAAAAATAAGCACGTGTCCAATGAAGCAAAACCAGAGGGACCCTCGGTTGACTCTGACAAATCTCATCTCTCAATATCATTCACGTGAACTACCTTCTACCATGTTACACTCCGGGCCCCACCATTGTCTTATGTGTTTAAGACATGCCAAAACCAAAAATAAAATAGGGGTAAACTATAGAAATAGTCATTTTAATTTCATAAGTGTTTATTTTTAGCATTGATTTTGTAAAAATTTAATTTCAATCACTTACGTTATCAATTCATTACAATTTAATCCCTTGTGTTATCAATTTGTTATATTTTAATCATTAAATAGCTAACTCTGATTAGTGTGATGACGTGTCACGTTAATAGAAGTGGTCAATCTTCAAGCCCTTGCAATTAGTTCTCTCTTATAGTCTTTCTTGAATTTAATAACTGCAAGGAGAAATTAACCAGTAGTCACTGAACTATTATTTATTGCCTGTTTTGGTCATCGAGCTATTTTTTTGACAAAATTATTACTAACGTTAATTTTTTTTGTTTTTTAGTCATCAGCCGTTAGAAACTAACGGTGATGCTGATGTGGATTTATTACTGAGATTCGGTCCCTAGACCCCTAGCATAATAATCCAGGCGCTTAGCCATTCAACTAAGTCTTATGTTTGTGAAATTTCCAACAAAAATATATTTAAGTTGTACTAAGTTAGCAACACAAAGATTGACGCATGGAAAGAGATTCGAACTCATGCCTTCGTGGGAGTGATTAAAATACTTAGCAGCTGAAATAAATTAAAAGTATAATATAATTTTAACCAAACAAGATTTTAACTTAAACTGCGATAAAATTTAAAGTAAAATTATAATCTTTATGATAGATTTTAAATTATTTATTTATATTTAAAATTAAAATAATATTTATATTTATATTTTAAACTTTTAAATATAAACCAATCATTTATAATTTATAATCTTTCATAAATAAATATAATAAATTTAATTTTTAGAATTTAATAATAATTTTATGAAATAAACATTTTTTATTCCCAAACAAAGTAAGAAAATATTTTTATTTTTAAATTTAATCACAGTTCAAGTTAAAAGATTTTATTGTTAAAATTATATTAGAATTTTAATTTAGCTCAATGTCTAAGTATTTTAATCTCTCCCACGAGAGTATGTGTTCAAATCCATTTCCCTACTTCAATCTCACTTTATTTTGTGTTGCTAACTTAGTATAATTAAATATAATTTTTGTTGAAAATTTGACAAACATCATGCTTAGTTGAGTGTTAAGTGCTTGGACCGTTATGCTAGGGATTGAATTCCTGCAAGGCCACACATGTCACCATCTTACTAGTTGAATAAATTTGAAGAAAGTTATATATAGAGGAGAGAAAAATATTAAAAAAATAACAAATAAATCTACGTTAGCATCATCATTTGTTTTTTAACGACCAATGGCTATTGATGTAGTTTATCTAACTATAATCATTTGTTCAGTCTGGTTCTTAGAATAGAGCAATATATCATCTATGAACACGACTACAAACTTGTCCATGTAGAGTCTAAAAACCCGATTCATAAGATCCATAAAAGCGGTTGGTGCGTTGGTTAACCCAAAGGGCATAACCAAGAATTTGTAGTAGCTATACCATATACGTAGGGGTGTTCATTGTCGAATATCAGATCGGATCTGATCTATTTTTTTAGATATCCGATTTTTTGGATCGACGATATAGCGATCCGGATCTGATCCAGAAAAAATTAAATATACAAATATTCGGATATCGGATAATCAGATCAGATATTTGAATATCTGATTATCCAAAAATATATTTTGATTTAATTATTTTTTTTGAATTTGGAATTTGTATTTATGAAAATTTTAGAATTTCAAATATAACAAACAACAAATTGCTAAATATAACAAGATTCACATCTATAAACATTTTGATTTTTTAAATTTTCAAATATAACAAGCACCAAATTGTTAAAAGTAACAAAATTAATATTCATAAAATTTTAAATTTTTAGATTTTCAGATTTTTGGATAATCCAAAACTTGAAATATTACGATCCGTATCTGATCTGAAAAATTTAAAATCGAATCAGATATCCAAATTTTCAGATCAGATTAACGGATAATCAGATCAAATTGGTTGGATTGGATATTTTTGAATGCCCCTATTTGTACGGAAGGCTGTCTTGGGTACGTCACATTCTTTAACTCTCATTTGATAGTACCCAAATCTTAGATCAATCTTAGAAAAGATGGTTGCATCTTTGAGTTGATGAAATAAATCATATATTCTTGATAAAGGATATTTATTCTTGATGGTGAGCTTATTTAATTGGCGGTAGTCAATACAAAGACGCATTGACCCGTCCTTTTCTAACAAGTCTTGGATTTGTGCCTTAAGCTCGGTAAGTTCTACGGGTGCCATTCGATAAGGTGCAATGGAAACTGTAGTGGTTGCAGGTTGCACTTCAATTCCTAATTCAACTTCAAGGGTGGGTGGTAGACCCAGAAGCTCATCAGGGAAAACATTAGAAAACTCTTGCATGGTATCTATATCTTGTAACCGAGGTTCTTCCTTGCTTGTAGTATCACACAACAACGATCTCTTACCCCTAGAGTTCATGAGAGTTACACTCTCCTTGCCAAGACCTCTAAGATAAAATTTCTACTAATCCACCCAGGCTTGATGCTCTCCGATCCAGTCAAGCCCCAATATTACATCAAACTCATGAATAGGGAGGGCTATGAGATTGGCCGGGAAAGGTATCCCTTGTATCACAAGAGGACAATTCTTACATACTAGTCCAATTACAACACTATCACCTAAAAGATTGGTTACAGTGATTTTAGAGGCTATAGGCTCGGACATTAACTTAAATCTTCTAATCAACATAGTACTTATAAAGGAATAAGTAGACCTGGGATCAATCAATGCATAAACAGGATGGGTTTATAGTTTAACAGTACCTACTATAATGTTTGAATCATTATCCTCTTCTCTGCTTCTCACGTGGTAAACTTGGGTTGAAGCTTTAGACTCTTGCCGATTAGGAGTTCTTGTAGAGCCACCAGGTTTCTCGAAAGCTACACAATTTGTTTCTGACCTTTGCCCTTGAAAGACTGAGTAGGGGACGTTGGAATTATTTGTGTAGAAGACTTAGAAGCATTGATTGGACAATCCTAAATGTAGTGACCTAGCTCGCCACATAAGAAACATGTTCTGGATTGTCTACGACATTACCTTGTAGGATGCATTCTCTGACAGAAATTACAAACATGGTATTGTGACTCTCTACCCGATCCTCTGACACTCTCAATGAAGGTGGTTCTTGTAGCAGACTAAGATTTATCTTGTGGCTTGGCAAAATTGCCTGACCGAGAAGGTTATTGGTGGTATGATTGCTTGTACCCTTGTTGCTTACCCTTCTTATACGGCAAGGGTGGTCAAGAATTATCTTGAGGCCTCTTCTTAGATTGAGTCAGCCCATTAAACCTCTGCGACCTCTGAGCAGCTTCAGTAGAGATCGCTCGATTCATAAGCTCGTGGAAATCTGTGATTCCCAAGGCAGTGAACAAAGGTCGAAGTTCATCACTTAACCCAGCTATAAATATTATGTATTTCTCTTCTTTTTTCTTGGTATACTTGGCTTTGTATTTGCAGTACTTACAGAAATTGTGGATGTACTGTTCCACCGGCCTCCTACCTTGCTTAAGATGCATGAAAATATCGTGCCTTTTTGCCAAGTAGTATTCACTGATATACTTTTTCCTGAACTCACGCATGAAAAACTCACAGGTTACAGCTTCCTCGAGAGCGGTAAGTAATGTAGTTTCCCACCAATGCAAAGCCTCGTCTACCAATAAGGCTAAGGCACACTCGAGCTTTTGTTCATCTGAGCACTGTAACACCCCTTCCCGGTTTGGTAGGAATCCAGGTTAGAAAGTGTTACTGGTGAGCAATACGGTGAATGGTTAACTAATTTCGATGACTTGAATCGCAATTGAAAAATTAATAAATCTGATTCAATGTATTGGTTGACTATGATCGATACAAACTTACTCAAATTATAAGATAAGAACTATTTAACAACTTATGCAAGTTTAAAGACTAAATTGTAAATCTTGCGAATTTTAAAGACTTGTCAGTAATTATGCTTACAAATGTGGAATTCCATACCTGATTACCTTGCATGTAAAATTTCACACGATTTAGAGTCTATTTACATTTACAATTAACCCATATTCAAATCAGTGACCATTTTGCAAATTTTCAAAACTTATTAACTAACTTACTTGTATCGGTACCGGTACTCAAGGGGCCGTACCGGTACGCCCTTAACAATATTTCTTTTCGAACCTAAGTCTTGTATCGGTACTCATCATACAGTACCGTTACAAGGATTCGATACTTTCGTATCGGTAAAAGTCCATTACCGTACCGTTACGCAATCCTTAATTCCCAAATTGAAACGTGAATGGGTATCGATATGCCGCCACCTGTACCGGTACCTGTGCTATAGTAAAATTCCTATGTTGATTTGGCATATCGATACTCTTGTAGCAGTATCGGTACGCCTCAATGCCTTATACCAATGCTGCATGACTGTACCGGTATGACACTACCAGTACCGGTATGCCTGCATTAATATTGCCCAAGAGATGCCTTACAGTATCGGTACGACACCACCCGTACAGGTACGCCCGTGCTTGTAATGTCAAAACTTGTCTAGTTTTGTCCAATTTGAGGGCCTTAACCATGTCCAAAGTTTACCAAATTTCACCAACAAGCTTAAAAACATCTAATCTACATGCATGTCAAATTTTATGCAAAAACGAATCCATTTACCCGGTTTTCCCTTATTAGTGCATTTAGGGCCAGTTTACCAATTTTATCAAATCATAAACACACCATACTTCTTGCTTTAACCCATTCAACATAGTGGACCATATGTACACACAAAATGGGGCTAAACTAACTTGTCTAGACCCTATGCCACCTTTCTACGAGTTTAAGGATGAAGTTTACATTACATGTAACTTGGTGACTTGCTTCAAAAACGTCCTTGCCCCGATCCTCGATCCAACAAACCTATAGCCTGAAAATGCATGGAAATGAGATGCATTAGGCTTATTTAGCCTAGTAAGGTAGTCAATAAAAATAGCATAAATGTCAATGATGACAATAACATGTATGACAATGTGAATGCATCTCAAATCAAGTTTTAACAATAGTTTATATCTTAATTCCTTGGATCAACATGTAAATTTGGATACGCGAATTCCCAACCAACATCACCAATAATAAATGGTCAATATCCTCCAAGATCACCAATGAGACCAATGCCATCACATACCGCCAACATTTCCAAATAGAGTCTTAGCTCAAAGACCGTAGTCTATTTCGTACCAATGAGCTCATGAATTTTATGGCATGCCAATTGTATCCCATGTCCATTCGTATCCAATGATCCAATACTTAC
Organism: Hibiscus mutabilis; assembly: GCA_019671005.1. Lineage (NCBI taxonomy): Eukaryota > Viridiplantae > Streptophyta > Magnoliopsida > Malvales > Malvaceae > Hibiscus > Hibiscus mutabilis. Next base: position 6,535,518 of record CM033744.1, read on the forward strand.
CAATATCAATAACAATAACAATAATGGTAACAATATCAATAACAGTAGTAGTGACAATACTATATAGCATGATCAATATAGTCTTTTTCAATGTTTCAATGATATTAATGTCAATGTAAGGATTCGATAATTGACTTGTCATTGTAATAAGCTTACCAAAGCTTACTGATGGTACCTTCAACGAGGTTTTGATGTAAACATACCTTGAATTCATGATTAGAAATACAATGAATCAACATCAATAAAATCGAAAAGGCGCTTAGCTAATCATAAGACTCCGACTACACTCACCGATACTTCTGAGGCTTCAAGACTCCCAGATAGCGATTCTTTTGTTCTTGAGCTTGGTGGAATTAGAGGGATTTGGTGACTCTTCACCTTGATTTTCTTGAGCTACAAAGAAATAGGAATTACAAGGATTTCAATATCGATAATGGATTCATAGCAACTTATTAGCTATGAAAAACAATAACAAATGGGCTATGATATCCCTAGAGATTTTCTAGGTTTCCTTGATTCCTAAACTTGGAATTAAACAAGGATTTGATCATGGAATCGGTGAATCAATTGAGGGCTTTTGCTTACCCGTTCAATGGAAACACTATAGCATAAAGAAATTGAAGAAAAACAAAGCTTAGATGACTCTCCTATGGAGGTGCTTGCTTAGCTAAGTTGAGAGGTTGAAGATGATGAATGGTAAGGTGCTTGAAAGTTAACCGGGTAAGACTTCCCTTCCTTTTTCTTTTCTATTTTTAGTGTTAAACTTTCCTTTGGATGACGTAATCTCATCCCAAATGACCATATAGAGGATGACTAATATTGAGGAGGGGCTAATCGCTAGGTTAGTCCCTCAACTCTTTAATCTTCGTGAATCAATTTTGGAGTTTAGGGTTTCAAGTTTAAGGTTTAAGGTTTAGAGTTTCTAGTTTCAATTTTAGGGTTTATAGTTTAGTGATTCAATTATAGGGTTTAGGGTTTTAGGGTTTTAGGGTTTCATGTTTAGTATTTATGGTTAAATTATTTTAAATTAAAAATAGGCTAAATTAAATTAATGTGTAAATAATGAGGGTTAATTATATTTTATTTTTTGAATTAGGATTAAATTGTTGAAATGTGCAAATATAGAGCAATTAAAGTAAATGTAGGAATCATTGTAGTAATAAATGTTTAATTATTTTTTGAATTAAAAAATAAAAGTAATATAAAAATATATTTTTAAGATTTTATTCTAAAAGTGAATAATAACAATTTAGGTCCTCAGGATTTTAATTCCAATTGATACAGATAATAGTACATATGAATAGTAATACATTGCAGTACATATCATTTACCGTAGAATTATCCTTTATTCGATGATAACAAGAAAGCCATAGGTAATGAAACCATCCTAAACTTTTATTAGGAAAGTAGACAACAACATTGTTTCATAAGCTAAATTATCTGTGTTCGGATCACTGATAGCAGGAAACAAGCTCGCCATCAAATTAACCCAAACCATTTATTTTTATTCATTATTATTGTTTTGAAAATTTTCGATTACTTGAAAAAAGTACATGAAAGTATCGTCTGTTAAACAGTCCGTAAAACTTTCAACAATAGGTATTGTACCAATGACGGGATATTGTTTCTTGTACTTAGTGTCAAGAACTGCTGACGATACCGATTGTTGGAGATTCAGTCGATTGTTGACGATAACGATGAACTAGCAAAGAAACGACGGGTTCCGCCATGATTTTTAAGCCCTCGTTACCTGGTTGTTCGTTGGGAAAATATTTCTGCAGAGCAACTTTAACGGCGGAGGCTGCTTCGATAAATTTCGGACCCGACATGAAGCCATCGCCGATGTCTATGACATGCAGTTTAGCCAAGCCGAATCGAGCTGCTGCGTCGAACGTTGTTTTAGCAACTTGGAGGCTTCTTCGAATGCGTGGAAGTTAATCGCTCTGCTCCCTATATGAAACGAGACACCGATGACTTGGAGCTTCAATTCTTGGGCAGCTCTTAGAAACGGGACGATTTCATCAGGGAACGCACCGTATTTGGAACCGAACATGATTGATCCCCCGCTGGTGTCCGGGACTTTGATCCTCATCAACAGTGCACACTTGGGGTGCCATTTTTTGATCTTTTCAAGCTCGCAAATAGAGTCGAAAGTAGTTAATTTAACACCAACTTTGGCTGCGTACTTGACGTGAGACTCCGGTTTACATGTGTTTGCAAAAACGATCCGATCAGGCGAAACGCCGAGAGATAAAATGGTTTCGATCTCAGCAAGACTTGCACAGTCGAAACCCGTGCCAAGAGCTGCCAGTTCTTTGAGGAGAGCAGGGTTAGGGTTGCATTTAACAGCGTAGAAAGGTTGAACCATGGGAAGATTATGGAACCATGTGTTGACCAAGGACCTGGCAGCACCCATATCCAGCACGTAAAAAAGGTCTTTTTCTTGTTTTTCATTCGAAGAGACAACTGATCGAATGAAAGGAATTAAGTCATCTGTTGAAACGGGTTTTTCCACCCCATTTCCCATCAACTTTGCTTCTGTAGCCTCCATTAAAGGGTTTGGAGTAAGCATGGAAACTTGGTTGAAAGAAAGGACGAGAAATTATTCAAAGAGAGGAGTTGTGAGTCTGGAAATTATGAAGAATGTCCATTTATAGAAATATATCGTACTCCCTCCGTCAAGAGAAATTATTAATATTATTACCGCATAAGATATTAACAAAACGTTTTTTCAATGTCATTTATAGAAAACATATCTTTTTTTTGAATAGTCTAAAGGTAATAAGGAGGTATATGTTCATAGATATTTTTAACCCTTTAACAATGAACATACACCATGTAGACTAGGCGATTTGAACCCGTGTCTCTTAAAGATAAATACACTACACCAAACTTGGTATATAGCGGCACTTTTAGCGGTGTTTTTTTAAACAAACATCACTAAATTTGTACATATCGCGACGTTTATAGAAAAATGCCACAAAATAGTAAAATTCGCGAACGCCGCTAAGGATGCATACTTTAGTGGCGTTTTATTGGATAAACGCCACAAATACTTGTAATTTAGTGTCGTTTGTGTAAAAATGCCGCAAAAGTGTCACTTTTAGTGGAGTTTTTGCTGAAGCGCCACCATTGTTTGGGATTTTAGTGGCGTTTGTATGGGTAAACACCACAATAGGTTTTAGGTAAAACACATCGTTTGTGATATTCTGTCTCACTCTCAGTCACTCACGCCCTGATCCCCAAATCAAACCCAGTAGATTAAACTCCCTAACCACTCCGATCGTCTCTCTCGTCTCGATTGGTTATGCGGCCTTATCATCGGTGATATTCCGTCCATATCTTCGTCTTCGCTCTCTACCTAAAGATAAACTAGAGAAAAGAGACATTGGTTTCCTTCCTTTTCCCCCTTTCGTCTTCAATTCATTCAAATCTAGGTATGCTTCATTCCGATTTCCATTTCCATTTTTACTCTACATTCGTATCTGATTTCCCTTTCCATGATTGCTTTGTCTGCTTTTTTATATGTATAATTTGACCTTCTTCAAGTTGATGCTGACAACAAGTGAAAATAACAATGAAAAAGATGATGTTCAATTGATTTACAACATGTTTTGGGGCTCTCGTTATGAAGAGTGGGAAGTATACTTTGGGTTACAAAACCGTCCTCAAGTCTCTCAGAAATTCTGAAGGTATTGGACAATTATGCATATTAATTTAGGGTTTAGAAAATTTCGAGCTATCTGATTTATTATAACTGTTTCCGGCGTTTAAAGCTTCTTGATTTAGATGGGATTTTTGTTTTTATTATTATTTTATTGTGAATTAAAGTCGAATGAAATTCATCTTGGTTAAAATAGTGTATAACTTGGATGATATGAGAGTTTTTGTTATGTTTTTAGTATTGGATTGTTGCATTTCTGATGTTGATCGATTGAGCTTTGGAAAATGTATATTCACATATAAGTTTAATGTTTTCTAGGTAAGTTGATTATCATTGCCAACAATTGCCCTCCTCTTAGGAAGTCGGAGATCGAGTATTATGCCATGTTGTGCAAGGTTGGAGTTCACCACTACAATGGAAGTATGTTCCTTAACCTATCTCGCTCTTGCTACATTCTCGAATACATATCTGGGTAATGATTTGAGCACTTGAATATTGAAGGAATTTTCGTATCGCATTAAACAAAGCAGATTATCAATAAGATTAGCTACTTAGTTGTTTGAAATTTTAAAGAGTATTCAAACAATGAGTAAATGTTTTTTTTGCAGACAATGTAGACTTGGGCACTGCTTGCGGCAAATATTTCAGAGTGTGTTGCCTTAGCATTATTGACCCTGGTATATATAAGAATGCATGTAACATTTTGATCTGTCTAAAGTTTGGATCGTGGTAAATATGTTTGCGTTTTTTTTTTCAGGTGACTCAGATATCATCAAGAGCATGCCTGGTGATCACTAAGCTATAGGGGAAAACTTATCTTCCTAGGTTTTGTTCTGATAGTTTTTATGTTTATGTATCTGGAAACATCGTTAACGTTAAGGAGAAATTATTATGAAATTCAGAACTTCCTTTGCAGTGTTTGATGTTGGAAAATTTGTCTAAAATATTTTGGGATGAAATAAATATTTTATTTAACAAATATTTTGAATCTGTAATTTATTTTTTTTAGAAAAATGGTGTTATTCGCGGCGTTTGTAAAGACAAACGCCACTAAAGAACAGCTATCCGCGGCGTTTGTATAGACAAACGCCACTAAAGAACAGTTATTAGCGGTGTTTGTAAAGACAAACGTCACTAAAGAACATGTTTTCTTGCGACGTTTATTTTTACAAACGCCACTAAAGAACAGTTATTAGCAGCGTTTTGTAAAGACAAACGCCACTATAGATCTTGACTTTGCGAATTATTGCGGCTCTAGTTTCAATGGCACTTCTTGCAGCGCTTTTCTAAGCGCCAAAAAAGTTTATAGCGGAGCTAAAAAACGCCGCAATAGGCCTAAAAAATGCATCTAAAGACATGTTTTACTATAGTTATATCATCTGCTTTTATACTAAAACACTCGTTGGGTTCATTTATAGAAAACATAATTGAGCATGTTTTCCCTTTTCATTTAGAGAAGAAAGATTTTATGTATAAGCATTGAAGGAAAAAACTAAACCAATGTCTTTTATTCTTGTGAATGTGCTTGGTTAATTCAATAATTGTATGCAGTGATCGGGAGCTTCGCAAATTACAGCGGCAGAGATGATGGGCAGACTAGAGAATTAGGAACAAAAATCCTCTACACCTAATTATCCCATCTCTATGCCCCACAATAAAAAATACAAGAAAATTAAATTTTAAACCCTAACCTTAAAACCCACATCCTAAACCTTAAACCCTAAAAAATAAACCATATGTAACGATCTAAATTTTTGAGTCAATGGGTAAGCGTTGACCCGGGTTGTAGACGCTCGTATTAGAGTGAATAATTAGATTCGTTGGGCCAAGTACGAGCCTTTTTGGATGAGTTTTGAATCTTGTAAGCTTGGAAAGTGGTTGTTTTGAAAAAAGAAAAAAGATGGGGGTTTTATTATGTGAATATACCCTTTTTGAAATAGAAGGGGCTTATCACCCTTTTAATTCTTATCTTTCACGTGGATGGATGAGGGAGTATGGTGATATAATATCACCCTTCCCCTTCATCTTTTTCATCTTCCCCAACACTCTATCTTATCCCATTTTCAAACTCATTTCTCCACACTAAAAATCCAAGCTTTCTTCATTATTTCTTCCATTCGGGCTTCGAGATTCAAGTATGTTAATCTCCACATCTCAAGCTTTAAGAAAAGTATAATCTTTTGGTAAAACGGTAAGATGGCCATTTATGGGTTTTTGGAGTTCTTCCTTTGATTTCAAGGTTGTAAATTCTTAACTAAGCTTACTCCTAATTGTTATCTCAAGGCTTGATTCGTTTCTCATGTTGGTTTGGTGGAAAGATGATTTGGGGGTTTTCTTCAAGCTTGAGTCAAGAGAGAAAGTTAAAGGGTTTTGCTTGGGATCTTGGTTTTGGGATTCTTTCTAAAAGGTCAGTACATCTCTGACTCCTACTCTTTTTGAGGATTATAAAGTGAATGCCTTGCTTGGTTTGTGGTTTAAGATTGCTAGATGTGCTGGTTTGGTAGCTTAAAGCTTGCAAATGGTAAATCCCAAATTAAATGTTAGTAAGCTGTAAAAATGGTAGTAAACCACTTAAAATACCTCTCATAACTTGTAGGTTCATTTTGGGGTGTTTCCATAAGGGTTTGGGGGTGTTGGAGATGATTTGCAAACTCTAGAAAATAAATTATGAGTTCAAGTATCGATACGAGTTGAAGGGGCGTATCGGTACGCCGAAGGAGTGTATCTTTACCCCATGTGTTAAAAATGATAAACACGAGCGATTCTTGAATGGCGTATTGGTACGCCTAAGGAGGGTATCGATACCCCCTATTCTACCAAAATTCCAATAGCTAAAAAGTGTATCGGTATGCTTAGGGGCGTACCAGTACCAATGGGGTATTAGTATACATTCTTCATGTATCAGAACAAGGTTGGTGGTTGAACCCCTTCACATGTGAAGCCGTATATTGATACGTATATGGAGGGTATCGATACCAACAGAGACGTATCGGTACACTTGGGTGGGTATCGATACTCATTGGGCAATCTGCTCGTAAATGTTGAAAACGAGTTTGAGGGGTTGATAATTTGACGGTTATGGCCCAATGGGGTTTTAAGGTGATAAAATGAATTGTAAAACTAAAAAATTGAGATTTAGCCCTCATGGATGAGAATAACGTGTAATAACTTAGTAAGCGATGAATCGAGATAACTATGATGGTTAGTGTTATGCCTTGGGGCATTTGTGATGGCTTGGTGCCACTTACCTCTTGGTAAGGTGTACGGATGCTCAAAGAGCATGTATTATCTTATGTTGTGGTAAAGGAATCTGGATGTCCTAGAGTCAGTACTAAGGTACTTGATTAAGGGGATGCGTACTTCAGGCTCAGTAAACAAGTACATCCAATGTACCCACAGGCTAAGTGATCTGGGTGCGGTTAGAAACCTATCTGTGGCTATGGTGATCCGGATAAGGCAATAAACTCGATATGCTGAGTGAGCTCGAGTAACTTGATATGTTGAGTTCTCGAGTAACTTGATAGGCTGAGTAACCTCAGGTAAGGACTACTTGTGGCTAATGTGATCCAAGTATGTCTAGGGCGTATCTGTGGCTATGGTGATCCGAATATAGTTCATCTAACCCAACGGCTGTGTTAACACGGGTAACTCAATGGCTATGTGAGCATGGGTAAAGTAGGGCTTCATTGGCCATACATGGATATATTTATATATGTTGCATGGATGCTATGGATGATAGCTTATGAAAGTATTAATTCGACAGGCTATGAGACCTCGAGTATGGAAAAGCTTTGTGGATCATGTAAGACTTTTTTTAGACTTAGTGATGTCTTGAGATAGGTGATCTAAGAACTCTAGATAGTGCAGGCTATATGGTGACTCATAGATAATGAAACCTTATCTATTGTAATCACTCATTTTTGTCTGTGTTGTATAATATTATAGTAGTATTGTTAATTAATATAATAGTATATATGTATTATCTTTAGTATGTAAAAAATAATAAAAAAATATTATTAAAAAAAGAAAAAAAGATATAAAATAAAAAACTAACTAAAAAAAGGCAAGCATGCGTCCACTTCACCCCCACCCCTTTGCATTGCCTATAAAAGGCCGGGGAAGGCAGCCATTGAAGCAGCGAAGGCACCCAAAAAAATGGGAGCCAAAGGCAACCCAAGCACAGTTTTCCAGAGGCTGAGAGCAGTGCTCTCGGCCCCAGCTGGTTCGATCCAGCATTCGATCGGAGGTCCCTTTGTGGTCTGATCGAGTTAGTTTCTGGCCATGACGAGATGGCACAGAGATTATGGTGAGGGTCGGTCAAAGCTTTTCATCTGAGTTTTTAGTGGGGTAAAATTCGATCCTTATCTCTGTATTTATTTTAATATTGGTTTAGAAATAGAGTGATATATAGTTTTGTATTTATTTAATATTGGCATATTTTTTAAATATACTTTTGTATGTTGTATTAGATTTAATACATGGTTTAGATATCATTATATATTAATGTATATGTTTAATTCACGTTTGGTTTTGTTGTTCATGTTTAATATACGTACCTTTGCCATGTTCGTGTTTTTATTTATGTTTATGTATGATTTATCATGTTTATTAAGTTGCATATCGGCGTATAAACTGTTAATGCGGTGCTCCCTTTTTCACGGGTAAACTTGGCTACCAGTCTAAGAAGTAGGTGGTAGTTTTCGTTTATCCCTTGAACACCGGAGCCCTTAAAATTTACTCGTACATATAACCAAATTTTAATTTAATCGTCACTTTAACCCGTTAAATTTGATATTAATAAAGCGGTAATTATTTGGCACCAATTTTGGACGGTGTGCGGGTGCTAATCCTTCCCCATCCGTAATCAACTCCCGAACCCAAGTTTTAAAAAAAGAATCTCTGGTTTTTGTTTTATTGGTGTCCGATCTACTAAAGTGACCGGTGGCGACTCCAAGTTTTTCAAAAATATGAGTTTTCTCCAAATTCTCCTTTTAAATAATTTGTTCAATTAAAAATGGGACCCCCTTTAATATTTAATTAATTATTTTTGTAGCGGCACCAGAAAAAATAGTCGCTACAGCATGGCGACTCAGCTGGGGACTTGATTTGTTTTTAAAAACACAAAAATTAGTTAAGCCATAAATTTTACCGCTTTACTAATATCAGAAGTTGCGAGTTAAAGTAACGATTAAACTAATATTTGTTTATAAATGAGAGTTTATTTTAACGTATTTAAAATTGGACATATAAACACGTTTGTCTAAGTGGAGCGGAAATGCTTTTGCTTTCGAGGGGATATTGTTCCTCCGTATAGGCCTAGCAAGTACCTTTGGGGCTCTACTACTCTATGTTTTCGTGGGAATATCGTTTCCCCGTATAGGCATAGAGGAATGAGTTCAACTAAATTGAACCCGATTGAGAGGAGCCTATAATGGGTGATGACTGGGGGCCTTGCTACCCTTACTATGGGACAACAAGGACAATTTGGGTACCTTTTAGCACCAAAATTGCATTTAGTGAACATAGAAAGCCCATCCCTCTTGAGCAATGCAAACAACCTAGAACATTAGAAGACATATGATTAGGCTTATTTCATGCTTCGAATTTTTCTTGCTTTCTCGTATTTATTTATTGCTTATTAATTGCATTAGATTTACTAACCCCTTTTTTGTCTTTTCTTCTGCATATCTTTTTGCATTCACATGACATGATATAAAGGGTATTCTCAAAATTGGTCACTCAATTAGAAAGCTTCACCATGAATGGAAGGTGTCTCAAGGCAGAAGATAAAAATATGAAGCTTCGACATCGGTACCAAAAATGCCCGAGCTAGTGATGATGTCAACCAAAAAAATAATATATATATATATATTTATTCTAATAGTCTCAAAGCGAGATACTATTTTTCTTAAAACTCAGAGTTCTTAGCTTTTCCAAAAAATGAGGTTTTAACTTGATCCTTTTATAAGGATGTTTTTTTAAATCATTCCATAAGGATATTTTTATCAACTACTTAATTTAATCCTTCCATAAGAGTATTTAAAAAATTGATTTCTTAACTTAAATCCTTCCCTAAAGATTTTTTTCTTTTTTCTTCTCCTTAAATTCAATTACTTAATTTAATTAATTCGGAGACAGAAGAGGGATTAGGAGTTAAAGTTGAAGCCTATCTCTAGAAGAACATGTTTTATCTTTTGTATCGAGAACTTTTTATATTCGATGAAAGTTGTTCTACAGTGATCATCTATGGAATTGAAACCTTTACTTGCATTCGTTCTTACATTTACTTTACATCATTTTAAAGGTATTGATTCGCGAGTGGTCATCAAATTAGAAATTATTCATAATAGATAGAAGGTTCTGTGATCAGATAGAAAGAGTATAAGCTCGAAGCCACAAAATACACAGGAGATTAGAGTGGGTTGTTCATTCAAAGGTTTTGAATCAGACATGGCAGATGATACCTGTACCAATGACAAGTGACATGAGATGCAAGATTTGAAGAAACAAATGGCCGAGATGATGGACATGATAACCGCCATGGCTAAAGAGAAGAAGATTGTTAGTTGGTCAAAAACCAAAGCATGAAGCTTGATAGTTAGAGTTCCACCCCCGAACAACGAGACTCTAGCCAATACAATAGTTCAAATCCATTTGTGATCCACATCAACAAACCATTAGGAGGTGCATCTGGGTCAAGTTCGAAGAAAGCAGAGGTAGGGCCGAAAGAAACTCGAGAAGCAAATAACGTGAAGAAGCACGTTCTAATTCCTATAAAATACGTTGAGCTACTCCTATGCTGGTTGAAATAAAACTCATCACCCCGGTTCAGTCTGTGCTAAAAGAACCTCCTTTCCCAAGAAGATACAAAAACCACGCCAGATACAGTTACCCTTTAGGAAGTTCGGGTCATACTACCAAGAATTGTGAAGCCTTAAAGAATAGAGTGCAAGACCTTATCAGAATAGAAATATTAGGGCCATAATACCAATGATCATTCGAGATACAAAATTGAAGATGAGTCAGTATCCAAGATGAGGTTCGAATCCTGATGTCTACTATTCGACGGATGGCCAAAAAGTGAGAGTCAAAGGTTATCATTTCGACATGATACCCATTTCATATGGAGAATTGTATCCACTATTGTTGGAGGCCCAGTTGATGAGTATAGTCTTCTTAACACCCATGCAACCTCCATATCCAGATTAGTACGACATCAATGCCCATTGTGAGTATCACCCCAAGATTCAAGGGCGTACCATCAAGAATTGCATTGCCTTCAAAAGATGAGTTCAAACTCTTTTAGAACTTGGAAAATGGAAATTTGAACCAAAGGTCAGCCTAATACAGTAGTAGGCCGTTTAGTAGAATCCGAGGGTAGGGATGAAAGTACTCTAAAAGAGGGGCACTCAATCGAATTGATGCTCAAGCAAACAAGCTTAAGTGAGAAAAAGATGATTTGAGAAAGGAGCTGAAGAGTTTGCATGATGATCATCGTAAGCTCCATTGCGTGTTCTCGAATGCTAGTTTGGGCGATACTCTTGAGGAGTGGAAGATTGACGCCATTCAACTGAAGAACGACTCTGAGTATTGGACGAGAAAAAATCAAACCATGCTTCTATCACATGATTTGAAAGAAGTCGAAAGTCGATGTGATATTCTCCGAGAAGTACTAAAGAATAGTATAGCCAAGAATGAGGTTTTGGATATGAGTCAGCCACAGTGTGAGGAAAAATCCAGTATCATTCAAACAAAAAATGCAATACTCTGAGAACAAGCAGATGAGCTCTAAACGTGTGAATGAGATCCGTGCTAAAGCCTATAAGCACATTGTATGTGAAAGCACTATAGAGCTATCTCTCAAGTTGCGAACGGCCAAACAAGAAATATGATAAAAGGAAAATGACATGAAGGTTGCCATTTCCCAAGCATGTAAAGCTGCTCAGCAAGTGACGAACTTGGCCGATGCAATGACGTTGTTAAGTCAAAATCTCGATTCAGCGCTAGACCACGGAGGAAAGTTGACTTGGTTGCTAGAAGAAATTAAGAAGTTAGGTGCTAGGGCTCATCATTATTTGTAAAAATCTGACATCTGATGTAAACAAAATCTTTTATTCTCAATAAAAGTTGTTCTATGGGGACCACTTTTAGAATCAATGTCTTGTTGTATACATGTTTACATTTTAGCACTGCATTACATTGCATTGAGCATTTATTGCATATTTAACAGGACATTATCATTTGACAACATTGCATTACCTTGGTGTTCGATAACAATAATTTGAGAACCAGTTAAAACTTTATCATGGACAAAATAATTGAACAAACTCATAGATTAAAACTCGAGCAATTAAAAGATAGACTTGAGAAAGAGGTTAGGGAAAGAGGAAGAGTTGTCGCCTTCAATACTAAGGAACTTTGCTTAATCCCTGATTTGGTCATTCCATTGGATTTCAAGGTTTCTAGCTTCGATAGTTTGACAATGCCTACCGTAGCATGGTGTAATCGATTAAGTAGAAACCAAGTTCGATCTTGGGGAGATTTAGCCAACGCCTTTTTGGGTCAATATAGATATTTAGATTTAGCCTCAAGTCACTAGTTTCTTCAAGGCATAAAGATGAGACCTGATGAGAGCTTCAAAGAACATGCTTTAAGGCTGCGGAGTTCAGCAGCACAGATACTGCCTCTTATAGTCAAAGAAGAAATGATTCCCTTGTTTCATGCAAGTATTCCTCCTTTCTTCTTCGATAAGATAGATTAAGGGGTAGCTTTGAAGATTTTTTGACGGATAGAAAAATAATAGAATACATGATCCAAAAAAGAAAATTGGAGCCTGACAAGACCGTTCTTGAAGACAAAGAGATCAATGAGTGTTGCCTTCAAGGTTTTCGCAAAAGAAGAAGGCCCGCAAATCTTGTCAAGTCACTGTAAAAAATCCATCGAGCAAGTGCAGATCTTGAGATATTCAGGGTACCCATTTCAAATTTGTTCACTAATTTGGTCGAAGGTCGTTACCTTACTCCTAGGCTGTTGAAGATTACGCCTGACTCATCTGCCTAAAGTTTTGATCTAGATAGTAGTTGTGGTTTTCACATGGCGACACCGGGACATGCCACCAAGAGGTGTAGGTCATTTCTGGAAGAAATCAGAAAATTGGTTGATGATGGAGTCCTGACACAAGAGTTGATCCAGCAGTGAAAGACAAAGGAGATAGGGCAAGCATATACCACGTTGAGAAGGCCATAATGAGTTGGCACCCTGAGGACGATTCAAAAGTCCCTATGCTTGGGCTTTCACCTTTTTTCACCTATGTACATTTTGGTTTCTCCTTTTTGAGAACAAACAAAGCCTACGATTTAATCCTTGAAACAATATAAAAATTTTGTAAAAACACATGTTTATTTATTCTTGTTAGAATTAAAATCGTGTTTTCTTTAATTCTTACTTAGAAAACATTTTGCATTTTTGATTCTATAAACATCTCATTCGTTGTCATGGGGTAATTTTTATTCTCCCATACGCATATACACATTTTGTGAAAAAGACATGCATATGTATATATTGTTTTTATCTAGTCCTCGAATCTCATTTGCAGAGTACCTTTGATTCATATATAAAGAATAATTCTAAGCTGCTTATGTTTAGAATAAATTGAATGTTATGATGATATTGCAAATGTGAGTATCTGCTAATCCATTTAGGCCTATGGAGGAACAAAGTGAGTGTTTAGATAATGGGCAGATCTCATTTATGGAATTCCCCTATCAAGCATTTGTTGTTTAAGATCCTTGAATCGAATGTTGACCCTAAACCTCTACCCCATAAAGAATATCTCTAGATGTCTATAAATGAGACAACAAATGAAATTTGTTCACTTTTCAAGGAAGAAGAAATGAGACCAGATATACGAAGGCCAGAGAATCACCAAAAAATGGTTGAAGACAAATAGGAAAATTCCAACCAGAATGACGAAGCAATCAAGGATGAGTAATACAATAAAGAGAAAAAAAGACACATGAAGAATTCTCTAGTCAATAGGCGTCAGTTTAGAAAGGCCGTGAAGAATGGATTACTTTCAAGCAGAAAATAGACATCAATGTCCATGTATAGATACATTTGAATAAAAAGAAAGGGACTCAAGACTGAAAGCCCAAAATGGGCAGTCTAAGAAAAAAAAGAAATAAATAAAGAAAAAAAATAAAGAAAGAGATTACACTCCACTATTTGGGTTTACTAAAAGGTATTCCTAGATAATAGTGCTTAAAAAGAGAGAAACGAGTAAAATTTTTGGGGCACTCCTCTATAGCGAAAAACTGATTAGCTCAAAAGGTGGTTGTATGCATCATCCATCTTTTAAGTCAAAAGTGGAGTAGCTCCATCCATCTTTTAAGTCATGACTATGCCGAGTAACTCGAGGTTCTGTTGTATGCTCTATCATTATCCTTGAGACAAAGGATTGTGATGAGTTGAATTCCCTTAAAAGAAAAAAAAGAAAAGAAAGAAAAAAATAAAAAGAATAAAAGAGAAAAGAATATTTCATATGAGAACTCCTAGATTAAGCAATATAAGAATAAGATTTTGAAGAGCCTTACAGGGTTGATCATCTTGAAATAGAAGCGCATTTCAAGGCTGAGTCAAGGCTTATAAGCCTGAAGACTTCTAAATTTGGAAAGAAGGAAATGAACTCTAGGGTGAAAACCCAAAAAATGGGCAATCTAGAGCGATCCAAAGAAATAAAGAGAAAATATAGATTTCATCTGAGCCTGCCAAGTATAGGATTAAAGTAATTCTAGAGAAATATTTCGTTCAAGTAAATATCAATTTTGAAGAACCTTGAAGGAATCAATCACCTTTGAATAAAAACGAGAACCAATATCTAGCCAGAATGCAAGGCGACTTACAATTATAGAGAAAAGAAAATGAACTATAGGGTGAAAATCCAAAAATTGGCAGTCTAGAATGATCCAAAGAATGAAAGAGAAGAATAATGAGCATATCCAGTTTACACAAGTACAGAAATGCAGTTTCACATGGCCTACAAGCCTACAAAGACCATTATGATCATCCATAGATATCTAAGTTGGATGAGTAGTCTTCAGACTACATTCCGCCTATAAGGGATAACCTTTCTTCAAGGAACGTCAAACTTCAAGTGCCTGATCGACACCATAAATGAGGGAATGATAGAGAATGGTGAGTTGGTGAGATTAAGAGAGCTACCTTAAATGGGTTAGAAATTAGGTATGGGAATTATTCATTTCAAAAGACTAATAGACTAAAAAAGATCACACATATGCATATATCTCCACAATAGTTAAGATTTTCTAAACATACGCTTTATGTGGAATTGATCTTTGTCTATTTGAGGCAAACTTACTATTGCATTCAATATTTTGGGTTCAAACATTATTTTTAAATGTTTGTCATTTTCTCTAAATTTTGATTAAAAAGCGATTGACATTCTTTTAATCTTCATTATTTTCTTATAAATTAAAGTAAATTGCCTTTTTGCATTACATTATTTTGAGATTTAAAGCATATGGACTTAGGGTTGATTTCCCTGAGATGCTTCGACTGAGTTCAGCAAAGAAGGATTAAACTTAAGGAATTCAGGGAATTGAGGCATTTTGCTCGCCCCAGTAATGATATAGAGGAGGACTCTGCATGTCGGGTCAGTACCAACAAAATAATTGAACCCAAGCTTGAATGGGGCTACGATACTACGCGAGATAGCATGAACACACGACAGAAGAATATATGGACATAGAGTTAGTTTTCACCAAGATGTTTTAATTGAGTTCAAAGAAGATAGAATTCAAAGGTGAGTACAGGGAATTGAGGCATTTTGCTCTCCCTAATGATGAGATAGATCAAGACTCCACATGATGGGTCAGAGACTTGGAAGTATAAGAATCAAAGGCAGAGTATTTAGTGAAGATGGGTAGTAACTTTAAAGCTGAGTAAGCTTTCCATGAAAAAAATTTCAAAGCATGTTGCTTAACCAGATGAAAAATTAAGAGTATACTTCAAAAGAAATGAATGAAAAAAATCTGAGAATAACCTTTCAAGGAATATGATTTTAAAATAGATTTGAAAAAAGTATTTAAAGACAAACAAAGACTTTGATCTACAACTTCATGTTGAAGAAGTAGACCTTATTGAAGATTTCCTATTGGTAGCCATGTTAGCATGAATTTGGTTCTTTGATTCGCAGTTTCATGTTGAAGAGGTAGATCCTATTGAAGAATTTCAATTGATAGCCATGTTACCGTGAATCTAGATTTTAAAAAGGATATTGGTAGCCATGTTGGCGTAAATCCAGCTCTTAAGTCCTTCAGGCCATCAGTAAGTCCTTCGGGGATGATGATAAGTCCTTCGGGCCATGAATAAGTTTTTTGGGCATGATGCTAACCTGATTGTGATGTCAAGACTGGTAGAAACTATAACATCATTTTAAGAGATATTGGTAGCCGTGTTGGCGTGAATCCAGTTATTTAGTCTGCAGCTTCATGTTAAAGACGGTCAGAAACTGGGACATCCTGCAAGGTTTTCCAATCTTCAGATTTCAAGAAAGCAGTGAAAATCATATTGTAGTTTCAAAGCGAGATACCCTTTGATGCCAAGACGATCAGAAATTGAGGCATTCTTCAAATATTTCTAGTCTTCAGCCTTTTGGGAAGCAGTAGAAAATTTTCGGTACTCATGCCATAGGAAACGTGGTTCTATTTTCAAAGATAAAGGTTCTATATAGGAAGAACCCACATTTTCAAGACTTTGAAGTGAAAGGTTCTATATAGGAAGAACCTATAACTTCAAGATTTCAGAGTAAAAGGTTCAATATAGGAAGAACCCAACAAGTTCTATATAGTAAGAACTTGTAGCTCAAAAGATTCGAAGCAAAATGTTTTACATAGGAAGAGCCCGCAACTTCAAAGATTTTAGAGCAAAAGGTTCTAATAGGAAGAACCCGCCGCTTTAGCGTTTTCAGAGTAAAAAGTTCTATATAGGAAGAACTAGTAGCTTCGAGATTTTAGAGTGGGAGGTTCTATACAGGAATAACCCATAGCTTTAACACTTCGAGGTGAAATGTTCTATTAGGAAGAACCCATAGCTCAAAGACTTCAAAACGGAGTGTTTTATATAGGAAAAAATCACCACTCTAGATTTTAGGAAAAAGAAAAGGAAGTGAAAAAAAGAAGAAAGAAAAAGAAAAAAAGAGAAAAAGGAAAAAGAAAAAAAGGAAGAAAAAAACAAAAAAACAAAAAGAGAACCAAAGTGAAAATCTGAAAGAGCACTTTAAAAAAATAGAAGCAAAGAGATGATCAAAGTCGATCGACCAGAAATATGTATGTAAAGACCAGGAAAGATTTTGATCTACAACCTCGTATTTTGGAGAAATAGATCTCATCAAAGATTTCAATTCGTGACTTCGCCTATGAAAAGGTGGACCTTATCAAAGAATCAAGAGTCTTTTGTACTCGCCCAATTATGATATTTCATTTTTGTTGATACCAAGATGATAAAAAATCAGGACATCATCTTGAGAATTTCCATTTCTTTAGACTTTTGGGAAGAATCAGGAATTCTTGGTACTCGCTCCATCAGAAAATAGAGAGTTGTATTTGAAGACAAAGGTTCTATGTAGGAAGAACCCACGTCTTCAAAATTCCAAGACAAAAGTTCAATATAGGAAGATCTAATAACCCTAAGATTTCAGAGTAAGAGGTTCCATATAGGAGGAACTCATGACTATAAGCAAAATGTTCTATCTAGGAAGAACCTGCAGCTCAAAAGACTTTGAAGCAAAGAGTTTTATATAGCAGAAACTAATGCTTCAAGATTTCAAGACTAGAAGTTCTATGTAGGGAGAACTCTCAATTTGAAGAATCCAAGACGCAAAAGGTTCTATTTAGGGAGAACCTGCATCATTGATAGTTAAAGGCAAAAATTTCTATATAGGAATGACTTGCAGCCCAAAGACTTTACCTAGGACAAGCTAAAGTTCTATATAGGGAGAATTTGTTTTTCCAAGGTTCCTGTCAGAAGAAGAGGGAACAATTCTATATAGGAAGAACTTGTGACCTCAAATTTCTGATTTGAAGATTTTGTCTTCCCCAACGAGTCCTCCATTTAGAATATTGAAGCTTGAAAAGTTGGTCGAGGAATAGCGGAAAGTTCCAGAAGAACATGTGATTTCGAAGACAAGGACAAGGAAGTAAGACAAAAATGAGTGCTTTTGATCGTTGCTTTGTTCTAGTTTCACAAGAACAAGTAAAGAGTGGCAGCTGTAATCACTCTTTATGTCCGGGTTGTATAATATTATAGTAGTATTGTTAATTAATATAATATTATATATGTATTATATTTAATATGTAAAATAATAATAATAATAATAATATTATTAAAAAATAAAAAAGATATAAAATTAAAAAAAAAACTAAATAAAAAGGCAAGCAAGTGGACGCCATGCATTGCCTATAAAAGGCGGGGGCAGCCACTGAAGCAACGAAGGCACCCAAAAATGGGAGCCGATGTCGAGCTAAGGCACCCAAAAAATGGGTAGCTGGTTCGATCCAGCATTCGATCGAGGGTCCCTTTGTGGTCCGATCGAGTTAATTTTTGGGCCATGACGAGATGGTACGAAGATCTTGGTGAGGGTCGGTCAAAGTTTTTTATCTGAGTTTTTAGTGGGGTAAAATTTGATCCTTATCTCTGTATTTATTTTAATATTGGTTTAGAAATAGAGTGATATATAGTTTTGTATTTATTTAATATTGGCATGTTTTTTTTAAATATATTTTTGTATGTTGTATTAGATTTAATACATGGTTTAGATATCATGATATATTAATGTACATGTTTAATTTTCATTTAATTTTGTTGTTCATGTTTAATATACGTACCTTTGCCATGTTCATGTTTTTATTTATGTTTATGTATGATTTATCATGTTTATTAAGTTGCATATCGGTGTATAAACTGTTAAAGTGGTGCTCCCTTTTTCGAGGGTAAACTTGGCTACCAGTCTGAGAAGTATGTGGTAATTTTCATTTATACCTCGAACACTAGAGCCCTTAAAATTTACTCGTACATATAACCAAATTTTAGTTTAATCGTCACTTTAACTCATTAAATTTGATATTAATAAAGCGGTAATTATTTGGTACCAATTTTGGGCAGTGTGGGGGTGCTAATCCTTCCCCATCCGTAATCAACTCATGAACCCAAGTTTAAAAAAAGAATATCTGGTTTTCATTTTAATGGTGTCTAGCCTACCAAAGTGACCGGTGGCGACTCCAAGTTTTTTCAAAAATATAAGTTTTCCCTAAATTCCCCTTTTAAATAATTTTTCAAATAAAAACGGGACCCTCTTTAATATTTAATTAATTATTTTTGTAGCAGCGTTGGAAAAATAGTCGCTACATCTATGCTCTCTAAACTATAATTATCTTGCATCCTTATTTTATGATAATCGCGAATTTTGGTGAAGTATAAATGTACCACTGAGCTTTGTAAGCTCAGCGTTTGGAATTGTTATTTTCGTTCGTAGGTTAGAAGGTGGATCGTGGCCAAGGAGCACATCAAGAAGAAATTTCCCAATACCACTTCGCTTTAAAGTACAATGCTTAGTGTTTAGTTTTGGGTTTATGTATTTATAGTACCTTGCGAGTTATTGAGTCTGTAAACTCTATTGAAATGTTATTTTGGTATACGGTGTTTTAAACTTGGAGCTCCTATTTTGTAAACTTATTTATAATAATTATTTGATTACATAGAATTATGGACGATTTGATATATTGAAAATAGCTAAACTTATGCTTTTTTTAAATAGAATTTCCGTTGGTTGATTTTGGATGGCCCAGATGTAGTACATCATATTTGAATTGGGATCGAGGTGTTACATTTAGTGGTATCAAAGCTTAGGTTTAGCCAGTTTTAGGAAAACCCGGGGTGGTATAGAGTCGTAGTAATGTGTATACTGAATACAAGCCCCTAGATTTAAGTTGTACTCTTCCAAGACTGGGAATCCTGATGTTGTTGCCTTGTTTCCTTGTGTTTTTAGAATGTTCGATGGCAGGTGATGCCAAAAGCGACCAAGAAAGTCGTGAGGAAAGCCATGTCTCTCAAGAGGAAGACTTTAGTAAGGAGTCTGTCCTAGATGTAGGAGACACAAGCCTTCCTGGGGTACCGGAAGTAGAGGGGTGAACCACTTTCATGATTTTACCTTTGCTCTTTTGCAAGTGCTGCAAGCTATCCCGAGGCAATCTGAGACACCTCACAAGACCCATGTTGAAAGTCTTCACCGTTATGGACCTAAAGATTTTGATGGTTTGGGTGAGGATGACCTGATCAAAGCTGACCAATGGTTAAGAGACACTTAGAGGATTTTGAGATAGATGATGGAGAGTCTAGAGGATGACTTCGATTGCATTGTCTTCCTTCTTAAAGGCAGTACACATGAGTGGTGAGAGACTGTTGAGTTAGGACTACAAGCTACATTTCCAATGTGTGATGTTTTCTTGGACGAGTTTAGGAAGAAGTACATCAGAAAGGTTCACATGGATGAGATAAGAGATCAGTTCCTGCATCTAGTTTAGGGGGACCGAAAAATGTTTAAGTATGAGCAACACTGAGGAGTGAGGTGTAAGAGGAACACTGCGGAGTGAGGTGTAAGAGGTTTAGATATGGGTTGAAAGTGGACCTTCAGATGCACGTGACACGGGGTTCACTTCAGGCTGTAACTTAGAGGAAATAATTACAGGCAATGTATTATCGGTTCCCAAGTAAGCATATTTTAGTTGTTCTGGCAATTGTTTCAACTCAAGAATCGATGGTTGTTCAATGGAGGGCTTTTCGAATTTATCTTCCTTACCTGAGTAATCCAGTGGTTCAAAGGATGTACTTGGTCGATTGACTAACCAATTTGCCTTTTCTTGTTATTCCTCATCAATCGGTTCTTCACACTCCTCAAGTTCCTCTTGATCGGCAATGTAGTTGCCGAGGCAACTAAATTCCTTGTCGAAGTTGAACTCTACTGTGGCATGAAGAAGTTGGCATTATTCCGGATCATCAGCATGCCTTAGTGTTTGGAACACATTTAGTTTAACTTGCTGGTCATTCACCCTCATTGTGAGTTTTCCCTTTTCAACATCGATCAAGGTTCTCCCTGTTGCTAGGAAGAGTCTCCCGAGAATGATAGGTGCATGCCCATCTGCTTCACAATCCAAAACAATAAAGTCAGCGGGAAAAATAAATTTATCAACTTTTACAAGTATGTCTTCGACTTTTCCCTCTGGATGCACATAGGATTTGTCGGCTAGCTGTAGCATAACTATTGTAGGTCTTGCCTTCTCGATTCCTAGTTTTTGGAAAATTGATTTAGGCATCAAGTTTATGCTTGCTCCAAGGTCACATAATGCTTTCCCGACATAGTGGTTTCCAATGGAACAATGTATTGTGAAACTTTCGGGATCGTTCAACTTGGGTGGCATGCGATTGTGCAACATGGCGATGCATCCCTCTGTTGTGGCAACTGTTTCAAACTCTCCTAGCCTTGTTCTCTTAGACACAATGTCTTTAAGAAACTTGGCATAGTTCGACATTTTTTCAATTGCTTCAACCAATGGCAAGTTGATGTGGTCTTGCTTTAGGATATCAAGAAACTTTCTGAATTGATATTCTTGCTTTTGTCGCTTCAACCTTTGTAGGAATGGTGGTGGAAGTCGGATATCTTTGATCCTTTCATGGTATGGAACCTGATTGACAGCATTGTCGGGGCAACCAGAGTTGTCGAGGCATCATCAACTGGGGTTGTCGTGGCGTGCCTGTCGTTGGTTACCTAGGCATGCTTATCGCTAGTTGCTGAGGCATTTCCTGGTTCAGCATCTGAGGCTTTTCCGCTGAGTTCGTCTTGTTCTTTTTGTGGAGTTTTGTTTGATGAGCGAGCTTGAGCCTCTTTAAGTTGTTGGCCACTTCTAGTGGTGATCGCCTTACATTGCTCATGGCCAGTTCCTCTTGCGACTTCAATATTGTTAGGTAAACCTCATTGCGGTCTAGTATTCAGGTTTTAAGCAAATTGTTCGACTTGATTTTCCAATGATTTGATTGCCGCCTCTTGGTTTTGTAATCTCATCTCGGTCCTGTTAATAAAAGCATCAGTTCTTTTTATGAAGTTACTATTCTCAGCCATATAAGATTCAGTTTTCAACATAAAAGCATTGAGAGAATTTTCCAAAGAACTAGATGTTGTTGGTTGTTGCTGCAGCAACTGTTTCTGTGGCATATTCTGCTGGAATCCCGATACTTGTGCATTCTGATTGTTCTGGTTTAGAGCATTGTTGGGATTACTCCATGAGAAATTTGGGTGCTTCTTTCAGGCTGGATTGTATGTGTTGGATATCACATTGTTGTTCCGGTTGTAATTCTCTACATAAAATCTGGATTTTGGATTCTACATACATTCAGAAGAATCATGGTTACCACCACATAACTCAAAAAAGGAATCCATTACCTTGACTTCCTGTGTGTTGTTTAGTTTCTGCATGTTCTGGACCATCTTAGTTAGAATGGCCAATTGTGCCAAAATTGAGTCTGATGATCCCATTTCATGTATTGTGGCTTGGCGTCTAACTCCTCCTCTTCTAGCAGATGGGAATTGATAATCATTCTTGGCAAGCCTGTTTAGAATTTGCATTGCTTCCTCTGGTGACTTATCTAGGAGTATGTCGTTTGCCGAGGCATCTAGCATCATCCTTGTTGGTGTATTCACAGCGTTGTAAAACATTGTTACTTGTGTCCACATTGGGAATCCGTGTAGGGGGAATTTGTGTAGAAGTTCTCTATATCTCTCCCAAGCCTCGTAGATAGATTCATCATCTGCCTGGTGAAAAGAAGTAATTTCGTTACAAAGCCTATCAGTCAAATTTGTAGGATTAAATTGAGCAAGGAAATCATGACAAAGATCGGTCCAAGATCCTATTGATCCGGCAAGAATACTATTCAACAATGCTTTCGCCCTATCCCTCAGTGAATAGGGGAATAATCTTAGTCATAAAACATCGGGGGTGACTCCTTGTATTTTGAATAAATTGCAAATCTCGAGGAAAGATTTAAGATGTTGTCGTGCATCTTCAGTTGCTGAGCCGCCAAATTGACCAATTGTGTTGATCATATTGAACATCATCGGTTTCAACTCAAAATGGTCGGCTTCAATTTCAAGTGTAACAACTCCTGGATTGAGTCCTTCAAGATCTTCTTCAAGATAGTCTTGAATAGTTCTGTTTCGTGCAAGAATCACTCATCCTCATGCTGGAACATCTTGATTCATATTACCATCTTGATTAGCCATTGCTACTCTTAACCTTTTCCTGAGTCTTTGCAAGGTTCGTTCGATTTCTGGATCAAAGGGATATTCTGGTGTAATCGGTCTCGCCCTGGTCATATACCAATGCAAAACCAAAGTTTGTTAGCCTTTCGAATCTTAAGCGAGAAAAATAAAAAGTGCAAGAAAATAAAAACAAAGTTGCTATTGCCAATCCTCGGCAACGGTGCCAAAAACTTGTTGCGCGTAATAAGTGCTCCGCAATTGTATAAGTGTACACGTCGCAAGTTATAGTATAAAAGATATCGTCTTCACAGGGATTGGTGCCACTTCAAGAATCCAATCTCTTGCACTGTAAAAAGTAAAAACACAAGTAGGTGATTGTAGGAGTTTTAACTAACAACTAAACTAGAAAGCAAATAAGTAAAAGAAGATGTAATTAAATGAGAGAGAATAGGCCAGGTTATCATGAGTTGAGGTGTGATAGCCGATTGGATCATCTTGGTAAAACGGTGCAAGGGCAACTCAGTTGTCGTGGCAACTTGCACAGCGAGGTTGCCTTGGCAACTAATCGATGATTGTCTGGGCAACTACTTGGGCGTCTGGGCAGCAACTTCAAGGTTCGGCAGAGCGTTCTTCAATGGTTTCTTCTTATCCCTAAGTCGAAACTCTAGCTACTTGTGCATGCCTTGATAATACATCCCTGCGTGAATCAAGGGTGAACAACAACCAATCTTGCACTCCTCTTAGTCGTTGAAATCCTTAACTTATTCCTAAGCTGGATTAATCTTCACCATCAATAGATTGAATAAATACCATACTCATTCGTTTCTTGAATCTAACTCTCCTGATATTAGATAAATAGATGAAGTTACGAGATCCTCTCCCAATTCACTCGCAAACAAGAATAAGAACCAAGAATGAATAAACCTTGAATAGAAAGTGCAAACTCTTATTACCTAAACAAAATCCAATTGTTTCTCACAACCACAAAACACAATAACCATAGCCAAATAGATTTAGTTCATGGCTAGGTTCCAAAGAAACACAAGATAAAGAATTCCTAGCATAAACCTAATTGAACAAATAAGAAAAAGATGAAGAATGGTTGAAGCCTCTTTGTCGAAATCTCCCACTTTGATCTTGTCAAAATTTCTCTCCTCTCTCTTTGTCGAAATTTCTCTCCTCTCTCTCCCTTAGAGTTGACGGCATGATCTTTAATTTATAGGGCTAGGTTAAAGTCTTTTTTTTGAGAAAGAAGTTAAGTTGGAATTAAATATCTTTAAAGAATATAATTCTTTATTATATTTAAATTCCTTCTAGAATTTCTCATATCTTCTTGGGATTTAATTTCTCTTTAACCTCTTCATGGAAATCAAACTCCTTTGGGATTTAGCTTTGCTTCATGTCATCTTGGGCTTATCTAGTCATCAATTTCGACTACCATATCATCTTATTCCTTATCGAAAATTGCCTTGGCAACTAGCTCGGCATCTCCTTCATGCATTGCCCTAGCAACTGGTTCTAGCCTTGCTTTGGCAAGTGATTCTGCACATACACATAAAACACACCAAAGCAGTATCTTTTTCCACAAAATTGAGCAAAATATGAAATCAAGCTTGTCCACTAAGGAAACGATGCAAACATGCATGAATGACTAATAATGCAACTAATATGAGCCTAAGTCTAGCAATAATATGAATAAAAAGGGTAATAGAAATAGTACTTTTGAACACTTAACAAGCAACACTGAGGAGTGAGGTGTAAGAGGTTTAGATATGGGTTGAAAGTGGACCTTCAGATGCACGTGATACGGGGTTCACTTAAGGACATTCTCAGAGTTAGCCAATGGTTGAAATGCACTTAAATGACTTCAAGGTTCAAAATCGAGTTAGGTTGAAGACTCTAGAGGCCACATTATAGGAACCCAAGACATCATAAGTCCTTTACCGGTTCTGTTTAAGAGGTCCCGTGCTCTAAGGAGTTTAAAAATGAGTTGTTTTAGATAAGCTATCAAGGGACGATCAAGGATCAAGATCGAGGGTTTATAGGGGCTCTTTGATTTTTGCTCTTGAGGGGAGTACTGAGGGTTCAGACGAAGCATTGCTCCCACCGGCTTCTTACTTTGGAGGGTTTGCTAGAGGGGTCGGGCACCAGGTCACATGGCGAAAGACTACCCAATGATGGATGAAGGTATACCAGTTCAGTCTTAGAGGTTGACTCCTCGGCATGGTCTGAGTTTTGCTAGTGACGGTGCTAAGAAATCGTCTGGATATCAGGGTAGAGGTACTGTGAGACCTACTATTAGAGTCGACGCTCGAGTTGTTGCTAGACAATTTGTTGTTCAGGCTAGGAATGATAGCTTTGCCCCCAGTGATATTTCAAGTACCTATGTTTCACTTTGGTTTTGGTTGTTGCTTTGATGATAATATGTTTTCTCATTCATGCAACTGTGGTAAGATCTAGAGGTTGATGTTGGATTGGTTGATCTGTCAGTTATGTAAGTGTCTATAGGTAAGGTTTTTACAGAGGGTGATGAATGGGGATTGAGAGTAATAGTCCCTGGGGAGTTGTCAAAACATAAACTAGATGAAATCCCTACAAGAAAACTGCAAATACCTTTCATGTTGGTTCTATAGGCGCTAATCCGCTACACAGTTCTGATTACGTCAGCAAACCAGGGCCGATCTTGAGATTTTGGAAGCCCGAGAAAAACCGAAAAATTATGCCCATAATAATAAGTGTTCAAAAAATTAAATTCTAAGAGTAGGTCTCTAATAATAAATATTGAAAATAATAAATTTTAAGACTATGCCCATAATAACAAATATTTAAAAATTTTAAATTTTAAGAGTAAGCCTCAAATAACAAATATTGGGAAGAATTCAGCCTCTAATAACAATCATTGAAAAATTTGCCCCCCAATAAAAATATTAAAAACGAATTTTAAGAGTATACCCCTAATAGCCGTTATTGAAAAAAATAATAATTTTAAGAGTATGTCCATAATAAAAAATATTTTAAAAAGAGCTTTTAATAAGAAGTATTAAAAATTTGAACCACAAATAACAAGTATTAAAAAAATAGAACACAAATAACAAGTATTGAACAATTTAGACCCATAATAAAAATATTAAAAAAATAAATTTTAAGAGCATCATCTAATTTTCAGAACCCTAACTTTTAGGGATTAAAAAAACATTTATTGCTAGTGTTGTCTTGCTCTTGTTGTTTTGGAATATGAGCTCCTCACTTATACTTGTTTTGGTCTAGTTTGGGAGTATGGTTTTCGGATTGGTCCAGAATATTCTCAATATTCATCCGACTCCCACTCCGACCCGACGTCGTTATTTGGATGCACTCACCTCTTTGATCTTGTAGTTGGTTTTAGTTTAATGAATTTTCTTTTAAAAACCACATAACGTTTAGTGTACGAAATAAATATCTTATGAAATATGTGGATGTGAGGATAATGTGAATAAACCCATAAAACACGTTCGATATCAGAAACATACAACGTACGAAAAATAGAAAATAAAAACAAAGGAAAAGAGACAAAAAGGACGAAATCACTGTCAATTGTCATAAGAGATTGGCGGAGGTATGCAAGAAAAATAAGATGGGTTTTATAATAAAAATAAATTATTTGATGACTAGTGGTCCTCATTCCACGTACGATGTCAAAATAATCTGAATTAATATTTAAAAATTATAAAATGTATACATTAAACACATGATGATTTCTCAATTTGTTTGTTCCGACAAGCTACAACTCGAAATCGAATGATATCAACATAAAAATAATACCTGATGCACGTGAGCTGTTTCTTACTGGGGAAAGGAGTGAAATCCATTGTGGCTACTTGGAGGATGTTTATCCAATCCATTTATGCATATGAAATCCATTGTGAGCTTTTACGAAATGGTTGGTCCAGTCTATTACATCTGCAAACAACATAAAAGGATCTATGTAATCACTGACATACACGAATCAAAAATAACCGCCTTGAGAGTTACTATAACGATTATCGAAAACCTATAAAAATTATCCGTAAAAATGCGTCATAAAACAGAAATGAATGTGGTCACTTGTTTTATCCGGACTTTTTTATTTATTTTTTGTGTATATTACTACTACTATTATTACTCATATAATATAAAACCATAAAAAAACTCATGTAAAAGATCTATTAATTAAAAACAGATCATAAAATAAATAAGGGTAAACTACATTAGTAGTCACCGAACTATGATTTCTTTCCTATTTTGGTCACCAAACTATTTTTTAGCAAAAACATCACTAATGTTATGTTTCCTTCTTATTTTGGTCATCGAACTATTTTTTTTGGCAAAAACATCACTAACATTATGTTTCTTTCCTATTTTGATCACCGACTGTTTTACTGACGTGAAATTTTATTTTTTTTAAGTTTCCATATCATTTCTTCTCTCTCCTCGTAAGCAATATATGTTATTTTATAATATTTTTATTCAAACTAACAGGATAGTGACACGTGTCACTGCCTATTAGTGAAATAAAATGAATGAAAAATCAAGCATCTTATGCAACCAGAGAGATTCAACTAATAGACGGTTAAACGTGTCACCATCCTATTAGCGGTCACACGTGTTGAATCTCTCTGGTTGCATAAGGAGCTTAATTTTTCATTCCTTTTATTCTATTAATAGGCAGTGACACGTGTCACAATCATGTTAGTTTGAATAAAAATATTATAAAATAACATATATTGCTTACGAGAAGAGAAAAAAATGACATAAAAAATTTTAAAAAATAAAATAAAATTCTAACCGTTAAATTTTTAACAGCCGGTGACCAAAATAGAAAGAAAATATAACGTTAGTAATATTTTTGTAAAAAAAATAATTCGGTGACCAAAATAGGAAGGAAACATAACGTTAATGATGTTTTTGCTAAAAAATAATTCGGTGAACAAATTAAAAAAGAAACCATAGTTCGATGACTACTGGTGTAGTTTACTCAATAAATAAATGATCCATACACACAAATAAAAGGCTCAATTTTAAACTAAACCCTAAAAATCTGACATCTTTTCTTTACAACATAGCTATCCAGGAGCCGTTAGATCTAGGTGAGATCTTACAGTTCAGATCGCCCAAGAGAAGCACCACACGAATCACCACTCGCGCATAGCCTTCACGCGCTCGTCGTTTGAACTTCTACCAGACGCTTCATCTTTCCCGATTGACGTCGAGCACAATTGTGACCATTGTAGCGATGTCCTCTTTTGCTAAAAAAAACGTGGATTTCGAAGGTGTTTGTGATTTTTTGGATATAAAACGTTTATTCCGTGGGGTTTAAGAAAAAAACTGCATTTTAAAAATTAACTTCTATGCCCACACTACAAAAATTAACTTCTAAACCTTAACTTTATATTATAAACCCTAAACTCTAAAAATACACCATACCTATAATTCATTAAATCCTAAACCTATTTTTTTAGTGTAGATATAAAAAAAACACTGAAAAGAGATAGGAAGGAAACATAACGTTAATGATGTTTTTGCTAAAAAATAATTCGGTGAACAAATTAAAAAAGAAACCATAGTTCGATGACTACTGGTGTAGTTTACTCAATAAATAAATGATCCATACACACAAATAAAAGGCTCAATTTTAAACTAAACCCTAAAAATCTGACATCTTTTCTTTACAGCATAGCCATCCAGGAGCCGTTAGATCTGGGTGAGATCTAACAGTTCAGATCGCCCAAGAGAAGCACCACACGAATCACCACTCGCGCATAGCCTTCACGCGCTCGTCGTTTGAACTTCTACCAGACGCTTCATCTTTCCCGATTGACGTCGAGCACAATTGTGACCATTGTAGCGATGTCCTATTTTGCTAAAAAACGTGGATTTCGAAGGTGTTTGTGATTTTTTGGATATAAAACGTTTATTCCGTGGGGTTTAAGAAAAAAACCACATTTTAAAAATTGGAGTCGCCACCAGCCACTTAGGTAGGCTGGACACCATAAAACCAGAGATTTAAAAACTGTTGGGTTCGGGAGTCAGTTACGGATGGGGAAGGATTAGCACCCCCACACCGCCCGAAATTGGTACTTTAATAATTACCGCTTCATTAATATTAGACTTTCTGGATTAAAGTGACGATTAGTTTAAAATTTGGTTATAATTGCGAATAAATTTTAAAGACCCCGTTATCCGAGGGTAAACGCTCAACCACTATCACTACGCCTGATACTGGCCCCGTTTACGCTCGGATAAAAGGACACCGCATTGACAATTTATATATCCCATTATGCAAACTTAGTGAGCAAAATATAAAACATGGCAAATAATTTAAATACAATGCAAATAAATATTAACATAATAAAATACTAATCTAATAAAATATTAATCTAAAACATACATACATAAATATTAATCTAACTCATAAATAAAAACATATCTAACATAAATAAAATACTAACATTCATAAATATTAATTTAAAACACAAATAAATATTATTCTAACACATAAATAAAAACGAATCTAATATAAAGAAAATATTAATATAAAACACAAGTTTAAAACATATTAAATACTAATCTAAAACATAAACATACAAACTAAAAATAAGACTACAATTTTAAAGTAACTAATACTTCATTAAATTATAAAAATTACAACACTAATAAAAAAGGGAAGAAAATATACCTAACTAGGAGCTCGAATGACGAACCCCAACTGAACTCCAACGAGATCTACCGCGACCCCTCCAAAAATATTAACTAGATCGGACCTAAAATAGGACCCCGATCGAATGTTGGATCGAACCAACTAGGGCCGAGGGCACTGCCCCCAACCCCGGCCAGCCTTGCGGCCGGCCTAGCCCCCACGATTTGGGGGCAATTCAATTGCCAATTTTATTTGGCAATTTAGGCGTCCAAATTGGCGTGAAATTTGCTGCCTATTTATAGGCCAAAGGGGATGGGTTAAGGGTGACGTGGAGCACCCTGCTCCACGCAATTTTCTTTTTTTTTTAATAATATTTTTTTTTATTTTTTTATTAATTTTATATTATTATTAAAATAATACTAATAACACTAAAACCCGGTCAAAATGAGTGATTACAGTTGCCCCTCTTTGCTTGTTCTTGTGAAACGAGGACAAAGCAAAGATCAAAAGCACTCATTTTTGACCTACTTTCTCGTCTTTGGCTTCGGAATCACGTGTTCTTCTGGAACTATCCGCTCTTCCTTAGCTGAATCTTCAGGCTCGTAAGTTCTTCCTATATAGAGCTTCGTCACCTTCCGATCTTGGAGTTATAGGCTCTTTCTACATAGAACCCTTCACTTTGAAGCCTCGAGTTATGAGTCACTCCTATATAGAACCTTTCATTCTGAGACGGTGCAGCTTGGAGTCCTTCCTATATAGAACTCTTCGCCTTCAACGCTGGTTTCTCCTATATAAAACCTTCTGCGTCGCTGATGGATTCTTCCGACTGGGAGTTCC
This sequence comes from Hibiscus mutabilis, assembly GCA_019671005.1. NCBI lineage: Eukaryota > Viridiplantae > Streptophyta > Magnoliopsida > Malvales > Malvaceae > Hibiscus > Hibiscus mutabilis. The sequence goes on from CM033744.1 coordinate 6,566,001, forward strand.
TCCTATATAGAACTGCTAGTCTTCAAACCCTGGAGCCGTCAGTCCTTCCTATATAGAACTTTTGGCGTCTGAAATCTCAGAGCTACAGGTTCTTCCTATATAGAACCTTTCACCCTAAGACAATAAAGCTCGGAGCCCTTCTTATATAGAACTCTTCGCTTTCGACACAACAGGTTTTCCCTATATAAAACCTTGTGTATCATGGGTGAATTCCTTCGACTGGGAGTTCTTCCTATATAGAACTACTAGTCTTCACCCTGGAGCTGTAAGTCCTTCCTATATAGAACTTTTAGCTTCTGAAATCTTGGAGCTAAGGGTTCTTCCTATATAGAATATTTTACTCTAAGACAATAAAGCTCGGAGCTCTTCCCATATAGAACTCTTCGCTTTCGACACAATAGGTTTTCCTTATATAAAACCTTGTGTATCATGGGTGAATCCCTTCGACTGGGAGTTCTTCCTATATAGAACTGCTAGTCTTCACCCTGGAGCTGTAAGTCCTTCCTATATAGAACTTTCAGCTTCTGAAGCCTCGGAGCGGCGAATTCTTCCTATATAGAACCTCTCTCTGTAGGCGCTTGGAAATATATGCCTTTTGTATGTAGAACCACTGTCTTCATATTTGGGATTCTCACCACGATGGCCACCGATGTCTCTTTGAATCCACAGATACATGTCTAAGATAAAACAAAATGCTATGACAAATGAATTGACATGCTCCTAATCCTAGTGATATCTGACTATTCATGATGCATGAGTGTCAATATCTTGGTGGGCTTGTTTTGGTCCTTATTCGATCTCGTTGTTTACTTTCTCCTTTTTCACGGGCGTCGATACCCTAGTTCACTGTCAGGTTCAACCATTTCAACCTTTCTTTTTCCATTTACGACTTGGAATTCTAAAGTGCCCTTTCGGGTTTTCGCTTTAGAGAGTTTTTTTTGTTCTTTTTTTTAAGGACCAAACATTTTTTATAAAATAATGCTTGGAGAATGGTAAACAAAACTCGACGTGTATTGCCAAACATTTTTAAAAACTAATGTTTGGGGGAAATGGTAAACATCAAAACTTTGGGAGAAAATGTCAAACCTTTTAAAACATGTTTACCCCCGAAATATCAAACACCATAGCGCATATGATTCAAGTTGCCAGGGATCAACTCTAATGAAGCGCCTATTTAGAAGATCTTGACCATTATGGAGATATATGCCAATGTATAGTTTCTTCTGGTCTAATAGGCTTTTGAGAGGAACAACCCTACCTAGTTTCTACCCTGTTTAAGGTGGTTCTCTTAATCTCACTATCTCACCATGCCCCATCCTTCCCTCATTTGGGTGTCGATCAAGCACTTCGAAGTTTGACGTTCCTTAAAGAAAAGTTAACCCTTATAGGCGGAATGAAATCTGAAGACATTCTCATTCAACTTGGATATCTATGGATGACCAGAATGGTCTTTGGGGCTTGTAATATAGGCCTTTGGTTTATGGTTAAGTGAAACAGTATTTCTGTACTTGTGTAACTTGGATATGCCCATTATTCCTTCTCTTTTTTTGGATCACTCTAGACTGCCCGTTTTCGGGTTTTCACCCTAAAGTTTATTTCCTTTCTTTTTACTGTATGATGCCTTGCATTGTGGCTATATACTGATGTTCGTTTTCTGTTCAAGAATGTTTGATCCTCCAAAACTCCTCGGAACTGAGATTTCTTGAAGGACTACGAATACATTTCTGGGAATTCTTGTGATTGGCACGCCTGGATGAAATGTTATTCTTGCTTTCTTTTTCTCTCTTTTTCTTTTTCACTTTTTTTCTCTCGGATCACTCTAGACTGCCCATTTTTGGGTTTTTCACCCTATAGGTCACTTCCAAAGTGTGTTTTGGTTGGATATTGATGCCAACAGCTCGGGTAGACTACTATTTTTCTTCATTTTTAGGATCACTCTAGACTGCCCATTTTTGGGTTTTTTCACCCTAGAGGTCATTTTCTTTTTCAAAATGGCAATCTTGAGCCGACTTGTCTTGACTTGGCTTCAATTCGAGCTTCTATACTAATTTTCAAAACTGATGTTTACTTGAAATGTGGATTCCTTACATCTCTTGCTCATAGTTGAAGTCTCGTTCTTGTATTGTTTGATCCGTGTGTGAAACATATACAATATTCTTTCTTTTTTCTTTTTCTCTTTTTTAGACTATTCATTACGGTTTTTAGCATTGAATCTCTTTCTTCTTATTCGAGTCTATGAATGTATCCTTGAATCAACACGGATCTATCTTTGGGTATTGATGCGATCTTCCGTTCGGAGTTAATTGCCTCTCTGCAGCTCTTCCGATATTTACTCGATCCGGATTGCTTCGCCTTCGATTACCATTTATCTTCTTTTTGGTTTTTCGTTTGGACATATCCATGTTTTCAACCACTTTTTCTTCGATGATTTTTCGATCTTCGTATCCAATATGTATGGTCTCATCTGTGTCTTCTGGTAAAGTAAAAGAACAAAATTCATTGTCATATTCACAAATGTCCTGAGAATGCCTTCAGGGGGTAGAGGTTTAGGGTCAACTTTCATTTCAAAGATCTTAAACGACAAGTGCCTGAGAAGATAAATTCTTAAAATGGGAACTGCCCATTGTCTAAACACTCGCTTTTGTTCCTCTGTTGGCCCAAGTAAACTAGCAGATACTCACATTTACAGTATCACCACAACATTCAATCTCTCCTAAATATATGCAACTTAGAGTTGATCTTTGGGTTTGAAGCAAATGTACTGTTGCATTCAAAGTTCGAGGACCTGGTATAGAAATGATATATACATATGTCCATTAAAAAATGTATGTATATGCATATGGGAAAACTACCCCATAAAAATAAAATGTTTAAAGAATCAAGAATGTAAAAATGTTTTTTCTAAATGGAAATGTGATTTTTAATTCTAATAAACAATGGTTTTTTTTGTTTGAGAATTTCTTTGTGAAATGATGAGAAAACCGTAGGGACCTTTGGATTATCTCCAGGGTACTAACTCATTATGCCTCTTCCAAGGTAGTGTAGGCTTGCCTCTTCTCTTGTTTTTCCACCGCTGGATCAACTCTCTCGTCATGACTCCCTCGTCAACCAGCTTCTTAATTTTTTCTATTAACGACCCCAAATTTCTTAGTGTCATGCCCCAGCGCCTCAATGTTTTGAAAGTGGTACCCATTTATCTCTCTGTTTCCTTCTGCTCCTAAGCAGGTCTGGTCTTTAAACTTAGGTCCCGGAGTGCATGTTCGATTCTCTCTGACTGTCATGAAGTCCTCAAAGTTGGCTTTCATTTTCTCGAGCATCTTATTAAAGAAGAAATATGAAATATGGCATAGAAGTCAATTTTCTCTTCATCTACGGGAGGCTGCACCTGGGTCGCTAAACACAGACACCTCAAAGCACATTCCTTAAAGCTTTCATCAGGTTTCATCTTCGTACCCTAGAGATACCGACGACTTAGTGCTAGGTCCAAAGCACATCATATCACGGTAAGTCCTGCTAGACTGTCGGAAAAGTAGTGGATCGGTAATTTTTTAATGTAGCCCTCCATTTTTTTTTGCAGATTATGGTCACGTGAATCTTGGGGCATCTTGTTCCGTTATCATGCGCAAATCTGAAGTCTTTGAAATCTGTAGGAACGATCAAATCGGGGCTCAAACAAAGTTTTCTTCTATTAAAGGCATCAAACTTCTTTTTCTCTCTTTTTCTCTCGAGTCCATCTTTTAACTGCTCGAATCTTGATTTTTGAGTATGTTCAATTCTTTTATTCACGATAAAACTCTAATTGTTCTTTGGATTACCCCTAAAAACTTTTATACAAGGTGTAAAATATGTCATGATTGTACAATGCAATGTAATGCAATGCATGAATGCAAATGCGGTGTTGATTCTCGAACAGTCCTTAAAAGACTTTCAATCAATAGAAAAATGTCTGGTTGCAAGAAACTAATAATGAATTACAGGTGACAGTTAGCTTCCTTCTGGAGATCTTGACTTCGGGAAGCAAAACATGTTCTCCACGTCTCGACGTCGTCTTCAGGATGATGGATGATTTCGTCTTCTCTTCTTATTCTATGGACTCGTGACGTCATGATCTTTATTTTTGTGGCTTCTAAAAATGACATCAACAAGTGCAGGCATAATGCAGATAAGATCTTTTCTGGGTGCAAACGAATAATACGTCTAAACAGGGATGGATTCTATCGGTCCTAAGGGAGTACTTTAAAAAAATTTAGGGTTTAAATTAAAATTCTCAAAGATCATTTGGTTTAAAATTTTCCCCATTTTTATTATCAAAAATTTTAACTTACTTAAAAATGAAACTTTTAGGTTTCTTTTTGTTATTATTATTATTATGAAAATTTTATGAGAGAAGAAGTTTCAAAGCAAAATAATAATATTTTCAATTTTTTTCTTTTTTTGAGTTAAATTAAAATCTGAGAATTTTAAAAATGGTCAAATGTGAATATTTAAAATTGGGGTTCTGCGGCCCTGACTGAATCTTCTGCGTCGCACTTGCCTTATTGTCGTACCGTCTTCTTTCGCGATTGGTCTTTGCTCGGCCTAACTTGATACTGTAATATTATCGTTCCCGGCAAAGCAGACTTTTTTTTATTTTGAAAGCCTTTTAATGAATTGTTCTTGAATCAACACCATGTCATGATATGCAACATGAATGCAAATAAAGGCGTTGATTCCGCTGGTAATCACCCTTTCGAACGACTTTCATGAGAATTAAAGGGTCCAGATTACAAAAAAGATACATATTACAAAAGGAGTCCCTATTGCAAAAAGAGTCTATTACAAAGTCTTAATTACAAAATAAATTCTACACATAATCCCTAGATCTACCTCCTAGCTTCTCGACAGCTCTAAGCAATCTGATAAACCCTGGTGCTTGTTCTATGTCCGGGGTTACGAAAAGTCGGAGAGTCGCGGCTTCGATAGCTAAGTCATTCACACACCTTGTAGCTCGTTGTATGTCCACCATCATGGTCTCGTGTGTATACTTTGGCACTATACGCATGCTTGGCAAATTGTTAGCTCAGATCTGTTGATTAATCTCTGACCAATGTCGCACGACTGGATCGATGACATCCTTCCTAAGACACATTTTTTCCAAGATGAAAGATTTTCTAGTCGGGCAAACCACTTGAATCAACGTCTCTATATAATGTGGATGCAATGATAATGCAACAAACGTATGTGTAAAATAAAAATAAAAATAAAACACAAAAAGAAATGAGTTAGTACATAATAAAAATAATAAATACATAAATAAAAGGACAAATTAAATAAGGTAAACAAACAAAACCCTATTTATCCAGTCTAAAACACCTAAGGTTATCCGCATGGCTCTAACATGGTGGGTTTCTATGTTCTCTATATGCAGTGTTGGTGCTAGGAGGTACCCGAATTGTCCTTGTTGTCCTCTACTAAGAGTAGCAAGGCCCCCGATCATCACCCATTATAGGCTCCTTTCAACCGGGTTCAATTCAGGGGGACCCATTCGCTTATGCCTGCACGAAAGAACGATATCCTTACGAAAGCATAAGGTACTCGAGCCCCGAAGGTACTTGCTAAGCCTACACGGGAGAACGATATCTTCACGAAAGCATTAACGTTTTCCCCCCACTTAAAAAATGGGTTTATATGCCAAATTTTAAATGCGTTAAAATATACGCGTAATTACAATTGAATATTAATTTAATAGTCACTTTAATCCGAAACTTCCAATATTAATAAAGCGGTAATTATTTGAAAAAGCTCGACTCTCATTTTATTTTCAAAAAACAAAAATTGTCCCCAACGGAGGCGCCATCTGTAGCGATGTCCTCTTTTGCTAAAAAAAACGTGGATTTCGAAGGTGTTTGTGATTTTTTGGATATAAAACGTTTATTCCGTGGGGTTTAAGAAAAAAAACCGCATTTTAAAAATTAGAGTCGCCACCGGCTACTTAGGTAGGTCGGACACCATAAAACCAGAGATTTAAAAACTGTTGGGTTCGGGAGTCGGATACGGATGGGGAAGGATTAGCACCCCCACACCGCCCAAAATTGGTACTTTAATAATTACCGCTTCTTTAATATTAGACTTTCCGGATTAAAGTGACGATTAGTTTAAAATTCGGTTATAATTGCGAATAAATTTTAAAGGCCCCGTTATCCGAGGGTAAACGCTCAACCACTATCACTACGCCTGATACTGGCCCCGTTTACGCTCGGATAAAAGGACACCGCATTGACAATTTATATATCCCATTATGCAAACTTAGTGAGCAAAATATAAAACATGACAAATAATTTAAATACAATGCAAATAAATATTAACATAATAAAATACTAATCTAATAAAATATTAATCTAAAACATACATACATAAATATTAATCTAACTCATAAATAAAAATATATCTAACATAAATAAAATACTAACATTCATAAATATTAATTTAAAACACAAATAAATATTATTCTAACACATAAATAAAAACGAATCTAATATAAAGAAAATATTAATATAAAACACAAATTTAAAACATATTAAATACTAATCTAAAACATAAACATACAAACTAAAAATAAGACTACAATTTTAAAATAACTAATACTTCATTAAATTATAAAAATTACAACACTAATAAAAAAGGGAAGAAAATATACCTAACTAGGAGCTCGAATGACGAACCCCAACTGAACTCCAACGAGATCTACCGCGACCCCTCCAAAAATATTAATTAGATCAGACCTAAAATAAGACCCCGATCGAATGTTGGATCGAACCAACTGGGGCCGAAGGCACTGCCCCAACTCCGGCCAGCCTTGCGGCCGGCCTAGCCCCACGATTTGGGGCAATTCAATTGCCAATTTCATTTGGCAATTTGGGCGTCCAAATTGGTGTGAAATTTGCTGCCTATTTATAGGCCAAAGGGAATGGGTTAAGGTGGAGCAACAATTTTCTTCTTTTTTTTAATAATATTTTTTTTGATTTTTTATTAATTTTATATTATTATTAAAATAATACTAATAACATTAAAACTCGGTCAAAAAAATGAGTTCGTCACCGTCGCCGTTGAGCCTTTTTGCTCTCACCGACTCATCCGGACGTATTTCCCAAGTCAGAATCACAAGGAAACGGAAAAGAGATCAGACCAAATCGAACAAAAAAGGTAAAAAATCAAAGAGCATCTCAATTCAAAAAAGAAAGAAATCAAGATTGTAATTTGGGAAAGGAATCGAAGATCCTTCCCATATCTTTCATCTCTGTAATCGGTTATAAACACCAAACCAATCCACCATTGTAAACACACATGTATAACACAGAAATTTCGAGAAAATAAAGAGGCAATCCAGTTTGTTGGAGGTATATTCTATAGTTTTTTTTTTTACATATATGTTTATGCTAACGTTTTGAATCAGGATAAAAAAGAAAGGGTGCGGGTTTTACCATCCGAATGACTAGAGTAGCCACCATTGGAGATCACCGAACCGACAGCTACTATTCGGACCGAGAAGCGCAATCGCAGGAGCCACGGACGGCCGTTGGCATCAACTCACGGTGGTCGGCATGACAGAGAACGGCGGTACCGGCGGAAATTTGAGATTCGTGACGGTGTTCTTCATGTTCACGAAAAACACTGAAGAACAATACAGAGAAAAAGGGGGAGGGCTCGGTTTGATTCATTTGGCTAAAAGGGAAGAACGAATTTTTTGTTTTTCATTTTGGCTAATATATTTGACCCGTGAGCCGACCCAGAAATCAACCCGCACGCAAGTCAGACCCTTGCCCTTCTTCTCCAAATCTCGCGCCATGGCTCTTCAACTTTCATTTCCTTCAATTTAGTCCTTTTTACATGCAGTTTAAATTTATTCATTTTAAGTCCTTATTTGCTTAATTATGCTTTTATCTTCTTTTCTATTATTTTACTTTCATTTCATTATTATATTTATTTTATGTTTTGCTCCATTTAACTTAGTGATTGATTTAATCACTACTAATATGTAAATTTAGGGATAAAGCCTTAAATTGTGATTACGTTCATTATTTAGACCCCTAGTTTAGATTTCTTTAAATTGATTAAAACCATTTCTCTTTAGTTTAGCTATTAATTTGACCTCATAATAAATTAGTTACCAAGGTTAGAATTTCTAAATTAGGATCATAAAACACACTTTAAATCTAAGTAATTAGGCTTGAAATAAACTTTAATAAAGGTTAGTTTAAATCCGGTAAATAACTTATCCAAAATAACTCAACAAATGTCCCAGTAGAAAAACAGATGATCTTCATCCTAAGAGACACGTGTTCAAATCGCTCTGTCAAAGGATTAAGAATATGTATGAACATATACTACATTGTAATCACCTTTAGACTATTAAAAAACCGAATAAGCGTCATTTTACGGGCGTTGTGGGGTGTTAATTCTTACCCACACGTAGTCGTGCCCCCGAACCCAAGATTTTGTTATCTTTGTTTTTTTTAGGTTTTTGGTCCTCCTATTTAAAAGGACTGGTGGATACTCCAAATGTTTTTTACCTACCCGAGTTCGAGACTTTGACAACGTGTCATAAAGGTAGAAAAAACGTGTCATAGAAGCAGAGGATAGCGTAACAAGATGTGCGAAAAAAAACAAAACAAATAGAAGAAAATAAAAGAAATATGAATTACAGGCGGTCGATAACTAATATCAAAACTGATGCCGCAGTCGATTAGACAAAGAAACAAAAGATGAAGTAAGCTACTAGGATTGAAAGAAGAGAAAAAAGAAACAAGCAACTACAGTTCCCAAACTTATTTTCATAGAAAACCATGACTAATTTTTATTGGCCAAATAAGTTGGAATGGCTGAGGTTTTAAACCCATTGAAATCGTTGCCTCGAGATGAAGTATAAGCTCCCATGTTATGAAACACCAGCCTATCATTAACGTCCAACTCTGGCAATTCGAAATCCTTCAAAACAACATCTTCCGGATCGCATGTTGGTCCAAAAACTGTGGAATTCCATGTTTTCATCCCTTTGCACGTGGGGTTTTTGATGGTGAGACGGAGAGGAGTGCAAACCACTTGGTCATGGTCGTACTTCAAAAAGTTCATAGACCCGGAAACACCATCATTGATCCAATACTCCTTAACCCCACCCCGAACCCGTTTCCCTATTATGCTCGTTGCCAATGTAAACGGCGAATTAGCGAAGAAACGACCGGGTTCCGCCATGATTTTTAAGCCGTCATCATTACCTGGTTCGTTGGGAAAATATTTCTGCAAAGCGACTTTCACGGCGGAGGCGGCTTCGGTAAATTTGGGACCCGACGTGAAGCCACCGCCGATGTTTAGGACATGCATTCTAGGCAAGCCGAGTCGAGCTGCTGCGTCGAACGTTGTTTTAGCAACTTGGATGGCGTCTTCGAATGCTTGGAAGTTAACCGCTCTGCTCCCTATATGAAACGAGACACCATTAACTTGGAGTTTCGCTTCTTGGGCTGCTCTTAGAAGCGGGACGATTTCATCAGGGAGTGCACCGAATTTGGAACCGAACTTGAAGGTCGCGCCGCTGGTTTCCGGGACTTTGATTCGGATCAACAGTGCACACTTGGGGTGCCATTTTCTGATCTTTTCAAGCTCGCAATTGGAGTCGAAAGTAGTTAATTTAACACCAACTTTGGCTGCGTACTTGATGTGAGACTCCGGTTTACACGTGTTTGCGAAAACGATTCGATCAGGCGAAACCCCGAGAGATAAAATGGTTTCGATCTCGGCAAGACTTGCACAGTCGAAACCGGTGCCGAGAGCCGCCATTTCTTTGAGGAAAGCTGGGTTAGGGTTACATTTAACGGCGTAAAAAGGTTGAACCATGGGAAGATTATGGAACCATGTGCCGACCAAGGACCTGATAGCACCCAAATCCAGCACGTAAAACGGGTCTGTCTCCTGTTGTTTTTCATTGGAAGAGACAGCTGATCGAATGAAATGAATCATGTCATCTCTTGAAACGGGTTTTTCCACCCCATTTCCCTTGAACTTTGCTTCAGTACCCTCCATTGGAGTATGCTTGGGGACTTGTTGAAAGAAAGGAAGAGATTATTCAAAGAGAGGAGTTGTGAGTCTGGGAAATTATGAAGAAGGTCCATTTATAGAAATAAATGGTATAATCGTAGGACCAATCATGTCGGCTGTTGATGCCTATGTAGATTGGAAACTTCTTGAACACCATGTTTTATGTCAAATTTTTGTTTATTGAAGACACTTTTTGAATACATTATAGGTTGAATATTGGTTTTCTAGAAGGGTCAAGAAGTTTTTTGTTCACTTTTAAGCAAAAACCAAATTTTATGTTTACGATTAATAGCATCAACCATCCGACCGATTTAATGAGGTCAAACACTAAATCCATAAGTAAGATTTAAGATTTAAGTTATAACATTGTAAACCAAGAAAAAGTAAATTGAGAGAATCATTCTATAATATATGATCTTGATTAAGTAAGTTAAAAATTAAATATCAATAATTATATAAAAAAAAACCATTGCTCGTTACAACTGGGTTAATAATACATGGAGGATAGTCATAAATTCAAGAAAAAAAATTCTGCCTCTTTCTATGCCCACACTACAAAAATTAACTTCTAAGCCTTAACTTTATATTATAAACCCTAAACTCTAAAAATACACCATACCCATAATTTATTAAATCCTAAACCTATTTTTTTAGTGTAGATATAAAAAAAAAACACTAAAAAGAGATAGAAGATTTTTATTCTTATAAATCCTGCTTAAACACATAACGTTTAGTGTACGAAATAAATATCTTATGAAATATGTGGATGTGAGGATAATGTGAATAAACCCATAAAACACGTTCGATATCAGAAACATACAACGTACGAAAAATAGAAAATAAAAACAAAGGAAAAGAGACAAAAAGGACGAAATCACTGTCAATTGTCATAAGAGATTGGCGGAGGTATGCAAGAAAAATAAGATGGGTTTTATAATAAAAATAAATTATTTGATGACTAGTGGTCCTCATTCCACGTACGATGTCAAAATAATCTGAATTAATATTTAAAAATTATAAAATGTATACATTAAACACATGATGATTTCTCAATTTGTTTGTTCCGACAAGCTACAACTCGAAATCGAATGATATCAACATAAAAATAATACCTGATGCACGTGAGCTGTTTCTTACTGGGGAAAGGAGTGAAATCCATTGTGGCTACTTGGAGGATGTTTATCCAATCCATTTATGCATATGAAATCCATTGTGAGCTTTTACGAAATGGTTGGTCCAGTCTATTACATCTGCAAACAACATAAAAGGATCTATGTAATCACCGACATACACGAATCAAAAAATAACCGCCTTGAGAGTTACTATAACGATTATCGAAAACCTATAAAAATTATCCGTAAAAATGCGTCATAAAACAGAAATGAATGTGGTCACTTGTTTTATCCGGACTTTTTTATTTATTTTTTGTGTATATTACTACTACTATTATTACTCATATAATATAAAACCATAAAAAAACTCATGTAAAAGATCTATTAATTAAAAACAGATCATAAAATAAATAAGGGTAAACTACATTAGTAGTCACCGAACTATGATTTATTTCCTATTTTGGTCACCAAACTATTTTTTAGCAAAAACATCACTAATGTTATGTTTCCTTCTTATTTTGGTCATCGAACTATTTTTTTTGGCAAAAACATCACTAACATTATGTTTCTTTCCTATTTTGATCACCGACTGTTTTACTGACGTGAAATTTTATTTTTTTTAAGTTTCCATATCATTTATTCTCTCTCCTCGTAAGCAATATATGTTATTTTATAATATTTTTATTCAAACTAACAGGATAGTGACACGTGTCACTGCCTATTAGTGAAATAAAATGAATGAAAAATCAAGCATCTTATGCAACCAGAGAGATTCAACTAATAGACAGTTAAACGTGTCACCATCCTATTAAGCAGTCACACGTGTTGAATCTCTCTGGTTGCATAAGGAGCTTAATTTTTCATTCCTTTTATTCTATTAATAGGCAGTGACACGTGTCACAATCATGTTAGTTTGAATAAAAATATTATAAAATAACATATATTGCTTACGAGAAGAGAAAAAAATGACATAAAAAATTTTAAAAAATAAAATAAAATTCTACCCGTTAAATTTTTAACAGCCGGTGACCAAAATAGAAAGAAAATATAACGTTAGTAATATTTTTGTAAAAAAAATAATTCGGTGACCAAAATAGGAAGGAAACATAACGTTAATGATGTTTTTGCTAAAAAATAATTCGGTGAACAAATTAAAAAAGAAACCATAGTTCGATGACTACTGGTGTAGTTTACTCAATAAATAAATGATCCATACACACAAATAAAAGGATCAATTTTAAACTAAACCCTAAAAATCTGACATCTTTTCTTTACAGCATAGCTATCCAGGAGCCGTTAGATCTGGGTGAGATCTTACAGTTCAGATCGCCCAAGAGAAGCACCACACGAATCACCACTCGCGCATAGCCTTCACGCGCTCGTCGTTTGAACTTCTACCAGACGCTTCATCTTTCCCGATTGACGTCGAGCACAATTGTGACCATTGTAGCGATGTCCTATTTTGCTAAAAAAAACGTGGATTTCGAAGGTGTTTGTGATTTTTTGGATATAAAACGTTTATTCCGTGGGGTTTAAGAAAAAAACTGCATTTTAAAAATTAACTTCTATGCCCACACTACAAAAATTAACTTCTAAACCTTAACTTTATATTATAAACCCTAAACTCTAAAAATACATCATACCTATAATTCATTAAATCCTAAACCTATTTTTTTAGTGTAGATATAAAAAAAACACTGAAAAGAGATAGAAGATTTTTATTCTTATAAATCCTGCTTAAACACATAACGTTTAGTGTACGAAATAAATATCTTATGAAATATGTGGATGTGAGGATAATGTGAATAAACCCATAAAACACGTTCGATATCAGAAACATACAACGTACGAAAAATAGAAAATAAAAACAAAGGAAAAGAGACAAAAAGGACGAAATCACTGTCAATTGTCATAAGAGATTGGCGGAGGTATGCAAGAAAAATAAGATGGGTTTTATAATAAAAATAAATTATTTGATGACTAGTGGTCCTCATTCCACGTACGATGTCAAAATAATCTGAATTAATATTTAAAAATTATAAAATGTATACATTAAACACATGATGATTTCTCAATTTGTTTGTTCCGACAAGCTACAACTCGAAATCGAATGATATCAACATAAAAATAATACCTGATGCACGTGAGCTGTTTCTTACTGGGGAAAGGAGTGAAATCCATTGTGGCTACTTGGAGGATGTTTATCCAATCCATTTATGCATATGAAATCCATTGTGAGCTTTTACGAAATGGTTGGTCCAGTCTATTACATCTGCAAACAACATAAAAGGATCTATGTAATCACTGACATACACGAATCAAAAATAACCGCCTTGAGAGTTACTATAACGATTATCGAAAACCTATAAAAATTATCCGTAAAAATGCGTCATAAAACAGAAATGAATGTGGTCACTTGTTTTATCCGGACTTTTTTATTTATTTTTTGTGTATATTACTACTACTATTATTACTCATATAATATAAAACCATAAAAAAACTCATGTAAAAGATCTATTAATTAAAAACAGATCATAAAATAAATAAGGGTAAACTACATTAGTAGTCACCGAACTATGATTTCTTTCCTATTTTGGTCACCAAACTATTTTTTAGCAAAAACATCACTAATGTTATGTTTCCTTCTTATTTTGGTCATCGAACTATTTTTTTTGGCAAAAACATCACTAACATTATGTTTCTTTCCTATTTTGATCACCGACTGTTTTACTGACGTGAAATTTTATTTTTTTTAAGTTTCCATATCATTTCTTCTCTCTCCTTGTAAGCAATATATGTTATTTTATAATATTTTTATTCAAACTAACAGGATAGTGACACGTGTCACTGCCTATTAGTGAAATAAAATGAATGAAAAATCAAGCATCTTATGCAACCAGAGAGATTCAACTAATAGACAGTTAAACGTGTCACCATCCTATTAAGCAGTCACACGTGTTGAATCTCTCTGGTTGCATAAGGAGCTTAATTTTTCATTCCTTTTATTCTATTAATAGGCAGTGACACGTGTCACAATCATGTTAGTTTGAATAAAAATATTATAAAATAACATATATTGCTTACGAGAAGAGAAAAAAATGACATAAAAAATTTAAAAAAATAAAATAAAATTCTAACCGTTAAATTTTTAACAGCCGGTGACCAAAATAGAAGGAAAATATAACGTTAGTAATATTTTTGCAAAAAAAATAATTCGGTGACCAAAATAGGAAGGAAACATAACGTTAATGATGTTTTTGCTAAAAAATAATCTGGTGAACAAATTAAAAAAGAAACCATAGTTCGATGACTACTGGTGTAGTTTACTCAATAAATAAATGATCCATACACACAAATAAAAGGATCAATTTTAAACTAAACCCTAAAAATCTGACATCTTTTCTTTACAGCATAGCTATCCAGGAGCCGTTAGATCTGGGTGAGATCTTACAGTTCAGATCGCCCAAGAGAAGCACCACACGAATCACCACTCGCGCATAGCCTTCACGCGCTCGTCGTTTGAACTTCTACCAGACGCTTCATCTTTCCCGATTGACGTCGAGCACAATTGTGACCATTGTAGCGATGTCCTATTTTGCTAAAAAAAACGTGGATTTCGAAGGTGTTTGTGATTTTTTGGATATAAAACGTTTATTCCGTGGGGTTTAAGAAAAAAACTGCATTTTAAAAATTGGAGTCGCCCCGGACACTTAGGTAGGCCGGACACCATAAAACCACGGCCACCCTGCTCCACGCAATTTTCTTTTTTTTTAATAATATTTTTTTTGATTTTTTATTAATTTTATATTATTATTAAAATAATACTAATAACACTAAAACCCGATCAAAAATGAGTGATTACAGTTGCCCCTCTTTGCTTGTTCTTGTGAAACGAGGACAAAGCAAAGATCAAAAGCACTCATTTTTGACCTACTTTCTCGTCTTTGGCTTCGGAATCACGTGTTCTTTCTCGAACTATCCGCTCTTCCTTAGTGAATCTTCGTGCTCGTAAGTTCTTCCTATATAGAGCTTCGTCACCTTCCGATCTTGGAGTTATAGGCTCTTTCTACATAGAATCCTTCACTCAAGCCTCGAGTTATGAGTCCCTCCTATATAGAACCTTTCATTCTCAAACAGTGCAGCTTGAGTCCTTCCTATATAGAACTCTTCGCCTTCACGCTGGTTTCTCCTATATAAAACCTTCTGCATCGCTGATGGATTCTTCCGACCGGGAGTTCCTCCTATATAGAATCGCTAGTCTTCAAACCCCGAGCTGTCAACCTCCTTCCTATATAGAACTTTTCATTTCGAGAGGCGGTGCAGCTTGGAGTCCTTCCTATATAGAACTCTTCGCTTTAACGCTGGTTTCTCCTATATAAAACCTTCGCGTCGCTGATGGATTCTTCCGACCGGGAGTTCCTCCTATATAGAATCGCTAGTCTTCAAACCCCGGAGCCGTCGGTCCTTCCTATATAGAACTTTTTGGCGTCTGAAATCTCAAAGCTACGTGTTCTTCCTATATAGAACCTTTCACCCTAAGACAATAAAGCTCGGAGCTATTCCTATATAGAACTCTTCGCTTCGACACACACATGAGTTTCCCTATATAAAACCTTGTGTATCATGGGTGAATTCCTTCGACTGGGAGTTCTTCCTATATAGAACTGCTAGTCTTCACCCTGGAGCTGTAAGTCCTTCCTATATAGAACTTTTAGCTTCTGAAATCTTGGAGCTAAGGATTCTTCCTATATAGAATCTTTTACTCTAAGACAATAAAGCTCGGAGCCCTTCCTATATAGAACTCTTCGCTTTCGACACAACATGTTTTCCCTATATAAAACCTTGTGTATCATGGGTGAATTCCTTCGACTGGGAGTTCTTTCTATATAGAACTACTAGTCTTCACCCTGGAGCTGTAAGTCATTCCTATATAGAACTTTCAGCTTCTGAAGCCTCGGAGCGGCGGATTCTTCCTATATAGAACCTCTCTCTGTAGGCGTTTGGAAACATATGCCTTTTGTATGTAGAACCACTGTCTTCACATTTGGGATTCTCACCACGATGGCCACCGATGTCTCTTTGAATCCACAGATACCAGTCTAAGATAAAACAAAATGCTATGACAAATGAATTGACATGCTCTTAATCCTAGTGATGTCTACTATTCATGATGCATGAGTGTCAATATCTTGGTGGGCTTGTTTTGGTCCTTATTCGATCTCGTTGTTTACTTTCTCCTTTTTCAAGGGCATCGATACCCTACTTCACTGTCAGGTTCAACCATTCCAACCTTTCTTTTTCTATTTACGACTTGGAATTCTAAAGTGCCCTTTCAGGTTTTCGCTTTAGAGAGTTTTTTTGTTCTTTTTTTAAGGACCAAACATTTTTTATAAAATAATGCTTGGAGAATGGTAAACAAAACTCGACGTGTATTGCCAAACATTTTTAAAAACTAATGTTTGGGGGAAATGGTAAACATCAAAACTTTGGGAGAAAATGTCAAACCTTTTAAAACATGTTTGCCCCCGAAATATCAAACACCATAGCGCATCTGCTTCAAGTTGCCAGAGATCAACTCTAATGAAGCGCCTATTTAGAAGATCTTGACCATTGTGGAGATATATGCCAATGTATAGTTTCTTCTGGTCTAATAGGCTTTTGAGAGGAACAACCCTACCTAGTTTCTACCCCGTTTAAGGTGGTTCTCTTAATCTCACTATCTCACCATGCCCCATCCTTCCCTCATTTGGGTGTCGATCAAGCACTTCGAAGTTTAACGTTCCTTGAAGAAAAGTTAACCCTTATAGGCGGAATGAAATCTGAAGACATTCTCATTCAACTTGGATATCTATGGATGACCAGAATGGTCTTTGGGGCTTGTAATGTAGGCATTTGGTTTATGGTTAAGTGAAACAGTATTTCTGTACTTGTGTAACTTGGATATGCCCATTATTCCTTTCTTTTTTTTTGGATCACTCTAGATCGCCCGTTTTTGGTTTTCACCCTAGAGTTCATTTTTTTTTTATTGTATCTTTGCCTTGCATTCGGCTATATACTGATGTTCGTTTTTCTGTTCAAAAATGTTTGATCCTCCAAAACTCCTGAATCGAGATTTCTTGAAGGACTACGAATACATTTCTGGGAATTCTTGTGATTGGCACGACCAGATGAAATGTTATTCTTGCTTTCTTTTTTCTCTCTTTTTTCTTTTTCACTTTTTCTCTTGGATCACTCTAGACTGCCCATTTTTGGGTTTTCACCCTAGAGGTCACTTCCTTCAGTGTATTTTGGTTGGATATTGATGCCAGCAGGCTCAGGTAGACTACTATTTTTCTTCATTTTTAGGATCACTCTAGACTGCCCATTTTTGGGTTTTCACCCTAGAGGTTATTTCCTTTTTTCAAAATTGGCAATCTTCGGGCCGACTTGTCTTGACTTGGCTTCAATTCGAGCTTCTATACTAATTTTCAAAACTGATGTTTACTTGAAATGTGGATTCCTTCTGTCTCTTGCTCATAGTTGAAGTCTCGTTCTTGTATTGTTTGATCTGTGTGTGAAACATATACAATATTCTTTCTTTCTTTTTTCTTTTTTCTCTTTTTTTAGACTGTTTATTCTGGGTTTTTAGCATTGAATCTCTTTCTTCTTATTCGAGTCTATGAATGTATCCTTGAATCAACACGGATCTATATTGGGTATTGATGCAATCTTCCGTTCGGAGTTAATTGCCTCTCTGCAGCTCTTCTGATATTTACTCGATCTGGATTGCTTCGACCTTCTGATTACCATTTATCTTCTTTTTTGGTTTTTCGCTTGGACATATCCATGTTTTCAACCACTTTCTTCTGATGATTTTCTGATCTTCGTATCCAATCTGTATGGTCTCATCTGTGTCTTCTGGTAAAGTAAAAGAACAAAATTCGTTGTCATATTCACAAATGTCCTGAGAATGCCTTCAGGGGGTAGAGGTTTAGGGTCAAGTTTCATTTCAAGGATCTTAAACGACAAGTGCCTGAGAAGATAAATTCTTAAAATGGGAACTGCCCATTGTCTAAACATTCGCTTTTGTTCCTCTGTTGGCCCAAGTAAACTAGCAGATACTCACATTTACAGTATCACCACAACATTCAATTTCTCCTAAATATATGCAACTTAGAGTTGATCTTTGGGTTTGAAGCAAATGTACTGTTGCATTCAAAGTTCGAGGACCTGGTATAGAAATGATATATACATATGTCCATTAAAAATGTATGTATATGCATATGGGAAAACTACCCCATAAAAATAAAATGTTTAAAGAATCAAGAATGTAAAAATGTTTTTCTAAATGGAAATGTGATTTTTAATTCTAATAAACAATGTTTTTTTTTTGTTTGAGAATTTCTTTGTGAAATGATGAGAAAACCGTAGGGACCTTTGGATTATCTCCAGGGTACTAACTCATTATGCCCCTTCCAAGGTAGTGTAGGCTTGCCTCTTCTCTTGTTTTTCCACCGCTGGATCAACCCTCTCGTCATGACTCCCTCGTCAACCAGCTTCTTAATTTTTTCTATTAACGACCCCAAATTTCTTAGTGTCATGCCCCAGCGCCTCAATGTTTTGAAAGTGGTACCCATTTATCTCTCTGTTTCCTTCTGCTCCTAGGCAGGTCTGGTCTTTAAACTTAGGTCTCGGAGTGCATGTATTCTCTCTGACTGTCATGAAGTCCTCAAAGCTGGCTTTTATTTTCTCGAGCATATTATTAAAGAAGAAATATGAAAGGTGGCATAGAAGTCAATTTTCTCTTCATCTACGGGAGGCTGCACCTGGGTCGCTAAACACAGACACCTCAAAGCACATTCCTTGAAGCTTTCATCAGGTTTCATCTTCGTACCCTAGAGATACCGACGACTTAGTGCTAGGTCCAAAGCACATCATATCACGGTAAGTCCTGCTAGACTGTCGGGGAAGTAGTGGATCGGTAATTTTTTAATGTAGTCCTCCATTTTTTTTTGCAGAATATGGTCACGTGAATCTTGGGGCATCTTGTTCTGTTATCATGCGCAAATCTGAAGTCTTTGAAATCCGTAGGAACGACCAAATCGGGGCTCAAACAGAGTTTTCTTGTATTAAAGGCATCAAACTTCTTTTTCTCTCGAGTCCATCTTTTAACTGCTCGAATCGTGATTTTTGAGTGTGTTCAATTCTTTTATTCACGATAAAACTCTAATTGTTCTTTGGATTACCCCCAAAAAATTTTATGCAAGGTGTAAAATATGTCATAATTGTACAATGTAATGCAATGCAATGCATGAATGCAAATGCGGTGTTGATTCTCGAACAGTCCTTAAAAGACTTTCAATCAATAGAAAAATGTCTGGTTGCAAGAAACTAATAATGAATTACAGGTGACAGTTAGCTTCCTTCTGGAGATCTTGACTTCGGGAAGCAAAACCTGTGCTCCACGTCTCGACGTCGTCTTCAGGATGATGGATGACTTCGTCTTCTCTTCTTATTCTATGGACTCGTGACGTCATGATCTTTATTTTTGTGGCTTCTAAAAATGACATCAACAAGTGCAAGCATAATGCAGATAAGATCTTTTCTGGGTGCAAACGAATAATACGTCTAAACATGGATGGATTCTTTCGGTCCTAAGGGAGTATTTTAAAAAATTTTAGGGTTTAAATTAAAATTCTCAAAGATCATTTGGTTTAAAAATTTCCCCATTTTTATTATCAAAAATTTTAACTTACTTAAAAATGAAACTTTTAAGTTTCTTTTTGTTATTATTATTATTCTGAAAGTTTTATGAGAGAAGAAGTTTCAAAGCAAAATAATAATATTTTCAATTTTTTTCTTTTTTTTGAGTTAAATTAAAATCTGAGAATTTTAAAAATGGTCAAATGTGAAGATTTAAAATTGGGGTTCTGCGGCCCTGACTGAATCTTCTGCGTCGCACGTGCCTTATTGTCGTATCGTCTTCTTTCGCGATTGGTCTTTGCTCGGCCTAACTTGATACTGTAATATTATCGTTCCCGGCAAAGCAGACTTTTTCTATTTTGAAAGCCTTTTAATGAACTGTTTTTGAATCAACACCATGTCATGATATGCAACATGAATGCAAATAAAGGCGTTGATTCCGCTAGTAATCACCCTTTCGAACGACTTTCATGGGATTTAAAGGGTCCAGATTACAAAAAAGGTTCATATTACAAAAGGAGTCCCTATTGCAAAAAGAGTCTATTACAAAGTCTTAATTACAAAATAAAGTTCTACACATAATCCCTAGATCTACCTCCTAGCTTCTCGACGGCTCTAAGCAATCTGATAAACCCTGGTGCTTGTTCTATGTCAGGGGTTACGAAAAGTCGAAGAGTCGCGGCTTCGGTAGCTAAGTCATTCACACACCTTGTAGCTCGTTGTATGTCCACCATCATGGTCTCGTGTGTATACTTTGGCACTAAACGCATGCTTGGCAAATTGTTAGCTCAGATATGTTGATTAATCTCTGACCAATGTCGCACGACTGGATCGATGCCATCCTTCCTAAGACACCTTTTTTCCATGATGAAAGATTTTCTAGTCGGGCAAACCACTTGAATCAACGCCTCTATATAATGTGGATGCAATGATAATGCAACAAACGTATGTGTAAAATAAAAATAAAAATAAAACTCAAAAAGAAATGAGTTAGTACCGGATAAAAATAATAAATACATAAATAAAAGGACAAATTAAATAAGGTAAACAAACAAAACCCTATTTATCCAGTCTAAAACACCTAAGGTTATCCGCATGGCTCTAACATGGTGGGTTTCTATGTTCTCTATATGCAGTGTTGGTTCTAGGAGGTACCCGAATTGTCCTTGCTGTCCTCTACTAAGAGTAGCAAGGCCCTCGATCATCATCCATTATAGGCTCCTTTCAACCGGGTTCAATTCAGGGGGACCCATTCACTTATGCCTGCACGAAGGAACGATATCCTTACGAAAGCATAAGGTACTCGAGTCCCGAAGGTACTTGCTAGGCCTACACGGGAGAACGATATCTCCACGAAAGCATTAGCGTTTTCCCCCCACTTAAAAAACGAGTTTATATGCCAAATTTTAAATGCGTTAAAATAAACGCGTAATTACAATCGAATATTAATTTAATAGTCACTTTAATCCGGAACTTCCAATATTAATAAAGCAGTAATTATTTGAAAAAGCTCGACTCTCATTTTATTTTCAAAAAACAAAAATTGTCCCCAGCGGAGTCGCCATCTGTAGCGATGTCCTCTTTTGCTAAAAAAACGTGGATTTCGAAGGTGTTTGTAATTTTTTTGGATATAAAACGTTTATTTCGTGGGGTTTAAGAAAAAATCGCATTTTAAAAAATGGAGTCGCCACCGGCCACTTAGGTAGGCCGGACACCATAAAACCAGAGATTTAAAAACTGTTGGGTTCAGGAGTCGGTTACGGATGGGGAAAGATTAGCACCCCCACACCGCCCAAAATTGGTACTTTAATAATTACCGCTTCATTAATATTAGACTTTCCGTATTAAAGTGACGATTAGTTTAAAATTCGGTTATAATTACGAATAAATTTTAAAGGCCCCGTTATCCGAGGGTAAACGCTCAACCACTATCACTACGCCTGATACTGGCCCCGTTTACGCTCGGATAAAAGGACACCGCATTGACAATTTATATATCCCATTATGCAAACTTAGTGAGCAAAATATAAAACATGACAAATAATTTAAATACAATGCAAATAAATATTAACATAATAAAATACTAATCTAATAAAATATTAATCTAAAACATACATACATAAATATTAATCTAACTCATAAATAAAAACATATCTAACATAAATAAAATACTAACATTCATAAATATTAATTTAAAACACAAATAAATATTATTCTAACACATAAATAAAAACGAATCTAATATAAAGAAAATATTAATATAAAACACAAATTTAAAACATATTAAATACTAATCTAAAACATAAACATACAAACTAAAAATAAGACTACAATTTAAAAATAATTAATACTTCATTAAATTATAAAAATTACAACACTAATAAAAAAAGGAAGAAAATATACCTAACTAGGAGCTCGAATGACGAACATCAACTGAACTCCAACGAGATCTACCGCGACCTCTCCAAAAATATTAACTAGATCGGACCTAAAATAGGACCCGATCGAATGTTGAATTGAACCAACTAGGGACAAGGGCACTGCCCCCAACCCCGGCCAGCCTTGCGGCCGGCCTAGCCCCGCGATTTCGGGGCAATTCAATTGTCAATTTCATTTGGCAATTTGGGTGTCCAAATTGGCGTGAAATTTGCTGCCTATTTGTAGGCCAAAGGGGATGGGTTAAGGGTGACGTGGAGTACCCTGCTCTACGCAATTTTCTTCTTCTTTTTTAATAATATTTTTTTGATTTTTTATTAATTTTATATTATTATTAAAATAATACTAATAACACTAAAATTCGGTCAAAAAATGAGTGATTACAACCATCATGCTTCGTCACCGTCGCCGTTGAGCCTTTTTGCTCTCGCCGCACTCATCCGGACGTATTTCCCAAGTCAGAATCACAAGGAAACGGAAAAGAGATCAGACCAAATCGAACAAAAAAGGTAAAAAATCAAAGAGCATCTCAATTCAAAAAAGAAAGAAATCAAGATTATAATTTGGGAAAGGAATCGAAGATCCTTCCCATATTTTTCATCTCTGTAATCGGTTATAAACACCAAACCAATCCACCATTGTAAACACACATGTATAACACAGAAATTTCGAGAAAATAAAGAGGCAATCCAGTTTGTTGGAGGTATATTCTATAGTTTTTTTTTACATATATGTTTATGCTAACGTTTTGAATCAGGATAAAAAAGAAAGGGTGCGTGTTTTACCATCCGAATCACTAGAGTAGCCACCATTGGAGATCACCGAACCGACAGCTACTATTCGGACCGAGAAGCGCAATCGCAGGAGCCACGGACGGCCGTTGGCGAGTAGTCGTTGGCATCAACTCACGGTGGTCGGCATGACAGAGAACGGCGGTACCGGCCGAAATTTGAGATTCGTGACGGTGTTCTTCATGTTCACGAAAAACACTGAAGAACAATACAGAGAAAAAGGGGGAGGGCTCGGTTTGATTCATTTGGCTAAAAGGGAAGAATGAATTTTTTGTTTTTCATTTTGGCTAATATATTTGACCCGTGAGCCGACACAGAAATCAACCCGTACGCAAGTCAGACCCTTGCCCTTCTTCTCCAAATCTCGCGCCATGGCTCTTCAACTTTCATTTCCTTCAATTTAGTCCTTTTTACATGCAGTTTAAATTTATTCATTTTAAGTCCTTATTTGCTTAATTATGCTTTTATCTTCTTTTCTATTATTTTACTTTCATTTCATTATTATATTTATTTTATGTTTTTGCTCCATTTAACTTATGGATTGATTTAATCACTACTAATATGTAAATTTAGGGATAAAGCCTTAAATTGTGATTACGTTCATTATTTAGACCCCTAGTTTAGATTTCTTTAAATTGATTAAAACCATTTCTCTTTAGTTTAGCTATTAATTTGACCTCATAATAAATTAGTTACCAAGGTTAGAATTTCTAAATTAGGATCATAAAACACACTTTAAATCTAAGTAACTAGGCTTGAAATAAACTTTAATAAAGGTTAGTTTAAATCCGGTAAATAACTTATCCAAAATAACCCAACAAATGTCCCAGTAGAAAAGCAGATGATCTTCATCCTAAGAGACACGTGTTCAAATCGCTCTGTCAAAGGATTAAGAATATGTATGAACATATACTACATTGTAATCACCTTTAGACTATTAAAAAAATGAATAAGCGTCATTTTACGGGCGTTGTGGGGGTGTTAATCCTTACCCACACGTAGTCGTGCCCCCGAACGCAAGATTTTGTTATCTTTGATTTTTTTACGTTTTTGGTCCGCCTATTTAAAAGGACTGGTGGAGACTCCAAATGGTTTTTACCTACCCGAGTTCGAGACTTTGACAACGTGTCATAAAGGCAGAAAAAAACGTGTCATAGAAGCAGAGGGTAGCGTAACAAGATGTGCGAAAAAAAACAAAACAAATAGAAGAAAATAAAAGAAATATGAATTACAGGCGGTCGACAACTAATATCAAAACTGATGCCGCAGTCGATTAGACAAAGAAATAAAAGGTGAAGTAAGCTACTAGGTTTGAAAGAAGAGAAAAAAGAAACAAGCAACTACAGTTCCCAAACTTATTTTCATAGAAAACCATGACTAATTTTTATTGGCCAAATAAGTTGGAATGGCTGAGGTTTTAAACCCATTGAAATCGTTGCCTCGAGAAGAAGTATAAGCTCCCATGTTATGAAACACCAGCCTATCATTAACGTCCAACTCTGGCAATTCGAAATCCTTCAAAACAACATCTTCCGGATCGCATGTTGGTCCAAAAACTGTGGAATTCCATGTTTTCATCCCTTTGCACGTGGGGTTTTTGATGGTGAGACGGAGAGGAGTGCAAACCACTTGGTCATGGTCGTACTTCAAAAAGTTCATAGACCCGGAAACACCATCATTGATCCAATACTCCTTAACCCGCCCCGAACCCGTTTCCCGATTATGCTCGTTGCCAATGTAAACGGCGAATTAGCGAAGAAACGACCGGGTTCCGCCATGATGTTTAAGCCGTCATCATTACCTGGTTCGTTGGGAAAATATTTCTGCGAAGCGACTTTCACGGCGGAGGCGGCTTCGGTAAATTTGGGACCCGACGTGAAGCCACCGCCGATGTTTAGGACATGCATTTTAGGCAAGCCGAGTCGAGCTGCTGCGTCGAACGTTGTTTTAGCAACTTGGATGGCGTCTTCGAATGCTTGGAAGTTAACCGCTCTGCTCCCTATATGAAACGAGACACCATTAACTTGGAGTTTCGCTTCTTGGGCTGCTCTTAGAAGCGGGACGATTTCATCAGGGAGTACACCGAATTTGGAACCGAACTTGAAGGTCGCGCCGCTGGTTTCCGGGACTTTGATTCGGATCAACAGTGCACACTTGGGGTGCCATTTTCTGATCTTTTCAAGCTCGCAATTGGAGTCGAAAGTAGTTAATTTAACACCAACTTTGGCTGCGTACTTGATGTGAGACACCGGTTTACATGTGTTTGCGAAAACGATTCGATCAGGCGAAACCCCGAGAGATAAAATGGTTTCGATCTCGGCAAGACTTGCACAGTCGAAACCGGTGCCGAGAGCCGCCATTTCTTTGAGGAAAGCTGGGTTAGGGTTACATTTAACGGCGTAGAAAGGTTGAACCATGGGAAGATTATGGAACCATGTGCCGACCAAGGACCTCATAGCACCCAAATCCAGCACGTAAAACGGGTCTGTCTCCTGTTGTTTTTTC
Source organism: Hibiscus mutabilis (assembly GCA_019671005.1). Taxonomy (NCBI): domain Eukaryota; kingdom Viridiplantae; phylum Streptophyta; class Magnoliopsida; order Malvales; family Malvaceae; genus Hibiscus; species Hibiscus mutabilis. The sequence goes on from CM033744.1 coordinate 6,591,595, forward strand.
ATTGGAAGAGACAACTGGTCGAATGAAATGAATCATGTCATCTCTTGAAACGGGTTTTTCCACCCCATTTCCCATCAACTTCGCTTTAGTACCCTCCATTGGAGTATGCTTGGGGACTTGTTGAAAGAAAGGAAGAGATTATTCAAAGAGAGGAGTTGTGAGTCTGGGAAATTATGAAGAAGGTCCATTTATAAAATAAATGGTATAATCGTAGGACCAATATGTCGGCTGTTGACGCGTTTGTAATTTTTTTTTTGGCAAATCCTATCTGATTCTAATAAAGGAAAAAATTATGTATTTTTAGTGAGTCTAGAATAATAAGAATAAATAAAGATAAGCAACTGACCAAATATATTTGTTTACACGTTTGTAGATTTGAAACTTCTTGAACACCATGTTTTATGTCAACTTTTTTGTTTATTGAAGACACTTTTTGAATACACTATAGGTAAAATGTGTTACTATTGGTTTTCTAGTAGAGTAAAAAAAATCACTTTTAAGCAAAAACCAAAATTTGTTTACAATTAATAGCATCAACCACCGATAATCAGTGGATCTAATAGATCAAACACTAATTTTTTATGTAAAATTAAAATTTTAAATTTTGACGTTGTAAATAAAAAAATTAAATTAAAATGACCATCGTATAATACACTTCTATAACATTTGATCCAGATTAAACAAGTAATAAATTAAATACTGATGATTATACAACAAAAAAATCATCGTTACAACTTGGCTTTAGAGTTGATGAGTGTAAATATTTGATGGATTGTTAGTGTAACTTTTTACAGAAGCATGTCTATATAAACTCTACAATATAAACTATAATTCTTTAACTCTATACTCTAAAATCCCTAAACACTAATTCATAAACTCTAAACCTTATATTCAAATTTTAAAACGAATTCACAAATCAAAATTCGTCCTAAAACACCTCTATTAAACCCCCATAAAATCTATTTTTTTCATCTTACCACTATTTTCAATGATTTTTACCTTCAAATGTTGATCGTGCCATGTTGATTCCGAATCTAGACCTTAGAATTCCAAGAACCCAAGTTTAAACATTAAAGATTTGATCTTGCTCAACCAAAACTCAATGGAGAAGAGAGAATTGAGGAGAGAGAAAATGAAAGATGAAATAAATGGGATGATAAATGCTTGTCTCCTCGTCTCTCTCTTCCAAACCAATGGGGGCAAAGATGGTGCAGCCCACTTTTCAAAAATGGGTCTAATAACCATCCAAGTCCCTCCATTCCACATCATCCTAATTCTGTCTCACTTCTAAGCCCAATTCTAACATATGGCCCAACTTGGCCTGTAACAAGAATTTATATACCTGAAACTTAAAGACCGGAGACTCGAGTCAGATTAAAATAGTTAACTAAGAATTCGGATCGTTACATACACCCCTATCTGTAATCAGGTTTTTTTTTATCAAAATATTTTATTTGTAATATTATTTACGAATTTAACACTAAAAAACTATTAATTTCCAATCTAGCACTCATTTTTTTCTGTGTCAGAATTGAATAAATTCCCTAAAAACTCATTAAAAAAAACCTTGAAAATTCGTCATATAAACTAGATGAGTTTTATAAAGCCCATTAAAAAATAAAACTAAAAAATTCGTCCTATCAATCAACAAATTTCAGAAATAAATACTAAATAAAAATTACTGTGTTTTAAATGTCAAATTCGTAAATAATATTAAAAACAGAATATTTACATAAAAGTCCCACGTAATCATTCAGAAAATATAATATTATTTAGTAATAAAAAAATACGTTCCGCTAAACTACGTTTGACATTGCGTGTTTTATGTTTATGTGACAGATTTAGATGTTATTTTTATAAATAATGATAAATAAATATTATTTCTGAAAATTATTTTTTTAAAAAATTGGATTGTATTCAAAAGTGAAAAGGTTACAAAAGAATCACACCACAAACATTAAAATTTATATACATCAAATAGAACAAAGAAGCCCTAAAGGTGTGAAAGTCAATAAAGTACAATACCTATCACTTTCAAAAGATCTAACAATCTTCTAATAAAAATCCAGCAATACTACTACTTTGACCAGAGTGCTATAAGAAGAAAGCATGTTTCTTCGCTGCTTGATCTTGGGAAAACGACAACACCACAAAAGGGAATCAAAACTTTACTGACCACCGATCTTCGCTGCTAACAACGCTCGAGTGATATTAGTCATACGAATGTTAAACTGATAAAAACATATAATACTGTCATAAAGACAAACTAACACTGTCACAAAGACAGGCTAACACTGTCATAAAAGCAGACGAAACAACTGCCATAATAGCAGACGAAAAAACTGCAAAAAAGCAGATATGAGATGAAACTGGCAAAGTAAAAAAACAAGAAAAACATGCAAATAGAATTCATCAATAAAGATGAATTTTTATTTATATACAAGACTAGAAAAACGGCCAAAGGCCATCGTCGGAGAAAAAGAAATCTAGCGAATAAGAACTTTGAAAATTTTAGAAACTCCTTGTAACCGCCTCAGAGCAAATGGAGAAAGTGGAGATAAAAGTGCTTGAAAATAGGGATAACAGACAAGTACAGTTTCATGAATTTCGTATCATACTCATTCTAGTTAGGAAAAAATGAGTATGAGTATGGACGTAAAAATTCATACCCGTCGTGGTAGTGGGTAACTAATGAATTTGAGATCTTATATGTACCTTATCCACCCGTATCAGCCTACTCACTAACTACCCACCATATGAATTTTGGACAACCTATGTTCGTGGACTTTGATTATGCCTTTTATTATGTTGTTTTATGTACTAAGATCTTGGTTTGTTTTAAAATATATGTTAATCCTTAAGTTTGTAGACTTTGGACTCAATTAATTTAGTTTGAAAAAAATGATGATTTATGATCGAGCTTGAATTTATGGTTTATTATCGAGCTTGAATTAATCAAGTTGTAAAATTATAATATGTGTGGTTAAGTAGAATTTATAATGGTGTAAATATGCTTTAGTTAAGTTAGTTAGTTAGCTATAGTTAAATTTATACTGGTGTAATTGTATTATATATATGCACTTGATCAATCAATAAAATATATGAAGATTTACTCTTCTTTACAAAAGTCTATGGTATGTTTTTATATAATTCGATATTAGTGACTGCTTGTCAGGCGAGTACAGATTGGGTAATGGGTGTAAGGATGGATTGGAGAATGTACTCGTGTGGGCGGGTGTGAATTTGAAAATTGTACCAGCCGTAGGTGATGGGTAGGTGGTGGATATGAAAATTTTAGGTGGGCACGGGTATGGGAAGGGAGTATCCGCACTCGCCTCGTCCGTTTGCCATCCATACTTGAAACCAATTGTTAAAGCATATTTTTTAGAATGGGTAAACTGCATCCAAGGTCATTTAACTATGAGTTTAGTAACAAACGAAACATTTTTCTTTTAAAAGTTATAAACATGTCACTCAATTAAAAAATTATTACAAACAGATCACTCAATAAGAAAATTGTTACAAACAGGTCACTCAATACGTTGTTACAAACAAGTTACTGTTCCACTAATTATATGTGATATAATAACATTTTAGTCCCCAAATTCATAAAATCTATCAATTTGATCCTAATTCTAAACAATTTAATAAAATTAAATCTTAATATTTAAACATTTCATCTTTTTAATCTTTATTGGGTAAAGTACGCCACTAAACTGTCCAAAAAATACAAAATGATCTTCGAACTTTCAAAAGTTACATAATGGGCATTAGACTTTAGTTGTTATTAGAAAATGGTTACTGGGCCATTAACTGCCATTAAATGGGTGACATGACAGTTACGAAAATTTGTATAATAGCACATTTAACCTTTCATATTAACACATTCAATCAATTTAGTCCTAATTCAAAAAATTCATTAAATTTAGTCCTCATTATTTAGACATTATTTTAATTTGATCCTATTTTTAATTAAAAATAATTTAATATTTTTTCTTCCAATCAGATGATGACACATGTTACCATTTGGTTGTAGGAAAATAAATTGAAGAAGTTTGGGAGTGTGGGGGATCAAACCTGAGTGACATAGGAAGAATGGAAAGCACTTACCACTAGGCTAAATTCTTACTTTGGTTAAAAATAACAACAAATATATTATATATGTTAACGTATATGAAGGGTTAAATGTGCTATTATACAAATTTTCGTACCTGACACATCGCCCATTTAGCGATAGTTAACTGCTTAATGACCATTTTGTAACAAAAACTAAAGTTTAATTCCCATTATTTAACTTTTGAAATTTCGGTGACCATTTTGTATTTTTTAGACAGTTTAGTGAACAATTTAATAGTAACTTGTTGCTTCTTTATGGCATAATGTAGTTATCAAACTACTGATTTGATTTGATGGGCTTGCTTGCTTTGAGAGTATCACAAAGACTAAATTGATGAAATTTTTTAATATGAAGAATTAAATTTATTGAGATGGTTTAAATTATGATAAAATTAATATAGTGTATAAGTTTTGAGGACTAAAAGTGTTATTATACCAAAGAAAATGACATATTTGTACCAATATGTTAATTGAGTGATTTGTTTGTACCAACATGTTGAGCGTCTTGTTTGTTGTTTTTAGAAGAAAAATATCTTATTTGTTATGATACATATAATCAAGTGAACTTAAATGTAGTTTATCCTTTTTAAAATAGATAGATATAATTAATATAAATTTAACTGGCAATTTTACTAAAATATTTTGTAGGAGTGTTCATGGTTAACTAAAATACTACAATGATTAACCTTCCTACTATGATGATAATGTCTAAAGATAATGTTTGTTCTAATTGCACTAAGAACATAACTTATTTTTTTAGTATATATATATTGAATATAAAGAACATAACTTGTTCAATAGCCTACAAGCTATTACAATGCTTAACCATTGTAGCATGTTGGTTAACCATGAACACCCCTAAATTATTTCATTTTAAATATTATTTATAGATTTAAGTCCCATAAAAATTAATGTTCAATCTAATACCCATTTCTGCAAAAATATGTTTGGTCAAAAATGCTTTCGAAAATTCACTTGGTCAAAAGACTTTTTCCATGAGTGGATGTATAACCCCCTAGACCGGCCTGTGCATAAAGTCCGACTCTAGGAGGTCACATTCCTTACTAAAATTTTAATCATAAAAATTATTCAAAAGTTTAAAGGTCAAATCAAGTAATAAAGTGATCCCATGCATAAATAAGTTAAGGTAATCAGTAAAATCTTCAACAAAATATGATTACATTATAAAACCATAACGACAATATAAAAAGTATACTAAAACAAAATATAGGCTCATGTCACCTACTAAAACAGTTTGGAAGATAAAAAATTACATAAGAATGTATGAGCTGAATTTGTAGATCCTCCAAGTGCCAAGTTCGGAAGCCTATCCAAAAGTATCTGAAAGGGAGAAGATTGGAGGTATGAGCTAGGGAGCTCAGTCTGTTCCAATAGTGCATAAAAACATCATATTTAATTTTAGACAAACATAAATCATTTCAGTAAATATATTATAAGAGCAACCGAAGTTTTTCCTATAATCTTTCTATCCTCCATCTGTACTCTATGATACAGTTCCCCATAACGGTATCATACATATATATATATACAGGCAATAACCCGAGCCCATTGGGCTTGGGTACCATCCTATGGGAATACCTTAGGACCGGGAGGAATTACCCTAGCCGAAGCATAGAAACCTTATACGAGCAGAATTACCAGTCGAATCAGGGCTGAACCTTTATAACTTTATATCATAACCCCAAGTACCCTATTAATTCAGTACAAGCAGTCTTGTAATGTGTAGTAATTAATAAACATATTCATAATCCAATAACAATAACCATAAAGCATACTTGTCATATCAAGTACTAGGACATGCATCAAACTTACAATAAAATAATGCTTAAATTCAAAGACAAGATACATTTATGTGAAATTACCATGTCAGTCATGTGCACATGATCAGTTTTATAAAACATTTTATAAAACATTGAAATAGCATGTAAAACAATCGTATAGCACACAAGGAACATACCTAAAAAGGTCAGGTAGGTCGGATAATCTATTGGGTGCCGGAACCACGCTCAGTTGCAGTGCTGGACGGGTCATTATGGGTTCACGGGGTTCAGCAGATCGAGACGAGGTGGGATGGGCGTAAGCACGATCGGGAGATCCGTGAGTACCTTTAACCAGCAAAAATCTTTATCAGTCCTTTATTCAACTATAATTACCCATAAATAAAAATACTTGATAAAATGCATGCTCAGGTTTAAGGTCGATTTTGAAGGCTTTCAAGTTAGAATTTTGCAAAACGGGCTTCATAAATAGACTAAGGGCATCGAAAAATGTAAAATAAGATTTTTCAAATATTTTGACTTTTGTCAAAGTCAGCGTTGACATCAACATGACATCAACGGTCAAAGTCAATAGTCAAAGTCAACAATCAAAGTCAATAGTCAGAGTCAACCGAGTTGACTCAGACGAGTTAACTCGGACATGTTAACTCGAACGAGTTGACTCAGATAGGTTGACTCGGATGAGTTTACTCGTTCGAGTCAAACAGGTCAGGTTCAGATCAGGTTCAGGTTTATTGAGACAAACCCCGAAGAATAACATTAGAAATGATCCATTTTTCCTTTTTATCTTGTCTAAAGGCATATTTAAGTCCTAGAGTGATCATGATAGTTATGGTTAAAGTTATAACTCAATCGGGCGTCAATTAGACATCCAATTGCTCGAATTCGCATTACAGTGACTAAAATGTAATTTCCAATACTTACAAGGACTTTCAAAAAATTAAAGTTACCAATCCTCAATTAGTCATGTTTCATGCCCTCATTACCGTTTCAATATGGTAACCCGTGTACCGACACCTTACCTATTTTTGTGCAATACGTACCGATACGGTTACCAGGCGTATCGGTTCGCCTAGACTATTTTGCCCAATTTGAGCCGAGATAGGTCCCCGCATATCGACCCTCTGAGGACTCGTGCTGGTACGGTAGAACTTGTAATGACCTCCCATTCAACAGCTAATCATCTCATAACATCACAAGCATCATATTCTCCAACATATCAACATAATAAGAGACTATAATAAGCATGTCATAATCAACCAATATCCTATGAGCATGATTTCTACCCAAGCATGCTTATTGTCTCTCAACCCCTCAAAACTAAGTATAAAACATCACATAAGTCCAAAACATTAATTCATACTTATACAAACAGGAGTAACTCAAAACACATCTCCCAAAACAACCCGGTTACATTGTCTTCTTATTACTACTTAGTATGTATAAAACCATACTTTGGAATATAATGATCTTTGGATCCTCCCTTGCTCACGCGCTATTCGAGAAAGCTATTTCTCTGCATTGATGAGGAAAAGAAAGCGTAAGCTATAAGCTTAGTGAGAGAATCGCAAAAACACTCATCAATGCATTTAAATCCATTTAATTCAAATCACATGTAATTATCTCATGGAAAAACATCTAATGCTTCTCAAATCATCTCAAATATGCACAATTAAATCATTTTCAACACATGTATCATGGATTCTATCTCTACCTCAATTTAAGCTTCATATCTCAATATCAACATAACAAGCTTAAAGAGTACCTCATGTATAAACCACATTATACAAATTATACAAACATAATCCATTTATCATGATACATTATCTCATATATTGGCTTTCAAGTGACTTAAAACCAACAACCTTTCATTTCATAAAACACATCGGATACACGGATTTCACAAGTGGTTCCCACGACCACTTCACATACATACTTCAACCGAAGCAAAGACACACTTGCCCACCTCAACGGTTCAAATCGGAGTAACAGAACATTTACCCACTTCTACGGTTTGGATTTATAAATCCACCAGTGGAAGAAAATAGAACATTTACCCACCTCAACCGCTGCGGTTCTCATGGTGGAGAAAATGGTACACTTACAACCCGTCGACACACATGAGACGACGTTTTATAGTGCACTTTAAACCCTATGGCCAGCCAACTATATCCTATAACATTTTAAACACAGCCACTTGCCAATATATTCAATAAACAACATTATCTCACTATTTTACATATGCATCAAAACAATCCAACACAATACATTAAACCATGCATTTTAGTATTCTAAAAAATAATTTCATAAACCATTTGTCATTCTCAAAAGTCATCATCTACAATCATTTGCATCATCTTTCATTTCCAAAACATGAATAATGCTGCGAGTAATCAAAACCATAAACATGTGAATGAGATTTCATTTTGCAAAAGCTGAAATCGAGAAAAAGCTCAGCGATACTTACTTTTGAGCTTAGATAAGTGTTTCAGACTTTATCTAAACTCCCACAACTCATTTTCAAACCTTTTAACAGCAGTAAAACACGTTTCTACTCACTAACAAACCAATGCTTGCTTGCCGATGCGCGAATCCAGCTTCCGAAGCTTCCACGCCTTCTCCAAAAGGTAAAGGATTCAACTCCCCTACTTTACCCAATCAAAAACAGTGGATTAAAACACATCCTTGTATCAAAAACCTCCAACAACCAACAAACACAACTTCGCCTCCCAAGAATCCATCAAACATCTCTCCAAATCTATCAAGAAAGCTACCAAACCTTACTTAAACAAAGCCCAGCCAACATCTAATGATTCTAACACATTAACAACATCAATTAACGCCCAAAAACATCTTAAACACATCCTTATATCTCCAACAACACTACAACAACAAGATTACACCAAAAACCAACTATAACCAACCTAGAAAACTAACAATTCACATAGTTTCGGGATTCCATTGATTAATCAATTCTTTCAACATTAGAACACATCCAAATAGAGATATAAATCAATTAGATTCATCACCAAAACAGATCCAAATCAATTTTCAACAATTTTCCAAGAAAACTCAATTTAATCATTAAATCCATGTTAAAATCATAATTACATAATATAAATCAATAACGAAGGATCAAGAACTTAGGAATTTCATTAAAGAGCCTTTAATTAGAAAAGAGAAATGAAAATCACCTCTAATTGCTGACTTCTCCCTTAATTGGCAAAGCTTGATTGAAATCCAAATAGATATTGCAATAGAATTTGAAGAAATCGATTAGAAAAGTAAAAGGAAATCAATAGGAATTGATTCCTGGGAATTTTGAAGTGGAAATATTAGTTTGGTTGTTGAGAAAGTTGAGAGAAAAAGGTTGGAAGAAAAGTGGTTAAGTGAGAAAGTGATTTTACAAATTAAAAATCATTTTTAATAAATCTCATTTATTTAATTACAAAGCTACTTAAAAATATTTAAAAATAGCCATGAAAAATATTAGTCAAATAGCTCCTTAAAGATTCTATGTTTTGACCCTTTTACGATTTAGTCACCAAAAACAATTTTGAAAACTTTCATTTTAGTCACTAGACTAAAATGTTACAAAATCAGATTTAATTACCTCAAATTCAATTTACCAAATTACTTAAAATATTAATTAAGTAATTTCTAACATTTCCCCATATTTTATTTTGTCCGAAAATTGATTTTATAAAATTAAATTCTTGAAACTATTCGAATTGCCTAAACTGGTTCTTTTGAACCACCTACTCGATTTGGTCCACATCTAGGCCCAATTTCAGGGCGTTACAATTCGTGTCGTCGGTGACACACACGGCCCGACAATGCGGAGTAAGTAGCATAAACGGACATCATCAATCAATAACAGGTAAGTTCTTTGACGGCCTAATTCGAATTATTGTCTCATTAAGTAAATACTTAGCGTGTAACTGTTTTACACGTAGGAAAGAAGAAATGGTTGGAGTAAGGAGCATAAACAGGCATCATCAATCAATAACAGGTACATCAGTATCAGTAAGATATTTTTTGACACTGTTCGATATTTACTAGTTGGCATGTATATTAAAATGATATGTCAACTTTGATAGGATTTGTATTTTATGTGGTATCTGGATGAATTTTAAGTCATGCAGTTTTTACGCAGTTTCATTAATTATATAAAGTCGAATTAAATTAATAAGTTGCTGCCTGAAATTAAACTCGATTTGAAGATTAAAATATTATGTTTAAACTATACGCGATTAACTACATTTGTAAATAGAAACCAAATATATTGTAATATTTTTAGAAAATTCAAAATTTTTACCGAGTTACAAATGTAGAGGGTTTTACAAATGTTTTGTGATATCTCTGACTCGTATTCAACTATGAATACGGAAAGGGGTTTTACATTTACTGGTATCAGAGCTGCAGGTTTAGCCGATTCTCGGCCTAAATGAGAGTGGTTTTATGTTAAAAAGAGTATACATGTCACTAGGATATCAATATTACTGATCTGATATTTTTATGATATGATTGATGTCGCTCCTTACTAATGTAAATTAGGAGGAATTATAAGAAATATTTGAGTCAAGAAAGCGTGATGAACTGATAAATTGGAAGCTTTGGAAGGAATCAAGAGTAGTAACAATAAGGTTAATGATAACCCTTCGGATAAATAGGAACAAGAAAGGGGCACTGGTACAACAAGGAGTGCCTGTGCCGGATTAAGGAATTAAAAAGTTCAGGAACACCTAAATTGAAAGGAAAAACATATTAAGGTCCAGTGATTGTTGATTTATAACTGAATAACCTAAGGATTACACTGGACGGATTCCACTGTTTGGATACCGAGAAATTGGATGGAGTTGTATTACTACTCCGATGTTAAGTTAAAGCTGGGGAAACATTTAAAATTGCTACGCAGCTAGGATTGGACATATTAGTCCGAGTTTATAACATTGGGACTGATAAAAATTGGGATTATTCGAAAATCATAGAAGGTACATCTCATCTTTTTGGATAAACCTGTATTGATGTTGATGGGTCCTAGCTTTACACATTCGTATATAAGTACGAAGTTGAATGGTGAAGGAGATATCCTTTTAGAACCCATTTCAAGTAATATAGCGGTCATAAATTTGTTGGGTTGTAATGTAAGGGCGAGCTGAACATTGGAATTGCTCGATAAAAATATAAGAAATAGAGTTCCCGATAAATTTAATGGAATTATCTTTCGAGGAGTTTAAGATGATGGTGGGTATGAATTGGTTACCTTCCTATCAAGTCATGATGAATTGTCGCATAAAGCGATTAGTATTAAAAAAACACGGAAGGTACAAAACTAGTAGTAGTTGATAAAAGGGTAAATTTCTTTTCCAATGTAATTTCAGTTGTTTTATTAAATACATTGTTGTTATAAGGTTGTTAAGTTTTATTAGCAAATGTAGTGGAGACTCAGGTTGTTGAAGTTAAATTGAAAAATAACTCAACTGTCCAAAAATATCCGGATGTATTCCCAGATAGGTTACTCGAAATCACCCTAGATTGAAAGGTGAAATTCAAAATAAAGATGTTACCAGGCATTGATCCTAAATTAATGGCCCCGTATAAAATGGCTTTGACCAAACTTCGGGATTTAAAGGCACAATTACAAGGAATGTTAGGTTGAGGTTTTATAAAGCCTAGTGTGCCACCTTGGGGTGCACTAGCGTATTTGTGAAAAAGAAAGATTGATTTATGTAATTAAGTATAGATTTCCGTCAGCTAAATAAGGTGACGGAAAGAATAAATATCTTCTTCTAAAGATTGATGATCTTTTGATCAGTTAAAAAAACACAACTATGTTTTCCAAAATAGACTTTCGATCGGAATATTATCAGCTAAAGATCAAGGAAAAATAAACTCTAAAGATAGCTTTTCAGACTCGGTATGAATACTATGAGTTCGTGATGATGCCTACGACATTTATAATCCTAATTAACCAAGTATTCTAATTTTTCTTGGACCAATTTTTGGTAGAGTTCATTGAGGATATTTTGGTCTATTCGAAGAAAAAGGAAGAACAAGATGCTCATTTTGCATTGTTCTTCAGACCTTTCGAGAAAATAAGCTATATGCTAATTTGTTAAAGTGTGAACTTGGTTGTCAAAAGCTGTTTTATTAGTTATGTGGATTTGGCAGAGGGGATAAGAGTATATCCCAAGAAAGCACAAACTATAGTTGAATGGAAACCTCTGAAGAATGTTTTAGAGGTTCAATTTTTTTTTATGATTGCCTCCTCATTAACCAAGCTATTGAGGAAAGACATGCCATTCAGTTGAAAAGATAAATGAAAAGAAAACTTTGAGACATTAAAGAAAACCTTAATAAAAGCCACGGTACCAGTACAACCAGAATCGAGTAATGATTATGTGGTGTATAGCGATGCTTCTCATAACGGTTTGAGATGCGTACTTATGCAAGAAGGAAAAGTAATGGTCTATGCTTGAGACAACTTAAGATATATGAGAGCAATTATCTTACTTAGGATTTGGAGCTGGTAATGGTTGTATTTGCTTTAAAAGATATAACATCATTATTTATACAGTGAACGGTGCTATATTTATATAGGTTATAAAAGTTTAAAGTATATGCTTACTAAAGAATAGTTGAACTTGACGCAAAGAAGTTGGATCGAGTTTCTTAAGAATTATGATATGGTCATTGACTATCATCCAGAAAAAGCTAATGTGGTAGCTGACGCTCTCAGTTGAAAGACAATTGTTGTCTTAAGAGTTATGAATGCAAGATTTGCATTAAAAGAATATGGTGTTTTGATTGTCAAGTTAAGAATAAAATTTACCATATTGGATTAAATAAGATATTTTTAAAGAAAGGATGAGAAATGTTGTCAAGGTTCAAACAAGTGGAAAAGAGTGAAACTGAAAACTTGGAAGTTAGGTTTGATAGATATTTGTATTATTAAGGAAGAATTTCTATCTAAATGATGGAAACTATATGTTGATCCGGAAAGAAAAGATATTTAATATGAAGTTAAGGATAAAGTATTCCTTAAAAGTTTCACCTTGGAAGAAGGTGTTATGGTTTAGACAAAAAGAAAGTTAAGTTCAAGATTTATTGGGCTATAAGAAATTGTGAAAGGAGTTAGTCTGATAGTTAAGCTTAATATCTAGCTTTATCTTTGGAAATGGACAAGATTCATAATGTATCGATGCTCGGGAAATATTGATTAGACCCCTCACATGTTGTTACTCCGGAGAAAATAGAGATTCAGCCGGATTTAAGCTATGAAAAAGAACCGGTAAAGATCCTAGCACATGGAGTCAAAGAACTAAGAAAACAAGACAATCTCGTTTTTTAAAGTTCTTTGACAAAAATCATAAGGTAAAGAAACGACTTGGGAGAAATAAGAAGAAAGTATGAGAAAATAGTTCCCTCACCTTTTGGAACCAAGTATATGTTGAAAATTTGAGGACGAATTTTCTTAAGGGGGAGAGAATTGTGATACCCCAAAATTTACTAAGTTGATTAAGGGTCATTTAGTACTAAGATAATATCTTAAAAGCTAACTTAGTGACTAAAATGACAAAAAATGCAAAAGTTAAGATTTCTCTAATTATGGGTTTTAAAAAGGAAATTTCTAAGGTTTAAAGGTCTCATGTGATAGATAGTGAATTGAGTAAGGTATTCTTAAAGTTTGGTTGAATTCCAAGGAAAATTGGAATGGGAATTGAAGTTTAAAAAGTTAGTGACCAAAATGTAAATTTTGAAAATTTTATGGTTAAAGTATAAACTTTGGAAAAGTTTGGGGACTAAAGTTGTAATTCCCTAAAAGTTAAGGGTTTTTATTTCATAAATAAATAGATCACCTAATGGTGTGAATCAGATGTGGAATTATTGGTTTGATCTGATACTTCGATTATTGGGAAAATCGCATTTAAAGTTTAAGTGGAATTTGGATACCCGGATCGAACTGAAAATTTTTTAAATTTTGCCATATGATAGAGAAAGGTTATAAAAGTCATTTCCAAGTGTTGGAAATATTTTTAGTTTGATTCAAGATGAATCCTACAATTTATTTCTGAGTAAAGGATTATTTATCGATATATTAGATCGAATGGATATTTTGGAGACTGATCCAAAAGATATGGAAAAGTCATAAAATTTTATTTTATGAATATTTTAATATGGTTGGTTGAATTCTAACTAGATTTAGTTAGATTTTAATGGAATGGCAATTTGGAAACAAACTAGTAAATAAAGACTAGTTTGAGGGCAAATTGGTCATTTGGATCCAATAGCAATTTTGGAATATTTAAAAAGTTATAACGGAAATTTTGGAAAGAGGAAATGGAAGATTAAATCTTTGGCCCTTGATTGATGATAAAATCAATCTCAACCATTGGATAAAAATGGCAAAATTATAATTTCACTATTAAATGAATTTAATATTCATTTAATAGATATATGTTTAAAATAATGGAAATGTTCATCTTTTCCAACCTTGAAACGTGGAGAAAGAGGGGAAAGAAGAAGAAAATTTTACAAGCTCGATTTAAGCCCCGAAACTCAGTTTTCAAGTAATCTCTTCAACTACAAAGTTGTTCTATTCTTCAAGCTCTATCTTTTGATATCAATAATTCATGGAATACATGCTTGGTTGATGAGAATTTTCATGAGAAAGAAATTAGGGTTATGTATCAAATTGGGGCTTTTGAGATTTTATGATTCCATGATTGAATTCAAGTTAGAATTAAGCTAGTATGATGTTAAAATCATGATATTGAGTTGGGATTTAAGTTTTACATGTTTTGATTTTTATGAAGATGATTAGGGTTTATGGATTCAAGTTTAATTTAGGGTTTGTGATGTTGGAATAATGATCTAGTAAGCTTGAATTGTTGTTTGGAAGCAAAACCCTAAGTTAAATTGTGTAGGGACCATTTCGGCAAATTGAAAAGTTGAATGACCAAATCTGAATTTTTATAATCTGGAGTGTATTTATGTTATTGATGATGTTAGAGACAAGAAAATAAAGTTAGATGCTAAATTGATGTTGAATTGAATTAGTGACCATTTTGACAATTTGTCAAAGTTAAGTGACCAAATTGAAATTGAAGTTTTGTATGAGGGCTAAATCTGATTTTTATTTGTAATGATGGAATTAAGGTAGTAATTTTGAATTGAGGACTAATTTGCAAAGTTAAGAAGCTTGAATCCTTATATTTGCATTTTAGTGACTATTTCGGTAAAGAATGAAAATTAAGGAGAATTATTGTGAATAATTATTCGATGAAGAAGGTCATAAGATGGTGGGTTAAAGCAAGTAATTGGACTAAATTGAAAAGTAGAGAAGTAAGGAGAAGTTAGTATAAAAGTTGAAGATGTTTAAGGAAGTTGTGTAGAACAACTGGTTTATGGCAGTAATTTTGAAAATTCACCATAAATTCTACAAAAATGGTTTAATAGTAAATTTTATACCGATGTAAATATTTGTTCATCTAGTTTCGTGTCCAATAAATAGAATCTGATTTCGAGTTCCGAGTCAAAAGATATGAATTTTTAAGTGACGAAAGGTCAGAAAATAGAACACCAGTCTGTTCCGAATTTCAGCACTGTAACTGACTTTGAAAATTCACCATAAATCGTACAAGTTGAATTTGGGGTATTAATTTATATGGTTGAAAAGCTTATTGAATATAGATTCTTTCAGAACAAACGTAATTGAATTCCGAGTTTTATATTATTTTATAGAAATATTTCTTTGAAGGTAGTGCAATCTGCCAGAAAATGAGAATTGATACATTTTGTATCTAAGGTTAATTAGTAAGTTTGAAAGGGGTTCATGGAAGTTCAAATTGGTAACTAAGGACCATGATGAATTTTTGAACAATACAAGGAAGAAAGGAAAACGTTTGGAGATTTTGTATTCGAATGATTATTTTGGACAATATGTCTAAGATATTGTTAGATTGAGATCTAACAAATATTTTACTTATTTGAATTATGAAGTTAAGTTCGAATCAAGGGAGGTTTGAGGTACAATGAAGGAAATGATCAAAGAAGACTTAGTGAGGCATACTAATAAATGGCCCAAGTGAGTGCAATGCATACATAACATTATACATAGATGTTTTATACATTACCAGTAAGACTTGCGATGAGTCTACCTGGTTTATATATTGTCATGATAATTATGTCATTGATCATACATTTGACATACTTTAAATATGTCAAAGGTTGAAAATAAATGCATTGATCACTAGTTATTGATGATGATTTACTATTAATATTATTCGGTTATGAACTGCTTCATGTTAATATAAATTGATATACATTGCCATGGATGAAATATTTGATGATATAAAGCCCAAGTATAATATAGAGGTTCAAATGTATAGTTGGCTAGCCATAGAGTCATAAACAGCTGTATAAAGATTCTAAGCACTTCAGGTAAAGTGCAAATTTTATAAATACTCATTGAGGAGTATACTCATGCATGGTTTGAGTATACGGACTTATTACGGGTGCTAAGCACTTCGGAGTAATTTCATAAAACCTCAATGAGGGATATATTGTATACTCCGGTAAGTATACAGAAGCACTCCAGTGCTAAGCACTCCCGGTAGAGTGCAATAATATACATACTCAAGAAAGGTTGGGTATGGGGGGATGACTCGTGTACATAGAATCTCTTAATTCGATACCTTGGGCTAAATAAATTGAAAAGAATCGAGCATATAATTCGATACCTCGTGTACATATAATCACTTACGGATGGAATGGCAACGGTATTGGTAAGATCTAATCTTATCACTTTGATATACATATTTATTTATGTTAACGAGCATATAATGGTAAGGTGATCATATGCATTGTTAATCATTAATATTGATATTATGACAATTGCACTTGAATTCGAATTATTGCCTCACTAAGTAAATACTTAGCGTGTAACTGTTTTACACGTAGGAAAGAAGAAATGGTTGGAGTAAGGAGCATAAACGGACATCATCAATCAATAACAGGTACATCAGTATCAGTCAGATATCTTTTGATACTGTTTGATATTTTCTAGTTGGCATGTATATTAAAATGATATGCCAGCTTTGATAGAATTTGTATTTTTGTGGTATCTAGATGAATTTTAAGTCAGACAGTTTTTAGGCAGTTTCATTAATTATATAAAGTCAAATTAAATTAATAAGTTGCTGTCTGAAATTAAACTCGATTTGAAGATTAAAATATTATGTTTAAACTATACGCGATTAACCACATTTGTAAATAGAAACTAAATATATTGTAATATTTTTAGAAAAATCAAAATTTTTACCGAGTTACAAATGTAGAAGGTTTTACAAATGTTTTGTGATATCTCTGACTCGTATTCAGCTATGAATACGAGAAAGGGGTATTACAAGAAATAGGAGATGAAAGGTCTCAGATTCGGTTTTATCATTTACATGATAACCGAACAAAGACAGAGCTATATTTTATTACCGTAAACCTATATCACAAGTGAGCTTTGGCTTAAATGGTTATCTCCCAAACTTTTGTATACAAGGTCACGGGTTCAAACCCTTTTGGTTGCAATTCCTTTTTTTTTCCTCATTTTTCATTCATTTTCATTTTTTTATATTATTAGCGGGTGTTACAGGCTGGTCGTCGAAGGTATTAATTACTTACTAAAAATGTGTTTCTCAACAAAATACGCTTTTAGAAACCGCTTTTAACCAAACGTTCTTTTACATGACATGACTGAAAAGTGTGCTACATCGAAAATTAATTTTTTTGGATGTTAGATAGACCTGATAAACTTGACACGAGACTTGAGACCCAAACCGATTTACCCGACCCGAGAGCTGTTATCGACCTGAACATGATGATCCGAACTTGACCCAAAACTCAAAATAGATCGAACTGAATCAAAATCGACCAAAATTTTAGTTGAACCGAAATTGACTTGAACCTATTTTTAACCGAATCGAATGGACCCGAACTGAAGGCAACCCAAAATAAAAAAAGATATTAAAAAAATAAAGAAAGATGCGATATTAACTATCGCAAAACTCATAAAAAGCCTTATATAGGGGTGTAAAAAACTAAGTCGATTGAAATCGACTGATCCAAAGGCGGACATGAATCAAAAGGCGAATGATCTCCTATTGACCCGAACTGAAATAAATCGACCTGAAAACAATCAAACGGATATTAACATACCCAAAAAGCAACCGATATGATCCGACTAAAACCAGACCCGAACTGATCCGGCCTAAACATAAACTAAATATAGTCAGGCTTGGAATGATCTAATCCAAACCCGACCCAAACGACTCGTTTACCACTCTAATGTTAGATCTGTAATTATATTTAAAATGAAATATTTCCGTAAAATTTCCAATTTAACTGCTTGTATATCTATACCCAACATAAATGTCCCCGATTAATTTGAAAGCTTTAACTGAGAATTTAAAAGAGATTGTTTAAAGGAAACATGTGCTGTAAATTTACTATTATAAAATTAATCTAGAAGTTTTATTAAGGGTCCGTTTGTTTCATGTAATTTGAATTCCAGAATTCAATTTCCGTAATTTACGGTGTTTGGTTCATGTAGTTTTACATGGTCAAAGGAGTTTGAATTACAATTGACTATTTTTTCTTTACATTTTTTTGCAGTTTGTTTTACCATATTTTTTCCGTAAAACAAACTACATTCTCTTCAACTCTTAACGCTAAACACTAATATAAACCCTAAACCTTAAACCACAAATATTAATATAAACCCTAAACACTAACCCTTAAACCCTAAATGCTACTATAAACCTTAAACCCTAAACCCTAAATGCTACCATAAATCCTAAACCCTAAATGCTACCATAAATCATAAACTCTAAACTATAAGCACTAACCTAAACCCTAAACCTTAAAAACTAAATATATACCCATAAACCCTAAACAAACCATAAACCCTAACCCCTAAATGATACCCTAAAACTTAAACCCTAAACACTAATCTAAACCATAAACCATAAACCCTAAATGTTAAACGCTAAACACTACCAAACCTTAAACCCTAAACTATAAACACTAACCCCTAAACCCTAAGCCCGGCCTAAACCCTAAATCCTAAACACTAAACCCTAAATTTTAAACCATAAACACTAACCCTAAATCCTACCCTAAATACTAAATCCTAAATGTTACCATAAATCCTAAATCCTAAACCTTAATCGGTAACATAAACCCTAAACACTAACTTAAACCCTAAACACTAAATGCTACCATGAACCCTAAACACCAACCTAAATGCTAAACCCTAAACACTAACCCTAAACCCAAAAATGCTACCCTAAACCTTAAACCCTAAATGCTAACCTAAACACTAAACCATAAATCCTAAATGCTACCCTAAATGCTACCCTACTCTACCAAACAGCGAAAAATGAATTACACAACATCATCCAAACACCAGAAAATACTTTCTGTAGTTTGTTTTCCTAGAAAATGTAGTTTATTTTCCAGAATTCATTTTCCGGAAACAGATTTCAGTGAAACAAACGGACCCTAAAAGTTGTTTCAAGTACTGTTGCATGGTTAAAAAATACTTTAGCACTTATAAAAAAAATTATAATTTAAGTACTTATTTAATAATTAAGCTTATTTTATAAACCAAACGCCTCTTAATGTTTGCTCTTAACTTGAACTTCAGTTTCAATGATAATAGCGATTTCATTTATTTCATTACTTTATTATTTGACTTTTTGGAGCAAAATTACTATAAAAGTAAAAGGTAATTTTTTTGATAAATTTTAATTTTGATCATAATCTCATCTAGAAGGGAAAGGAAAGGGTGACTCTAAGGGAAGGAAAGGGGTGCTCTTAGTGGATCTAGAACCCATAATTTAAGGGAATATGAGGAAACAAAGATGAGAAGCTTGTCCAACCGACTAAATATGATTGCTGAAGTAAAAGGTAAAACTTAAATTCATAAATGATTTGAAAAATAAATAAAAATACAATACCAATTACATCATAATAAATAGTAATTGATGTTCATATATGCTTTAAAAATAAATAAGAAATATTTTATGTTAAACATATTTAATAAATCAACAAAAGTGTATAAGTGGAGTGGTAAAATGCATGTATGTACATCTATTCTTTGTCTTGAGTTTGGATATCAAACATGATTTTAAATTATTTTTTAATGTTTTACTTAAAGATTTACAATAGAGTGAAAAGGCAAAACACTATTGCAATCATATTTAATATATTTTAAAGTACAAAGTATTTTATTCATTTTTTAACTAAGTTGGTGTCAATAATATAGTTGGCTTTACTTTTCGGGCAATAAGTATAAGTTATAATTGGGTTTAGATAATATGTTTAGTTTAATTTTGGTTTTGGTTAGGTCATGGGCTGATTTTGGGTTTAAATATCTTTAAAATAAGGCTTAAACAGAAGGTGTTCAAACTATATATTTTCTGTAAGTGTTTATTTCGGACTAAATAGATGATTAAACCGTCCGACTAAACTATTTATCCTACTTTCAACCAAGCCGGCTAAAATCGACACGAAAAAAATAAAAACCGATCGATTTGGTCGGAGTGAATTGACTAATGACTATTGGTCACCCCTAATACTAGGGTAAATTATAAATTTCATCACCCAGTTCTATTCTCACCTCTATTTTGGTCATTCAAGTTTAAATTTTTTTTAATTTAACCATTAAACTTTTGATTTGTTCTTATTTTGGTCACTCATGAATTAAATCAAAAATAGAAGGGTGACATAGTAGCCACGTGTGTTAGAGTGGATTGCTTTTTGCTGGCATGACAATCACATGTCATCATGTCATTTTACCCTTTTTTTCTTTTGATTTTATATCCTTCATCCAAAGGAAAGTTTTACAGTTTCATCCCTCTATCACGCCGGCGTTGAAATAACATTTCTTCGGCTTCTTCTCAAGACACCAACAAACTTGTCTCATCGTCTCCTACCACTATCAGTTTAGCTTTTCCCAAAATCACTTTAAAACTTGTAAAACTAAACTCCAAACCTAAAACGGGTAAAACCCCAAACTACTTTTAGGTCGGATGTCAACTTTTAGGTCGAATTCCGACAAGTTTATTTTTCTTTCACCCGATACGCTTGATTATTTTTCTTGATTTGATCGGATGTCAACTTTTAGGTCGAATTCCGACAAGTTTATTCAAATGCAAAAGGTTAGAAACGTTGTGTTTGAATAACAATCATTTGGAGGGGATTGTGCCTTTAGAAATCTCAAATTTAACTTCACTCCGGTATTTCTCCATTGAAGGAAACAACTTCTCAGGTGGAATTCCATATCTTTCACAATCTTGAATATATTTTCATTATTCTTCTCTCCATCTGTCCAATATTTTTTCATCGAGGGAACAACTTCTCAGGTAAGTTAAATGTGCTTTAATAATATCCTAGCTAATTCTACCCTTTTTTATTTGCCTTAAAATTTATTTTTTTAATTATTCTTTGCTCAGCCTTAAGTTCATATTTTTTAATATGAAATATACAAATTACATGAGTCCCGGTTCTTATTACAGACCCATCAAAACCACATAAATTCCCGAAATACAAACTCAAAGATACAAAGCATAACATAATTCTACCACCAATCTAATTTAACGAATTTAATTTTATATTTTAGGTGAAATTCCATCGGTTATCGGGAACATGACTTCTCTCAAGTCAATCCTTCTTTTCTCTAACAACTTAGTAGGTATTATATCATTCTCCTTCTTTTCATTGTTAGTGGTAGTAGAACTGTGTTATATATTAACTAGTGTGTATGCCCGTGGAATGCACGGGTTAGTTTTTTATATTATATATTAATCCATTTTTTTACATTGAATAAGTTATATTGACCCATTTTAAATCATATTCATTAGAAAATAAAATGGGTTAGAAATGTAATTATCATTGTGAAAAATAAAACCTAACATTATTTATTTCAAAATTGTACATTAACTATTTAATGCACGTCGGGTTTAGACGACCTCAAATAATAGGGTTTTTTTCATTATTGCATGTGGGAATTTTATCATAGTTCAAGCTTCTTCTTTTTCATTATGCCTATGAATGAAGTGACGTTATTTATTGTTGGTTCTATCTATTCCTTCCTAAGTCTTCAACATTTCTTCATTGCAATACATTTTACTGGGATTCAAGAACCTCTTTGGTTATCTTTTCTTGATTTGATCGGATGTTAACATTCAGGTAGAATTCCAACAAGTTTATTCAAATGCAAAGGATTAGAATCATTGTATTTGGCTGATAATCATTTGGAGGGAATTGTGCCTCTAGAAATCATGAACTTGACTTCACTCAAGCATTTTTCCATTGGAATGAACAACTTCTCAGGTAAGTTAAATGGCTCTTCCAACTTTAATAATATGTTCTAAATACAATAATTATTTATTTTCGAACTTTTTTTAAATTTCACCTTAAATTTACAAATTTTAACAATCTTTTTTTTCTAGGCAAAAATTAATTTGATAAGATTGAATCTTACAACTGTAACTTAAGTTGAGTGCCTCATTAAAAACCTCCCTAATCCTAGATGGAGGAAAATAGTACACCGCAACCATGTAAGAAAACTAAATCCAAAGAGATCAACAAGCCACAATACATCACAACAATTATTAGTAATATTACTCTGCAAACAAGATTGCTTACGCTTGAAAAATATTGCGCCTATTCTGACTCGAAGCCCTTTACCACCAAACTTTAAACATCACGTATCGAATGTGTTCCACCAACGCCAGTCTTATTCCATCTCACAGCACCATGCAACCAAAAAAAGAACGAACCAGCTTGCTCCCGCAAAACTTGTTTCAAAACCCTTAACAAAGGAAAATCATGAAACACAACACGAAATTAAGTATCTATATCTAGAAGAATCACCAATAGGATGCTACCCTTAACACTAGCCATAACTTACTACCAACACAAGAAGCATAAACATGTCTTGCAAAAAGCCTCAAAAATAAAAACCACAAAATTTTACCTTTTTAACTATAGCTCTTCCAAACGAACCAACTCTTCAACGGCTTCTTCTTCATTTCCTATAATTGTCATACCAAGTTTTTTTCCCTAAAGCGAGCGCTTTGCGCGCTTTGCGAGTAAGAATTTGCTTTCGCGCTATGTCAGAATTGGTAGGAGACGACCCGTCAACTTCAGTCTTATCGTTTCTGTTCCCTATTCGTTTACTTCTTAAAGCTCGATCTCTTTTTTCCTATCTAAATCATTGAGGGCTTTGTCCTGAAAATTGAATAAAGATACGTACTTCATGCCATACTTTCGATGAGGTTCTTCCTACATTTCAGGAAACATATCCCTCGGTGACACAATATCCATCGTTGGAACCGGGACAAACCCTTCAGGGTTATTCGCTTTATCAACTTGACTGGCCCATGTCTCATGCTGAACATCAGTCCCAGCTTGACAGCCAACTCCTTCAGTTTCTAGTCCCGTAAGGCTGACTTCCTCCAAAGCCCGAGCCATACAACCATCAGGTAGGGAGTCTCCTTCAACAATCCTAGACTTTGAAGCAGAGGAATCAACACAAATTTTGCCTAGCTCAAAGTTCAAAAGGTTGCCATTATTCTCAAGGTCCCCTGACAAGTGATCAGAACTGACCTGCCGATCAATTGATGACTCCCTTACCTGTGAGGAATCACTTTGAGAATGATAAATGGTTGTCTCTTTAACCAAGATATCAGTCGCTTTATTACTAGGTAAGGCTTCGTTTGGATTGCAATTCTCAAGGCCACAAACTCTAAATTAAGAAACGAGCCAACTGGATCACTGAATACTTCAACCCAGGTTCAAGAACCTTTTCATCACTTGACTCCTCCACTCTCACACCTTCCACCTGCTCTCTTGCTAATGACCTGAAAGAGTCGAAGCACACCTTTAAACTTCCTCACTAAAAGCTGTCGAAACTTTATGATATGCTCGAGAACTGCCCACTATCTCATCACTAATTATAGCACCGACAGAGATCCTCTCTTGGTCCAGCTATACCTCAGGGACGTCAAGAGAAAAATCGGGAACCCCCAAATCTTGAGACCCTACCTTATCTCTTACAGTTGTTACCCCACCTGCCTCCACATCAGCACAAGCTGTCTAACCTGCTTCAAACAACGAATCCACTCCCATATTCTCAGCTGAAGATGCGGACGATTCGCTCCCCTGCTCACCAACTCCATCTTTCAAATTCTGGTTCTCATTGGAATCCAGGGACAAACTTTTATCTAACGACTCTTCTTCCTCCCACCACACTGAGTTTGGAGAGAATGACGGTTCAAATTCTCGAACATAAATTTTGAATACCTTCGATTCAACCTTCAATTCCACTGCTTCATTGATGCTCTCAGGGACTTTCGTCAATATTTGGAAATATGCTTTGTAAAAAGAACTTGGTTTCAAAGTTCTTTCATCAATGGAGATGATATCCCCCAAAGTGATGCGAGATTGCCAAAGGTATCTTCACTCCATGCATGAATCGGAATCCCAATACATGAAACCCATGCCCTGCGATAACATACTAAGAACTCTTGACCCCATACTTGAACATCACTGAACCATTTTCTTAAGGCTTCTTTGTGCCTTATCCTAAAATTTTCCAAACTTACACGGTCCTTAAAAATCATCAAAAAATCTGCTCCTGAGATGTTCATAATTGAAACATCTATAATACCCTCGTCCTGGAGCTCATTGGCCAAAATGCCAGCACGAAAGAATTTTTTGCATCAACCAACAAGGCAGTTATTCAGAATGTTCCTTTTGTCTAAATCTATTATCCCGGTCGCTTTCTGCACTGACTTTGGTCTTTCTACTGCCCGATTGTTGTCTTGTTCATTGTTTTTTTTCCTCCAAGGTTCCTTGCTTCTCCCTTGCATACCGTCAAGATTGAGCCTGACCAAGTGGACTCTAACTCGATAGCCGTATATAAAGAATCTGTCTAACCTTTCTTGTGCCCTCATTGCGTCTTCCATGGATTTATAGCGAACAAAGCCAAGTCTTTGACCACCTTGTTGGGAATCAAAGTGCGGAACAATTCACCCTTAAGATTAACCGGCTAAAATAGTTCAACTAGAAAACAATACAATAAAAGAACACAACGTTTTTACGTGGAAACTCCCAACCGGAGAAAAAACCACGACCGTTGTCAAAGACAACACGAGAAACCACTATGTGAAAATTGTTACAACACACGTACCATTCTCACAATCCTGGTACCCCAAGTACACCCGAGAAAATATTTAACTACGCCTTTCACCACTCTAATACAAGAGAATAAAAAGGAATTTAAAAGCCAAATAGAACTCTCAATACTTGACTTGGTACAATTGAAATGGAAATTGTTAGGTCTATTTGTAGTTGAGTTCCAAAGACTAACTTATAAATAGCCTAATCTTCAGGGACCAGAAAATAATTTTCTCATTAATTATTTTCTACCTTTGTGCAACCACCTTGGACTTTGTGACTGCCATATTTGACAATAAACAATTTCAAGTCATATTTTCCAACAAATCTCCACCATGACTTGAAATTCTACCGCTTTCACAATCTTAAAATAGAAATTGTCATACTCCACCATAAAATGTACACCTTTATAAAATCTCGGCACGTCGAAAATGCTGAAACTTATGGTGCAACTTCCATGTTGGCTTCCTCTAGAAGTTCATCAGCCATCGACACCACACACCTTGCATCAATGCCAACCAATGCCCGTGTGTAACTTCAGATCTGCTAGCAACAACACATCCTCTTCCATGGTAAAACGGATATACCATGAGGACGTCCTTCTCAACTTCATAGAAGAAAATCATCTTCTGTGACAAGCGAGACGATGCTAGCTTCTGATTCGGAGCCTGTTGCCGAACTTGCTCCTCCTGGACAATTTTTTCTTACATGCCCAGCCTTGTGTGTCCTCAATTGTATTAACACGTCTTTCATGTTTATTTTTCATAAACCAAAGTCGATATTTCCATCAAATTTCTCTATGTCACACTTCATGGCGGATATCATCACAACTGAATGTAGTCCGTGAACAATGCACCAGGTAGTTCCCAGGAAAGAGAGGTGGATCACAAGGATCGCTCAAATACCAAGTCTTTCCTTAGCCAGAACTTTCCTAGACATGCACTTCCACACTACCATAGTAACCACCAATCGAGAATACGCCAAGAACAATCTCCAAGAAACCACAAACTCAAAGTAACAGTGAAAAATTTTCTTTTTCAAAATGGAGGTTCAGACAAAGCTGCAACCACAAGGATAAGAAAATTATCACTCCTTCAACCTCGCTCTGATGCCAATTGTTGGGAATTAAAGTGCGGAACAATTCCCCATTGAGATTAACCGACTAAAATAGAGAAATAAACTAGAAAACAATACAATAAAAGAACACAAGATTTTTATGTGGAAACTCCCAACCGGAGAAAAACCACGACCGTTGTCAAAGACAACCCGAGAAACCACTATGTGAAAATTGTTACAACACACAGACCATTCTCACAATCCCGGTACCCCAAGTACACCCGGGAAAATATTTAACTACACCTTTCACCACTCTAATACAAGAGAATAAAAAGGAATTTAAAAGCCAAATAGAACTCTCAAAACTTGACTTGGTACAATTGAAAATGGAAATGGTTAGGCCTATTTATAGTTGAGTTCCAGGGACTAACTTACAAATAGCCTAATCTTCAGGGATCAGAAAATAATTTTCCCGTTAATATTTTCTACCTTTCCATCCACTTTCAAAATTAGGTGCAACCACCTTGGACTTTGTGGTTGCCATCTTTGACAATGAACAATTTCAAGTCATATTTTCCAACACATATTTACTTTTCTTTCTCGAGATATAAGCATCTAAAACATCTCCATGGTAGCTGAACAGTGTCTGTAAACCTTTCCAATGAAGTTTCTAGGGGAGGTTGAAGACAAAGAGAGTCATTCCCTCTCTCTTGGATTCCATCGGTTTTAACAGATCTTTAAAATTAACAAATTTTAACAATGTATTATTAGCACAGCCTTAGGGCCGACCCTAGGCATGGGCAAAAAGAGCGCCCGTTCAGGCTATAATTTTTCTAATATTTGATGTTATGGTCTAATTTTTTCAATACTTATAATGACTTTACTCTTAAATTTTAATTTTTCAATATTTGTTATTATGGGTCTAATTTTTTAATACTTGTTATTAGGGGCCTAATTTTTTTCAACACTTGTTATTAGAGGATCATTTTTTCCAATATTTGTTATTAGGTGTCTAATTTTTTCAATACTTGTTATTAGACACCATTTTTTAATACTAGTTTTTAGAGTTCTATTTTTTTCCAATAGTTGTTATTGGGGCCTACTCCTAAAATTTAGTTTTTTCTAATATTTGTTATTAGGGGGTCCGGTTTTTCTCAATATTTGTTACCTAAATTGTTCTTGATACTTGTTATTAGGGACATAATCTACAAATTTAATTTTTTATAATACATGTTATTATAGACCCATTTATTCCTAATACTTGTTATTAAGGGTTCAATTTTTTTCAATACTTGTTATTAGAGGCTCAATTTTTTTCCAAATTTTGTTATTGGGGTCAACTCTTAAAATTCAATTTCTCGCTAATATTTGTTATTAGGAGTCCAATTTTTCCCGGTACTGGTTATTAGGAGCCTAGTTTTTTTCTCAATATTTGTTATTAAGACATACACTTAAAATTTAATTTTTTTTATCGTACTTGTTATTAGAGACCCAATTTTCTACAAAAAAAAGTTGAGTGCAATGACAAGGCACATTGCTCTCCTAAGGAGAGAACCTGAGTTCAAACCTTAGAGATAACATTGTTGGAGTGGAGAGCCATGAACTCTAAATATGGACCATAAAATGGAAATGTACTTTACCAAAAAAGACATAATTTTCGTCCATTACTTGTTATTAGAAACTTACTTTTTAAATTTAATTTTAATTTTTAGGTTCTCTCTGGGCTCCAAGATCTTAAGAACAGACTTGACAACCTGCGTAAACTTTAATTCACACAATTTTATTTATTTTAAAATTTAAGAAATAGAATTTTAGGTTTAAAATTTACACAATCCATAGGTAAAATAATTAAATTTCACTTGAATTTTACACTAAATTAATTTATGTTCTGAGCTTTAATTTCTAACTAGTTAACCTTAAAATGTGTTGCTGCTATGCGACTGGATGTGTGGACCATTAAACCAATTGGAAGCGGTGCCTAAATCCATGAAAACAAAGTATTGAAAGAATATTGAATTAACGTTAGACTTGTACCTAGCTAATTCCCGGCGAAAAAAGTGGATGATATTTATTTTAGAAGACACGAATTCAATGGTTAAGTCTATGTAGTGTATGCGTTTTTTCAAATGTTTAAGAATATCTATGAACAAATACTAACTTGTAATCACCTTTAGACTACTCAAAATTCTATCCTTTAGCTTTGCCTTAATATTTATTTGTTTAATTATTTGTTGTTCAGCCTTCAGTTCATAATCTTGAATATGAAAGATACAAAACAATCAAAATCACCTAAATTCCAAAACACAAATGCAAAGATATAAAGCATAACATAATTCTAACAATTTATTTTGATGAACTCAATTTTATACTTCAGGTGAAATTCCATCAATTATCGAAAACATGACTTTTCTTAAGGTGATTGATCTCACCGATAACAACTTACTAGGTATTATATCATTCTTCTTCTCCTTTTTCGTTATATTACATTTATTTCCTCTCTGTTAGCTGCAGGAAAACTTTGTTATATATTACTAACTAGTTTCTATACTTAGGCAATGTGTGAGTAAATTGTTGTTTGATAATTTCACGTGTATTTATATATAAGACTTAAGGTGTAAAAAGTTTTTGAACTTTTAAGAAAAAATCAATTAAGCCCTTAAACCAATAAATTGGTTCAATTAAGCCTTCGATCAAATTTGACAATTAAATCTTGACAATTTTTTTGGATCTGTTGGTCCATTGCATCGTGTCATGGTGTTTCCCTTGACATTTTCAATTTTTTTATTTTATTTAAAAAATCTTTAAAAGTTCTAGAATTCTAAAAAATTTATAAAATTTCTAAAAAATATATTTTTTGAAAAAATCTGTAAATGCATCATGATAGAATTGTAGTGTATCATGTGTCAATAATATCTAAAGAAAAACTATCAAGATTTAATGGTCAAAATTTGTCAAATGGCTTAATTGATTCAATTTCTTGGTTCAATGGCTTAATTGGCTGCAAAAAAATTCAGGTGCTTAATTGATTTTTTTTAAAGATCAAGGACTTCTTACATCCTTAAGCCTATATATAAAACTCTTTTTAAAGTTGAATAAGTTATATTGTCCCATTCTTTCAATCATATTCGTTAGAAAATAAAATTGGTTATGACATAAATGTTAGAAATTATGTAATTCTTAAATTTTAAAAACATAAATATACCTGACATTATTTATTCCAAAATTATGCATTAACTATTTACTTTAAATAATATTATTCATTTTAAACTTAAAAATATTATATTGTGCCTCTCAAGTAATAATATATATAATTTAAAATGTATGTCTATTATTAACTATACATTTTATAAGGTATTGTCCTTATTTTAAATTTAAAAGCAATCATATATTAAATTTAAAAAATATTATCTCAAGCATAGTGTCACGGGGCTAGACTGCTGCTAGCAAATTCGTGCGGCCTTAGTCGCTTTCTCAGTCGAAAGTGAAACTATGCCACCCTAAAACTCTAAGTAAAATCACTTAGAATGATGCGAAAACGAAATAACAACAATGATGGCAAAAGTAAAGAGAGAGTTGAGTGAATATTGACTTGTATTACTATGAGGTGAAGTTTACAATCTAAAGTATGAATTGAGTAAATGAGGTGGGGGTAAGCCTCCTTTTATAGTTAGAGCCCCTACAATCAACGGTTCAAATTACAACACATCAACGGTCAAAATGAGAGCCTATCTTATCTACAACTCTATTTGAAATTCAAATAAGAGATAATATGGGAATTATCTACAATTAAATAAAAGATAATTATCATGCTTTATCTATTCTCCAAGGTGGATGGGCTAGCTCTCCTGGGTCAACTGGAAAGCCCAATCCATGGCAAAGATGGTCTTAGGCTGCATTCAATGCACTTTTCTCGGTCATAGGATTGCGATCCGTGACATTCTCCCCCACCAGTTCTAGTGACGCCCTCGTCATTCGACTATAATGGAACTAGTAAATATGATCTCGAAATTTCCATAAGGCTTCAACAGGTTCCCAACTCCCCTCGTTCTCGGGAAGTCCCTTCCACTGAACAAGGTATTCATGCCTTGGTCAATGTCCCACTTGACGAATGGCTCTCTGTACGTGGATGGATTCCACCTCTTTCTCGTATGAGGCGTTTACTCCGACTAGCGCTCGGTGTGACTTGCCCTGATTTGGATCCTCCTCATCTTGATAATATGGCTTCAACAAACTCACATGGAACACATAATGAGCTCGAATGGTCAGCGGTAACTCTAATATGTAGGCCATGGTGCCTACCCTCTTCACAACTTTGAACGACCCCTCATATCGTTGCACAAGCCCCTTGTGATTTGGGTTGCGCAAGATTCGGGTCAATTTGGCAAGGATTAGATCGCTAACATCAAAATTCATGTCCCAACGCTTTCGATCTGCCCATTTCTTGGTCTACTTCCACCCTTGTACAAGCAAGCACGGGCTAAGTCATGAAGTTCATGAAACTCCTTGGCAAACTAAAATACTGATAGACTTAGCCCCTAGTACCCAATCACAACCACACTTGGTGTGAGCGCCTGCTGCCCGATTACAATATTGAATGGACTATGGTTTGTTGCCTCACTTCGCTGTAAATTGTAGGAAAACTAGGCCACATCTAATAGCTTTGGCCAGCCACACTGCGTTGCACTCACATAGTGCCTCAAGTATATCTCAACAAGTGCATTCACTCTAGGTTTGCCCATCAGTCTGTGAATGGACAATTGTCGAATTCAAGTCTAATCCCATCAACTTGAACAACTCTATCTAGAACCTCTCAGTAAACCTCGTGTCCCGATCACTGATAATCGTCTTGGGAACACCCTATCACTTCACCACATTCTTGAGAAAAAGACGAGTTACTCCATCGGCTAGGCACTTTGGATGCTGGAATAAATGTTGCATACTTGAAAAATCTATCAACCACCACAATGATGCTAGATAATCCATCAACAACTGGCAAACTAACGATAAAATCCATGGAAACAATTTTCCATGATCTCTGAGGAGTTGGCAAAGGCTGCAACAACCCTGTTGGTCTCTTCTGCTCTATCTTGTCTTGTTGGCACACAAGGCAAGTCTTCACATAGGCCTCAACATCATTACCCATGTGCGACCAATAATAGTGTTCATCTATTAAGGCCAATATCTGGTTCATCCCAAATGTCTCACCCACTTGGAATCGTGGCATTCCTTCATGAGCTCCTTACGTAGTCCTTCGAACTGAGGCACATAGAGGTCGTGTTCTCGAGCTTACAAAAAATCCCTCTCAAGCCAAAACCTTCGAGTTTTGCCCTTTTTGGCAAGTTTATCAATGACTTGGCCATTGGGTCATGTGACAACCCCTCCTTGATGCGCTCCAGTATCGGTCCCTCTAAAAAACTCACAAATTCCATGGTATACCTCCGACTTAGGGCATCAGCTATGGAATTCACCTTTCCTGATTCATGCTCCAAGGAAACATCGAACTCAGTAAGAAACTCTTGCCAACGAGTCTGTTTCGGTGACAACTTCTTCTGAGTCAAGAAGTAACTATTGGAAACAATATCTGTGTATACCACGAACTCAGACCCAAGCAGATAATGTCGCCATATGCGTAAATAGTGCATCACTACGGTCATCTCCTTCTCATGAACCGTATATCTCTGTTTGGTCTCATTGAGCTTTCACCTCTTATAAGCAATCGAAAGTCCTTCTTGTATAAGGATCCTACCAATAACAACGTCGGATGCATCAGTGTAAACTTAGAAAGGCTTGGTGTAATCTAGAAACACCAACGCTGACTCACTTACCATAGAGAGCTTGATCTTTTCAAATACTTTCTAGCACATCGATCCCCAATTCTACGCCTTGTCTTTCTTTAGTAACTCGGTCAAAGGTATGTCGATTCTGAAGTAACTTTTGACAAAGCTCCAATAGTAATTGGCCAATCCTAGGAAAGATCTCAGTTCAGTCACCTTGGTTGGCGCCTCTCACTCATCAATGGCTCGAATCTTGTACATGTCCATCCAGATCATGCCACATCCAATAATGTGGTCGAGAAAATAAACTTCCTTCTGGGCAAACGAGCACTTTTACCTTTTAACATAGAGTCTGTTTTCTCGCAAGACCTTGAACACCTCTCTCAAGTGTTCAACATGCTCCCCCAGTGTCTTGCTATAAATCACGATGTCATCGAGGTAGACTACAACAAACCGATATAGATCATCAGGGTATAGAAAGTGGAAAGAGCATTCGTGAGGCCGAAAGATATTACAAGATATTCAAAGGAACCATAGCGCATCACACAAGCTATCTTCGATTTATTCCCTTTGGCTATTCTGACTTGGTAGTAGCTCAATCGTAGATCCAACTTGGTGAACCACCTTGAACTACCAAGCTGATCAAACAAGTCCGCAATGAGTGGAATCAGATACTTGTTCTTCACAGTGAGCTTATTCAAAGCTCTATAGTCGATGTACATCCAAAGAGACCCATCATGCTTCATCTGAAACAACACTGTCACACCATAAGGTGCCCTAGATGGTCGGATGTATCCAGCATCAAGGAGATCCTTAAATTGTCTATGTATCTCCTCGAACTCAGATGAGGCCAATCGGTAAGGGGCTCGAGCGAGTGACTTCGTATTCAACACAAGCTCAATCTTATGATCAACCTTCATTTTCAGAGGTAACTTTTTTGGTAACTCGACAGGCATCATATCTTCGAATTCTGCCAACACTCGTCCAAATCACTAGAAACTTCCTCGATTGTGATTATCTCATCGTACACCAAGGCTGCTAGGAAGGTCGGCTCCTCCTTGCGTACCGTGTAATATCCCAATTTTTGGACTAGTGACCAAATTGTAATTTTTGAAAGTTTAGGGGTTAAAGTGTGAACTTTGGAAAAGTTCATAGACCAAAGTGTAATTTTAAAAATTTATGTAATTTAACCTTTACCCCCAAGAGTGGTATTTCCATGTTACCCTGATTTTTCATACGAGGCTTATATTATTCGAACTTGGATCGAACTACAAAGTTAAGAGTGCTCAATCCAGAGTAGCATTATGATGGGTGACCTTATGGGAAGGTCTTATGTCAGTAGTTGAGACTGATAAAAAGGGGAATCAGTTCGAGTTGAATTTTTTTATGGATATCTGATAAAGGATTATTAAGAGAAATTTATCCGATAAAGATTTCAGGTAAATTATCAGTATATTGGACCGAGTCAAAATTTCAAGATTTTGATTTTTACAAAATTATGAAATATTTTTTATGTCAAAAATATTTACATATGGAGATCAGAATTATGAGAATTTCAGATTTTACCCGATAGTTTGGAAATTGGAAAAATCGTAGAAAGTGAATATCGGGTAATAGGATCGAATTGAAATTTTAAAGACAGTTCCACATATTAAAGAAAATTCATAAAATATTATTTTATAAATATTTTATTACATTTGGTTGGATTCTAACTAGATTTAGTTAGATGGTGATGGAATGGCAATTTTCAAGTCTTGTTAGTAAATAAAGTCTAGTTGGAGGGCAAATTAGACATTTGCCACGGATAGCATTTTTGAAATATTTTGAAATGTTGAGGGCATTTTTAGAAGATGAAAAACACATGGATTTAATCTTGGCCCTTGGTTTATGATAAAATTAAATTTAGCCATTGGATTTGAAGGTTAAATTAGTAATTTCACTAATTAAATGAATTTAAAATTCATTTAATTATCACATGTGGATTAAAAAGGAAAAATATGAACAAAATTAGTTCATCTTTCTTGGAGAATTTCGAAAAGCAAGAGAAAAAAAGGGGAGAGATTTTCTTTGGCAAATTGAAGGCTTCAAAGTTAGAATCAAGGTATGTTGTTTTAGAAGAAAATGATCTATGCTTCATGCTGTTTCTTTTGATAGTAATTTTGCATGGTGATATGAAGAATAGTTCATGTTCTTGAAGAGAGAGAAATTAGAATTTCATGAACCATGTTAGAATTAAGGCTTGATTTAAGTACTTCAAGTGTTGTAAACATGAAAACAAGCTTGAATTTAGTTTAATTCTATGTTCAAAGTTATAAACCCTAACCCTAGAATTTGGGGATTTGGTTAGGGAATTGAATAAATGATGGAAATGAATGATTTGTGATATTAGAAGCCTTAATTTGATGTTAGAATGAAAATTTTCCCTTAGGAAGAATAAAGGACCAATAAGGTTAGAATTGGAAATAAAAGGGAAATTATTGTGAAAATTATTATAGTATTAGAAATGACGAGATTATGATCAAATTAGCTTGATTTGATATTTTAGGACCAAAATGGAAATATTGGAAAGTAAATGACCATTTCGGTTAAGGAAGAGAAATTAGAGAAAATTATGGAGAAAATTTCCATAAAATTGGATATGATGAAATTATGATTTTACAAGCTTTAAAATGTCATTTGTACCATTTTAGAAGTTTGTAAAAACATAAGGATCAATTCGAAAATCTTGGAAAGATTGGGGACCAATTCAGCATTTTGGGGAAAATTAAGGACTAAAGTGAAAAATTGTTTTCATGGAAGCATTATGCTTAAATTGTTATTAGAATGAAGTTTTGATCATTCTTTGATTAAAAGTTGAAGAGAATTCAAGGTATTAAAGGTATAATGACTTATGTCATGGATATAAAATTGGACAATTATAGGAATAATTGTAGAAAAATTATTCCTATTGTACTTATGTGTTAGTATGATACTAACATATAATTTGAAATGTATTTATGGCATGTTGATGTACATATAGATCATGATCAAAACCGAGATCGAACTAACAATCGTGGAAATGACATAGATCAAGCTGAAGCTTAGTGAGGCTAAGTACATATTGGCAACTTATAAAGTGTCAAGGTGAGTGCATTACATGCATGGAAAATATTATGCTTGATTTGAAAGACTTGTGATAAGTCTGTTATACTTATATGCTTGAAGATTATATTTATTTTGATATTTGACATAGTAGAAATTGTCAAAGGTAGAAGGATTACATGCATTGATCACAGCTAATTTGATTATAAAATGTTTATGTGATATTTAGGGTATAAACTACCCAAGTATTCGATTATAATTGACATGGATGAATTAATTGCAAAATTGAAAAGTATGCCCAAATAAGTTATTGAGGTATAGAGTATAGTTGGCATGCCATAGAGTCCAGCGGTTTAACAGTTCGGTGCAGTATATTAGCACTTAGGTGCGGTTATTTAGCACATAGGTGCGGTTATTTAGCACTTAAGTGCGGTTCTTTAGTACTTCAGTACAATTTTTGACTCGTGTACTCAAGTTCTCAAGTTATTTTGGGCTATAAATTACTGTGTAATAAATGGTATATTGATTAGAGAGTAGATGAACTCTTAGGAAATGGCAAGGAAGTTAACAGGATTGTAAATCTGGATTATATTATGTTAATATGTGATTAACATAAGGGAAATAAATGATTAGTGATCAAACTGCATGATTATCTCATTATTGTTATAATTTAAGCATATTGATTTATATTGAATATATATAATGCCTCACTAAGTATATACTTAGCGTGTGATGATTTTTCACGTGTAGGTAGGAAACCCGGGTCAGAGTCAGGAGTAAGGCATTACTATCAAAGGGAATATATATATAGTATCGGAATTACATCCTTGATGTATTTTGATATTTTCTAGTTGGCATGTATAAATGAATAGTAGCTCTTTTAAACTAGTCTAGATGTGGATTGTAATATTAACATCTACATAAATGGTTAGTATATGATGTTAGACTTTGTTAGACTTGATACTAGTTTAAAGAAATTACTAGTAATGAAAATCAGGTAATATTATTAAAAATGAAATTTTAGAGTAATCAAAATGATTTTTATTTTAGGCAGTTTTGTTAATCGTAAAGTATAGTTATAATTTGCCAAGTTGCTGCCTGAAATCGAGGTTTATCCGATGAATTAAAATTTGGAAATAAATTTTACGCAATTAAAAGGAAAAATTCAAAATCGTCATTTTTGACTTGTATAAATAGCATAAAATGCGGTTTAAACAGCATGTGACACTCTATACTAGTATTGGTTAATAAATACTGGTAAGGGTGTTACATACCGCCTTGGAAAACTAGATTGTAGACAAAACTTTGGCCCCTACTCCTGACCCTCGGCTCACTAGAATAGTGCACTGATGCTTTGGATCTAGGATGCATAGACAATCAATAAAAAATAGGAAAAGCGTTGATCCAGTCTAGAAAACTTTACCCAAGTACAAAATCAAAGTCATCAAGTAGAATTACCTTGATGGCTTCCTTACCGGTCCAACCTCCAAGGTCAAGTTGAACTCTTTTTGTGACTCCCACAATCGGTACTTCCTTGGCATTTACTGTCTTAATGGAACCACTTGCCTTCTCAACATGAAGACCAAGTTTCTTGGCAACTTGCTCGGACATGAACAACTCAGAGGAACCGGTGTCAACTAGTGCACTCAACTTCTGGCAAGCAACTGTGATGTCTACGAACATCAACCCCTTCTTCTTTTAACCCTTATTGACCTCTATAGTGCTGATTATGAAGCCAGGCTTGAGACCCTCGTTCTTCTCTCCATCTACAGTCTCCTTGATGAGAAAGAGTTTATTTTTCTATGGACACTCCCTCACCATGTACCCATGGCCTTTACAATTGTAGCATTGGATGAACTGCTTGTCGTTCCTATCTGCATACTTTACATTTGATCCCTTGCCAGTGCCACTCGAATCTCTATCAGATCTGAATGAATTCTTCTTATCTCCACCATTACCTTTGAACTTTGCTTTTGGTTTAGAAGAGTCAAGCTTCTTGACCCCAAGCTCAATGATTCACTCGGTATTCGTCAAGGCAATAGATAGTTCCTTTACACCTCGTCGCCTCAGCTCATTCTTCTTCCATGGCTTCAACCCATCCATGAAAGTGAAAAATCTCTCTTCTTCGCTTAAACTCGGGACTTGGAATCTTAGCTTAACAAATTTTTAAACATGATCCCTTAGAAACCCTTCTTGCTTGAAACACCTTAACTTTGACCGCGCCTCGTCTTTGGCATACTCTGGCTAGAACTATTCCTTAAACTAAGTTTGGAATTCTTTCCAAGTCACAATGGCAGTATTTCCACGCTTCACATTGTTGCACCTACGTCGCCACCATATTAGTGCAACCTCATATAAGTAAACACTAGCAATACTTACCTTCTTGGCATCCTCATCGATGCCAATGGCTCAAAACTATTGGTCCAACCCCCAAAGGAAATTCTCCACATCCTGGGAGAACCTTGTTCCCTTGAACTTCTCAAGTTTGGGAATATCACCCATGGCTTTGGCCACTGTAGTTGCCACACTATTCCCAAATGTAGCCTTGCACACGAGCAACTCGATCTTGAACAGCTCCACTTCCTTCTTCAAATCAACAATCTCGGCTTCAGAACCCTTTTTCTTGAGCTTCTCGACCTCTTTCCTTAGAGCTACCTGATAAGTGTTCAAAAGTACTATTTTTCTTACCCTTTTTACTCATATTATTGTTAGACTTAGGCTCATAGTAGTTGCATAATTAGCTATTCATGCATTAATCCATGTTTCCTTCAATCGTTGAGCTCGATTACATAACTTGGTAGTTTTTGTGGAAAAGATTCTGCTTTGGTGTGCTTTGTGTGTGTATGTGCAAGATCACTTGCCAAAGCAATGCCGAGCTAGTTGCCAGGGCAATGCATGAAGGATATGCCGAGCTAGTTGCCAGGGCAATGCATGAAGGAGACGGCGAGCCAGTTGCCATGGCAATTGTCGACAAAGAGAAAATGCAATAGGGATGTCGAAATTAATGACTATACAAGCCCAAGATGACATGGAGCAAGGCCCAAGCCCAAAGGAATTTGATTGCCATGCAGAGATTAAAGAAGAATTAAATTCCAAGAAGATAGGATAAGTTCTAATAGGAATAAAATTATAATAAAGAATTATATTCTTTAAAGATAATTTAATTCCAACTCAAACTCCTCCTCAAAGAAGGACTTTGGCCTAGCCCTATAAATAGCAAGGAGATTTCGACAACATAGGGAGAGCATTAGGGCAAATTTCGACAAGTCCAAGGGAGAAGGCAAGGGGAATTTTCGACAAGCATCTAGGGCAAGGGATTTTCGACAAGCTTCATCTTTTCTTCCTTGTTCGATTGGGTTCATGCTAGGGATTGTTTATCTTGTGTTTCTTTGGAACCTAGCCATGAACTAAATATACTTGGCTATGGTTATTGTGTTTTGTGGTTGTGAGAAACTATTGGTTTTTGTTTAGGTAATAAGAGTTTGCACTTTTCTATTTCAAGGTTTATTCATTCTTGGTTCTTATTCTTGTTTGCGAGTGAATTGGGAGAGGATCTCGTGATTTCATCTATTTATCTAATATCGGGAGAGTTAGATTCAAGAAACGAATGAATATGATCTTTATGCAATCTATTGATGGTGAAGATTAATCCGGCTTAGGAATAAGTTAAGGATTTCAACGGCTAAGAGGAGCGCAAGATTGGTTGTTGTTCACCCTTGATTCACGCAGAGATGTATTATCAAGGCATGCACAAGTAGCTAGAGTTTCGACTTAGGGATAAGAAGAAACCATTGAAGAACGCTCTGCCGAACCTTGAAGGTTGCTGCCCAGACGCCCAAGAAGTTGCCCAACTAGTTGCCCAGGCAACCATCGATTAGTTGCCAAGGCAACCCCGTTGTGCAAGTTGCCACGGCAACTGAGTTGCCCGTGCACTCTTTTACCAAAACGATCCAATCGGCTATCACACTTCAACTCACGATAACCTGGCCTATCTCTCTCTCATTCGATCTCATCTTTTCATTTACTTAATTGCTTTCTAGATTAGTTATTAGTTAAAACTTCTATAATCCTTTACTTGTATTTTTACTTTTTACAGTGCAAGAGACTAGATTTTTGAAGTGGCACCAATCCCTGTGGAGACGATATCTTTTATACTATAACTTGCGACGTGTATACTTGCACATTTGCTTAGCACTTATTACGCGCAACAAGTTTTTGGCGCCGTTGCCGGGGATTGGCAATAACGACTTTGTTTTTACTTTCTTGCACTTTCTTTTTATTTTTCTTGTCTAAAATTCAAAGGGCTAACAAACTTTGGTTTTGTATTGGTATATGACCAGGGCGAGACCGACTTCACCAGAATATCCCTTTGATCCAGAAATCGAACGAACCTTACAAAGACTTAGACGAAGGATACGAGAAGCAATGGCAAATCAAGACGGCAATATGAATCAAGATGTTCGAGCAGGAGGAGGAGTGATTCTTGCATGAAACAGAACTATTCGAGACTATCTTGAAGAAGATCTTGATGGACTTAACCCAGGAGTTGTCGCACCTGAAATTGAAGCTGACCACTTTGAGTTGAAACCGGTAATGTTTAATATGATCAACACAATAGGTCAATTTGGCGGCTCAGCAACTGAAGATGCACGACAACATCTGAAATCTTTCCTCGAGATTTGCAACTCGTTCAAGATACACGGAGTCACCCCCAATGTCCTACGATTAAGATTATTCCCCTATTCACTGAGGGATAGGGCGAAAGCATGGTTGAATAGCATTCCCTGCCGGATCCATAGCATCTTGGACTGATCTTTGTCGTGATTTCCTTGCTAGATTTAATCCTACAAATTTGACTGATAAGCTTCGTAACGACATTACTTCTTTTCGACAGGCAGATGATAAATCCATGTACGAGGCTTGGGAGCGATACAGAGAACTTCTACACAAATGCCCCCTACACGGATTTCCGGTGTAGACTCAAGTAACGATGTTTTACAACGCCGTGAATACACCAACAAGGATGATGCTAGATGCCTCGGCAAACGGCATACTTTTAGATAAGTCGCCGGAGGAAGCAATGCAAATCTTAAACAGGCTGGCCAAGAATGATTATCAATTCCCATCCACTAGAAGAGGAGGAGTTAGACGCCAAGCCACAATACATGAACTAGGATCATCAGATTTAATTTCGGCACAATTGGCCACTTTAACCAAGATGGTCCAGAACATGCAAAAACCAAACAACACACATGAAGTCAAGTTAATGGATTCTTTTTGTGAGTTATGTGGTGATAACCATAATTCTTCTGAATGTATGCAGAATCCGAAATTACAATCGGAGCAACAACGTGATGTCCAATACATACAATCCAGCTTTCAAGAAGCACCCAAATTTTTCATGGAGTAATCCCAACAATGCTCTAAACCAGAACAATCAGAATGCACAAGCATCGGGATTCCAGCAGAATATGCCACGGCAATGATGCCGCGCAACAACAACCGACAACATCTAGTTCTTTGGAAAATTCTCTAAATGCTTTTATGATGAAAACTGAATCTTATATGGCTGAGAATAGTAATTTCATAAAAAGAATCGATGCTTTTATTAACAGACCGAGATGAGATTGCAAAACCAAGAGGCAATCAATCAAATCATTGGAAAATCAAGTCGGACGGTTTGCTCAAAATCTGAATACTAGACCACAAGGAGGTTTACCTAGCGATATCTGAAGTCGCAAGAGGAGGCGGCCATGAGCAATGTAAGGCGATCACCACTAGAAGTGGCCAACAACTTAGAGAGGCTCAAACCCGCTCATCAAACAAAACTCCACAAAAAGATCAAGATGAACCTAGCGGCAAAGCCTCGGATCTTTGAACCGGGGAATTGCCGCGGCAACCGGCAATAAGCATGCCTCGGCAACCGGCGATAAAGACGATCGGCAACTTGCGATAAGCATGCCTCGAAACCCCGGTTGATAATGCCTCGGCAACTCCAGATGTCCCGGCAATGCCGTCAATCAAATTTTAAACCAATGAAAGGATCGAAGATATCCGACTTCCACCACCATTCC
Organism: Hibiscus mutabilis; assembly: GCA_019671005.1. Taxonomy (NCBI): domain Eukaryota; kingdom Viridiplantae; phylum Streptophyta; class Magnoliopsida; order Malvales; family Malvaceae; genus Hibiscus; species Hibiscus mutabilis. The sequence goes on from CM033744.1 coordinate 6,632,737, forward strand.
CACAAAGGTTGAAGCGACAAAAGAAAGAATACCAATTCAAGAAGTTTCTTGATATCCTAAAGCAAGTCCACATCAACTTGCCCTTTGGTGGAAGCAATTGAACAAATGCCAAACTATGCCAAGTTTCTTAAAGACATTGTGTCCAAAAGAACAAGGCTATGAGAGTTTGAAACAATTGCCCTTGACAGAGGGATGCATGGCAATGTTGCACAATCGTATGCCACCTAAGTTGAAGGATCCCGGAAGTTTCACAATACCCTGTTCCATTGGAAATCACTATGTCGGGAAAGCATTATGCGACCTTGGGGCTAGCATAAACTTGATGCCTAAATCGGTTTTCCAAAAACTATGAATCGGGAAGGCAAGACCTACAACAGTCATGCTGCAGCTAGCCGACAGATCCTATGTGCATCCGGAGGGAAAAATCGAGGACATCTTTGGTAAAAGTTGATAAATTTATTTTTCCCGCTGACTTTATTGTTTTGGATTGTGAAGCAGATGAGCATGCACCTATCATTCTCGGGAGACCATTCCTAGCGACAGGGAGAACCTTGATCGACGTTGAAAAGGGAGAACTCACAATGAGGGTGAATGACCAGCAAGTCAAACTAAATGTGTTCCAAACACTAAGGCATACCAATGATCCAGAAGAATGCCAACTTCTTCGTGCCACGGCAGAGTTTAACTTCGATGAGGAATTTAGTTGCCTCGGCAACTACATTGCCGATCAAGAGGAACCTGAGGAGGATGAAGAACCGGTCGATGAGGAACAACAAGAAGAGGCAAATTGGCTAGTCAACCGACCAGGTACATACTTTGAACCACTGGATTACTCAGGTAAGGAAGGTAAGCTCGAAAAACCCTCTATTGAACAACCACCGATTCTTGAGTTGAAACAATTGCCAGAGCAACTAAAATATGTATACTTAGGGACCGATAATACATTGTCTGTAATTATTTCTTCTAAGTTATAGCCTGAGCAGGAAAAGAAACTGATCAAGATGTTGAAGCTACACAAAAAGGCAATAGGGTGGACAATTGCCGACTTGAAGGGAATTAGCCCGGCAGTATGCATGCACAAGATCTTGTTGGAAGATGATCACAAACCTTTAATTGAGGCCCAAAGGAGACTGAATCATGCCATGAAAGGAGTTGTAATGAAAGAAATCATCAAGTGGCTTGACGCAGGCATTATATACCCTATCTCTGATAGTACGTGGGTAAGCCCGGTACAATGTGTACCGAAAAAAGGAGGTATAACAGTGGTAAGCAATGAAAATAATGAACTTATCCCAACTAGGAATGTGACCGGTTGGAGGGTTTGTATGGACTATCGAAAGCTAAACAAAGCCACTAGGAAAGATCACTTCTCATTACCCTTTATTGATCAAATGCTTGACCGTCTTGCAGGTAAACCCTTTTATTGTTTTCTTGATGGTTATTGAGTTACAATCAGATTGCCATAGCACCGTAAGATCAAGAAAAGACAACCTTCACATGCCCATGCGGTACTTATGCCTTTCGAAGGATGCCGTTCGGATTGTGTAACGCCAAGCAACCTTCCAAAGGTGCATGATGGCACTCTTTTCGGACATGGTCGAAGACTTCCTTGAGATCTTCATGGATGATTTTTCGGTTTTTGGTAATAACCCGACGGCTGTCTCGGCAATTTAGAGAGGTGTTAGCAAGATGTGCGAGAAGAAACGGATTTAGTCCTCAATTGGGAGAAATGCCACTTTATGGTAGATGAAGGAATAGTGCTCGCCACAAGATTTCATCCAAGGGAATTGAAGTTGACAAAGCCAAGGTGGACGTGATCGAGAGATTACCCCCACCAAGTTCGGTTAAAGGAATTGAAGTTTTCTCGGACATACGAGTTTTTACAGGAGGTTCATTCATAATTTTTCTAAAATCACTAAACCCTTGTGTAATCTGCTTGAACAGGATAAAGTCTTCGATTTTGATGATTCTTGCACTCAAGCATTGAAACCCTAAAGAAAAAAGCTTGCCTCGGTACCCATTGTCGTTCCACCAGTTTGACACTACCTTTTGAGCTCATGTGTGATGCAAGTGATTTCGCGGTTGGAGCAGTCCTAGGCCAACGCATGTAAGACCTTCCATGTGATATACTACGCTAGTAAAACTCTTAATGGTGCTCAAGTGAATTACACAACAACGGAGAAAGAGTTACTAGCTGTAGTTTTTCGTATTTGACAAGTTCCGATCCTATTTAATTGGTACAAAGGTAATTGTTCATACGGACCATTCGGCAATCAAATACTTATTTGCTAAAAAGGATGCTAAACCTCGTCGATTCGTTGGATATTACTTTTACAAGAATTTGATATTGAAATTAAGGACAGAAAAGGCAGAAAATCAAGTGGCGATTACTTATCACGTTTGGAATGCAATAGGGAGGAGGACGCGGATCTAGAGATATGCGATGCATTTCGGATGAACAAATTCTAGTTGCCTCGGCAACCCTCGACGCCTCGGCAACCCACGACGCCTCGGAAACCATGGATGCACACGTCTCGGCAACTCTTTGATGTCGCAGCAGTCTTGACGCGCACGCCTCGGCAATTTTGGGAGCGATCGCCCGCGGCGGCAAAGACATGCCTCGCAATACCCCGGTACGCGGATTTAGTTAATTTCCTTGTTTGTGGTATTTTTCCTTATGGCATTACTCACCAAGGGAAGAAGCGGTTCGCCATGATGCTAAGCATTACTTTTGGGACGAGCCTTTTTGTTTAAACAATGCAGATCAGGTTATACGCCGATGTGTCCCTGAAGAAGAGCAACAGAATGTACTCCGGCAATGCCATTCTTCACCCTATGGAGGACATTTTGGAGGAACTCGTACCGCGGCCAAAGTCTTGCAATCCGGTTTGTATTGGCCAACATTGTACAAAGATGCCCAAGACTTTTACAAGCAATGTGATCGGTGCCAGAGGACGGGCAATATCTCTAGACGACATGAGATGCCACTCCAGAACATCATCGAGGTGGAACTGTTCGATGTATGGGGGATTGACTTTATGGGACCTTTCCCATCTTCATTCGAAAACCTCTACATCTTACTTGCCGTCGACTACGTGTCTAAATGGGTAGAGGCAGCTGCAGTTCCCAACAACGATTCCAAGACCGTGCAAAGATTCTTGCAGAAAAACATATTTACCCAGTTTGGGATGCCGAGAGCAATTATCAGCGATGAAGGCAAGCATTTTGACAACAGACTAATTGCCAAGATGTTGCAACGCTTCGGCATATCACACAAGATCGCCACGGCATATCACCCACAAACCAACGGGCAAGCAGAAATTTCTAACCGGGAATTGAAGGGTATACTCGAGAAAGTTGTAAATCCCTCAAGGAAGGATTGGTCATTAAGACTAGATGACGCACTTTGGGCATATCGCACTGCATTCAAAACACCCTTAGGTATGTCCCCCTTCCGACTTGTCTATGGTAAAACATGTCATCTACCGGTGGAAATCGAGCACAAGGCGTATTGGGCAATCAAGACCGTGAATATGGATTGGAAAGTGCCGGACAAAAGCGTTTGATAGATCTCAATGAGATAGAAGAATTCCGTGCACTAGCCTATAACAATGCACGAATCTACAAGGAGAAAACAAAGCGATGGCATGACAAGAAACTATTGCCACGGCAATTCACGCCAGGGCAACTAGTTCTCCTATTCAATTCTCGGCTAAAACTTTTCCCGGGAAAGCTGAAATCAAGATGGTTGGGACCATTTGAAGTCGTCAAACCATTCTCCCATGGCGCCGTGATAATCAAGTCCATCTCTGACAACCATGAATTCAAAGTTAATGGACAAAGATTGAAGCACTACAGTGGTGCCCATATGGAACGTAACAAGGAAGTGGTCAACTTAGGAGATGCATGAGCATGCTCTCCCTTTTGATATTTTTATTTTTATTTTTTTTATTTTTTTTATTTTTCGATTATTTAATTATTTAATTTTTTTCCGATTTTATTTTTATTTTTTTTTTTTTCGATTATTAGTAGTTTTAGGATAGATTTTTTTATTCAAGTTTAAGAATCCTACTATACATCTTTATTTATTTTCTTTATTAGTTTATCTTTAATTTTAATCCTTATTTGATTTGTTTTTGAATTGTAGGAAAGGAAGTTCAAGATAAAGAAGGAATTCTAAACCAAGTAGGAAAACATCTTCAACAAGGAAACTAATGGGCTGAATCTAAGGCTTATATAAAGCCTCCAATTCATCCTAACCAAAACCCTTGTCGACAACTCCTACAAAACCCTAAACCCTTTTCGTTTTCCCTAATCCCACCCACCTATCTTTTCTATAAAACCCATCACCCTTAACCTATTCCTACTTTCTATCTTGCAACTTTTTAGTTTCTTTTCTTTTCTTTGTTTTTACTCACAACCAAGATCATCCATGGCATCCAAGATTAAACTTTTAGTTCATCCAAGTTCCTCCAAAGAACCAAGATACAAGAAGTTTGCTACACCGAGTGGTTCAAGAAAGATTTCAATCCAAGTTTGAAAGCGGAAGATTCATGAAGAACAAGTCTTTGAATACTCCAAATCTCATCAAGATTTCAGCCTTGAACCATTCATCTTCAAGAGGATTGTACATCAAAAGTGGCAAATCTTTTGCCATCAACCGAACCGGGTAACATCTCATGGGTAAGAGAATTCTATGCTCACTCACCTAACCCGGATAATCCTTATGTTTTTGTTCGTGACAAGGCCATACTTATAAGTCCCGAAAGCATCAACACATTTTACGGACTTTACATTGAGAAGGACGAGCATCAAGCCTTCGTTGACCAAATCAATCCCAAGCAACTCGACAAGGTGCTTCAAGAACTCACTCAACCGGGAACTCATTGGAACGACGGTAAATACAAGGGCACGGTAAATCGCCTTCGGCTTAAACCCGAGGCAAAACTATGGAATAAGTTTGTTAAAACTTCTTTAATGCCCTCCACACACAATACTACCGTTGATATACCACGTCTTTTGCTCATACATTCTATTTTGCATAATCGCATCATTAACATTGGAAAAATTATTTGTGATGAGATTTTTGTATGCTGACTCAAAAGATAAGGGTTATCTTTTCTTCCCTTGCTTAATTTCTAATCTTTGCAAGGAGATGCATGTCCCGAGTGAGTCCACCAATGAAAATGCCCTACCCAAGTCTGGTTGGAATCAAGCACTAATCAAAGCTAATGGGAGAGGCACGGGAGATTCTTCAAGGCCTCCAATTGTCACGGCAACTCCCGCCGCCCGCGGCAATCCCTAATGCCCAAGCACCTAATGCCGGGCAACTCGGCCATTAATCCCGGGACACTTTGAAGCACTTTTGCACCCATTGGCAAGTCGCCTAAGGCAAATTGAAGATCGCAACTAATGTCCATGAGGTACATGAAGGAGCACAACAATGTCATCACCCAAGTCATCCTAGAAAAGTACCCGGACAATCGCGTGTCGTTCCCAATCTTTCCGCCGAGATCCTTGCCCGGCAACCAATGAAAGCGATCACCACGGCAACCAAGGAAGGCGACGCCACGGCAACCAACCCGAAGATGCCACGGCAACCAAAGCTAAAGACATCACGGCAACCACTGCAAAAGCCAAAGGTAAAGCACCTATGCCCGAATCAACTCCTACGGAATCATTTTCTGATTTTTCAGATTCGGACGAGTCCTCCATTGAACCAATAAAGACCACACCAATTGAATCCTCCAAGCGAAAAGCCATTGACATTGATGAAGAGGACGATGAGGACAACCCCGTACGAGGATCGATTCCACCACCGGCAATAAGAAAACAACCATTGCGTTCAAGCAAGAGAATCAAGACACCGACTAGAAGGAAACTAATCATCTACGATGATGAAATCTCAGAGTAAGTCCTCGTATGCATTTTTATTTTTATTTTTCGTTATTTTTATGCATGCATTGAGGACAATGCCTCACTCGAGTTTGGGGGGGGATTGTTATTAGTAGTTACCATGTTTAATTACATTCATCTTAAGTATTACATTTAGGATACATAAATTGATTGCCATGCCTTTAATTGGAACAAGAATTGCTTAGATTTGATGAATATTCGATGATGACTTTGCCAATGCACTTAATTGATAGAATTTTTATTCTAGGATAACCATGGAAAAACTTAGAATTTTACTATGATGCTAAATTTAATGAAACACTGTTGTGGTTTGATTGATTTAAGGAATTCTAGTAAACTTAGGATGATAATTAACAAATTGGGGGATTAGAATAAAAATTGGATGAATGTTAGAGGTGCCCGAAATTGGCTCTAGCATGTGCTAAAACTTAGGATCACTAGAGGTGCCCGAAACTGGCTCTAGTATGTGTTAAAAAAATTGATAACTAGAGGTGCCCAAAACCGGCTCTAGTCGATTAAATTAACTTAAAAAAACTAAAAACAAAACACTAGAGGTGCCCAACACTGGCTCTAGTTAAAACATGTTAAAAAGAACCCAATGAAGTAATTTGAAAACCTCTTGTTTGCATAGAATCCGAAAAATCAACTTGCACACAACTCCGCACACACTCACAAGCATTATAGTTTGATTCCAAGTAACTCCTAAGTTTTCCGAAAAATAAAAAGCCAATCATACTTTGTGCCCCAGTTCAGAGAATTGAAATCAAGTTCAAAGCTAAGTTTGTGAAAATTGAAGTATTGGCAGGTAATTATGAGTTTGCATTGCTTGAGGACAAGCAATAGTTCGAGTTTGGGGGTGTGATAAGTGTTCAAAAGTACTATTTTTCTTACCCTTTTTACTCATATTATTGTTAGACTTAGGCTCATATTAGTTGCATAATTAGCTATTCATGCATTAATCCATGTTTCCTTCAATCGTTGAGCTCGATTACATAATTTGGTAGTTTTTGTGGAAAAGATGCTGCTTTGGTGTGCTTTGTGTGTGTATGTGCAGGATCACTTGCCAAAGCAATGCCGAGCTAGTTGCCGTGGCAATGCATGAAGGATATGCGAGCTAGTTGCGGGCAATGCATGAAGGAGACGCCGAGCCAGTTGCCATGGCAATTGTCGACAAAGAGAAAATGCAATAGGGATGTCGAAATTAATGACTATACAAGCCCAAGATGACATGGAGCAAGGCCCAAGCCCAAAGGAATTTGATTGCCATGCAGAGATTAAAGAAGAATTAAATTCCAAGAAGATAGGAGAAGGTCTAATAGGAATAAAATTATAATAAAGAATTATATTCTTTAAAGATAATTTAATTTCAACTCAAACTCCTCCTCAAAGAAGGACTTTGGCCTAGCCCTATAAATAGCAAGGAGATTTCGACAACATAGGGAGAGCATTAGGGCAAATTTCGACAAGTCCAAGGAGAAGGCAAGGGAATTTCATCGATTTAATTTCGCACAATTGGCCACTTTAACCAAGATGGTCCGAACATGCAAAAACCAAACAACACACATGAAGTCAAGTTAATGGATTCTTTTTGTGAGTTATGTGGTGATAACCATAATTCTTCGAATGTATGCAGAACGAGAATCCGAAATTACAATCGGAGCAACAACGTGATGTCCAATACATACAATCCAGCTTTCAAGAAGCACCCAAATTTTTCATGGAGTAATCCCAACAATGCTCTAAACCAGAACAATCAGAATGCACAAGCATCGGATTCCAAAGAGAATATGCCACGGCAACAGATGCCGCAAAGCAACAACCGACAACATCTAGTTCTTTGGAAAATTCTCTAAATGCTTTTATGATGAAAATGAATCTTATATGGCTGAGAATAGTAATTTCATAAAAGAACTGATGCTTTTATTAACAGGACCGAGATGAGATTGCAAAACCAAGAGGCAAGCAATCAAATCATTGGAAAATCAAGTCGGACGATTTGCTCAAAATCAATACTAGACCACAAGGAGGTTTACCTAGCGATATCGAAGTCGCAAGAGGAACGGCCATGAGCAATGTAAGGCGATCACCACTAGAAGTGGCCAACAACTTAGAGAGGCTCAAACCCGCTCATCAAACAAAACTCCACAAAAGATCAAGATGAACCTAGCGGCAAAGCCTCGGATGCTGAACCAGAATTGCCGCGGCAACTGCAATAAGCATGCCTCGGCAACCGGCGATAAAGACGCATCGCAACTTGCGATAAGCATGCCTCGAAAACCCGGTTGATAATGCCTCGGCAACTGGATGTCCGGCAATGCCGTCAATCAAATTTTAAACCAATGAAAGGATCGAAGATATCCGACTTCCACCACCATTCCCACAAAGGTTGAAGCGACAAAAGAAAGAATACCAATTCAAGAAGTTTCTTGATATCCTAAAGCAAGTCCACATCAACTTGCCACTGGTGGAAGCAATTGAACAAATGCCAAACTATGCCAAGTTTCTTAAAGACATTGTGTCCAAAAGAACAAGGCTATGAGAGTTTGAAACAATTGCCGCGACAGAGGGATGCATGGCAATGTTGCACAATCGTATGCCACCTAAGTTGAAGGATCCCGGAAGTTTCACAATACCCTGTTCCATTGGAAATCACTATGTCGGGAAAGCATTATGCGACCTTGGGGCTAGCATAAACTTGATGCCTAAATCGGTTTTCCAAAAACTATGAATCGGGAAGGCAAGACCTACAACAGTCATGCTGCAGCTAGCCGACAGATCCTATGTGCATCCGGAGGAAAAATCGAGGACATACCGGTAAAAGTTGATAAATTTATTTTTCCCAGCTGACTTTATTGTTTTGGATTGTGAAGCGAGATGAGCATGCACCTATCATTCTCGGGAGACCATTCCTAGCTTAAGGGGAGAACCTTGATCGACGTTGAAAAGGGAGAACTCACAATGAGGGTGAATGACCAGCAAGTCAAACTAAATGTGTTCCAAACACTAAGGCATACCAATGATCCAGAAGAATGCCAACTTCTTCGTGCCACGGCAGAGTTTAACTTCGATGAGGAATTTAGTTGCCTCGGCAACTACATTGCCGATCAAGAGGAACCTGAGGAGGATGAAGAACCGGTCGATGAGGAACAACAAGAAGAGGCAAATTGGCTAGTCAACCGACCAGGTACATACTTTGAACCACCTGGATTACTCGGGTAAGGAAGGTAAGCTCGAAAAACCCTCTATTGAACAACCACCGATTCTTGAGTTGAAAAATTGCCAGAGCAACTAAAATATGTATACTTAGGGACCGATAATACATTGTCGTAATTATTTCTTCTAAGTTATAGCCCGAGCGGGAAAAAGAAACTGATCAAGATGTTGAAGCTACACAAAAAGGCAATAGGGTGGACAATTGCCGACTTGAAGGAATTAGCCCAGCGGTATGCATGCACAAGATCTTGTTGGAAGATGATCACAAACCTTTAATTGAGGCCCAAAGGAGACTGAATCATGCCATGAAAGGAGTTGTAATGAAAGAAATCATCAAGTGGCTTGACTTGGGCATTATATACCCTATCTCGATAGTGCGTGGTAAGCCGGTACAATGTGTACCGAAAAAAAAGGAGGTATAACAGTGGTAAGCAATGAAAATAATGAACTTATCCCAACTAGGAATGTGACCGGTTGGAGGGTTTGTATGGACTATCGAAAGCTAAACAAAGCCACTAGGAAAGATCACTTCTCATTACCCTTTATTGATCAAATGCTTGACCGTCTTGCAGGTAAACCCTTTTATTGTTTTCTTGATGGTTATTCAGGTTACAATCAGATTGCCATAGCACCAGAAGATCAAGAAAAGACAACCTTCACATGCCCATGCGGTACTTATGCCTTTCGAAGGATGCCGTTCGGATTGTGTAACGCCCCGGCAACCTTCCAAAGGTGCATGATGGCACTCTTTTCAGACATGGTCGAAGACTTCCTTGAGATCTTCATGGATGATTTTTCGGTTTTTGGTAATAACTTCGACGGCTGTCTCGGCAATTTAGAGAGGGTGTTAGCAAGATGCGAAGAAACGGATTTAGTCCTCAATTGGGAGAAATGCCACTTTATGGTAGATGAAGGAATAGTGCTCGGCCACAAGATTTCATCCAAGGGAATTGAAGTTGACAAAGCCAAGGTGGACGTGATCGAGAGATTACCCCACCAAGTTCGGTTAAAGGAATTCAAGATTTTTTCTCGGACATACGAGGTTTTTACGGGGAGGTTCATTCATAATTTTTCTAAAATCACTAAACCCTTGTGTGTCTGCTTGAACAGGATAAAGTCTTCGATTTTGATGATTCTTGCACTCAAGCATTGAAACCCTAAAGAAAAAGCTTGCCTCGGTACCCATTGTCGTTCCACCAGATTGGACACTACTTTTGAGCTCATGTGTGATGCAAGTGATTTTGCGGTTGGGCAGCGTCCTAGGCCAACGCACAGGTAAGACCTTCCATGTGATATACTACGCTAGTAAAACTCTTAATGGTGCTCAAGTGAATTACACAACAACGGAGAAAGAGTTACTAGCTGTAGTTTTCGTATTTGACAAGTTCCGATCCTATTTAATTGGTACAAAGGTAATTGTTCATACGGACCATTCGGCAATCAAATACTTATTTGCTAAAAAGGATGCTAAACCTCGTCTGATTCGTTGGATATTACTTTTACAAGAATTTGATATTGAAATTAAGGACAGGAAAGGAACAGAAAATCAAGTGGCCGATTACTTATCACGTTTGGAATGCAATAGGGAGGAGGACGCGGATCTAGAGATATGCGATGCATTTCCGGATGAACAAATTCTAGTTGCCTCGGCAACCCTCGACGCCTCGGCAACCCACGACGCCTCGGAAACCATGGATGCACACGTCTCGGCAACTCTTGATGTCGCAGCAGTCTTTGACGCGCACGCCTCGGCAATTTTGGGAGCAGTCGCCACGGCAGCACATGCCTCGGCAATACCCTGGTACGCGGATTTAGTTAATTTCCTTGTTTGTGGTATTTTTCCTTATGGCATTACTCACCAAGGGAAGAAGCGGTTCTGCCATGATGCTAAGCATTACTTTTGGGACGAGCCTTTTTTGTTTAAACAATGTGCAGATCAGGTTATACGCCGATGTGTCCCCAAGAAGAGCAACAGAATGTACTCGGCAATGCCATTCTTCACCCTATGGAGGACATTTTGGAGGAACTCGTACGCGGCCAAAGTCTTGCAATCCGGTTTGTATTGGCCAACATTGTACAAAGATGCCCAAGACTTTTACAAGCAATGTGATCGGTGCGGAGAGGACGGGCAATATCTCTAGGCGACATGAGATGCCACTCAGAACATCATCGAGGTGGAACTGTTCGATGTATGGGGATTGACTTTATGGGACCTTTCCCATCTTCATTCGAAAACCTCTACATCTTACTTGCCGTCGACTACGTGTCTAAATGGGTAGAGGCATTGCAGGTTCCCAACAACGATTCCAAGACCGTGCAAAGATTCTTGCAGAAAAACATATTTACCCAGTTTGGGATGCCGAGAGCAATTATCAGCGATGAAGGCAAGCATTTTGACAATGGACTAATTGCCAAGATGTTGCAACGCTCGGCATATCACACAAGATCGCCACGGCATATCACCCACAAACCAACGGGCAAGCGTAAATTTCTAACCGGAATTGAAGGGTATACTGAGAGAAAGTTGTAAATCCCTCAAGGAAGGATTGGTCATTAAGACTAGATGACGCACTTTGGGCATATCGCACTGCATTCAAAACACCCTTAGGTATGTCCCCTTCCGACTTGTCTATGGTAAAACATGTCATCTACGGTGGAAATCGAGCACAAGGCGTATTGGGCAATCAAGACCGTGAATATGGATTGGAAAGTGCGGACAAAAGCGTTTGATAGATCTCAATGAGATAGAAGAATTCCGTGCACTAGCCTATAACAATGCGAATCTACAAGGAGAAAACAAAGCGATGGCATGACAAGAAACTATTGCCACGGCAATTCACGCCAGGGCAACTAGTTCTCCTATTCAATTCTCGGCTAAAACTTTTCCCGGGAAAGCTGAAATCAAGATGGTTGGGACCATTTGAAGTCGTCAAACCATTCTCCCATGGCGCCGTGATAATCAAGTCCATCTCTGACAACCATGAATTCAAAGTTAATGGACAAAGATTGAAGCACTACAGTGGTGCCCATATGGAACGTAACAAGGAAGTGGTCAACTTAGGAGATGCATGAGCATGCTCTCCCTTTTGATATTTTTATTTTTATTTTTTTTATTTTTTTTATTTTTCGATTATTTAATTATTTAATTTTTTTCCGATTTTATTTTTATTTTTATTTTTTCGATTATTAGTAGTTTTAGGATAGATTTTTTTTATTCAAGTTTAAGAATCCTACTATACATCTTTATTTATTTTCTTTATTAGTTTATCTTTAATTTTAATCCTTATTTGATTTGTTTTTGAATTGTAGGAAAGGAAGTTCAAGATAAAGAAGGAATTCTAAACCAAGTAGGAAAACATCTTCAACAAGGAAACTAATGGGCTGAATCTAAGGCTTATATAAAGCCTCCAATTCATCCTAACCAAAACCCTTGTCGACAACTCCTACAAAACCCTAAACCCTTTTTCGTTTTCCCCTAATCCCACCCACCTATCTTTTCTATAAAACCCATCACCCTTAACCTATTCCTACTTTCTATCTTGCAACTTTTTAGTTTCTTTTCTTTTCTTTGTTTTTACTCACAACCAAGATCATCCATGGCATCCAAGATTAAACTTTTAGTTCATCCAAGTTCCTCCAAAGAACCAAGATACAAGAAGTTTGCTACACCAGTGGTTCAAGAAAGATTTCAATCCAAGTTTGAAAGCCGGAAGATTCATGAAGAACAAGTCTTTGAATACTCCAAATCTCATCAAGATTTCAGCCTTGAACCATTCATCTTCAAGAGGATTGTACATCAAAAGTGGCAAATCTTTTGCCATCAACCGGAACCGGGTAACATCTCATGGGTAAGAGAATTCTATGCTCACTCACCTAACCCGGATAATCCTTATGTTTTTGTTCGTGACAAGGCCATACTTATAAGTCCCGAAAGCATCAACACATTTTACGGACTTTACATTGAGAAGGACGAGCATCAAGCCTTCGTTGACCAAATCAATCCCAAGCAACTCGACAAGGTGCTTCAAGAACTCACTCAACCGGGAACTCATTGGAACGACGGTAAATACAAGGGCACGGTAAATCGCCTTCGGCTTAAACCCGAGGCAAAACTATGGAATAAGTTTGTTAAAACTTCTTTAATGCCCTCCACACACAATACTACCGTTGATATACCACGTCTTTTGCTCATACATTCTATTTTGCATAATCGCATCATTAACATTGGAAAAATTATTTGTGATGAGATTTTTGTATGCAGCTCAAAAGATAAGGGTTATCTTTTCTTCCCTTGCTTAATTTCTAATCTTTGCAAGGAGATGCATGTCCCGAGTGAGTCCACCAATGAAAATGCCCTACCCAAGTCTGGTTGGAATCAAGCACTAATCTGAAAGCTAATGGGAGAGGCACCGGGAGATTCTTCAAGGCCTCCAATTGTCACGGCAACTCCTGCCGCCGCGGCAATCCCTAATGCCCAAGCACCTAATGCCAGGGCAACTCGGCCATTAATCCCGGGACACTTTGAAGCACTTTTGCACCCATTGGCAAGTCGCCTAAGGCAAATTGAAGATCGGCAACTAATGTCCATGAGGTACATGAAGGAGCACAACAATGTCATCACCCAAGTCATCCTAGAAAAGTACCCGGACAATCGCGTGTCGTTCCCAATCTTTCCCGCCGAGATCCTTGCCCCGGCAACCAATGAAGCAGTCACCACGGCAACCAAGGAAGCTGACGCCACGGCAACCAACCCTGAAGATGCCACGGCAACCAAAGCTAAAGACATCACGGCAACCACTGCAAAAGCCAAAGGTAAAGCACCTATGCCCGAATCAACTCCTACGGAATCATTTTCTGATTTTTCAGATTCGGACGAGTCCTCCATTGAACCAATAAAGACCACACCAATTGAATCCTCCAAGCGAAAAGCCATTGACATTGATGAAGAGGACGATGAGGACAACCCCGTACGAGGATCGATTCCACCACCGGCAATAAGAAAACAACCATTGCGTTCAAGCAAGAGAATCAAGACACCGACTAGAAGGAAACTAATCATCTACGATGATGAAATCTCAGAGTAAGTCCTCGTATGCATTTTTATTTTTATTTTTCGTTATTTTTATGCATGCATTGAGGACAATGCCTCACTCGAGTTTGGGGGGGGATTGTTATTAGTAGTTACCATGTTTAATTACATTCATCTTAAGTATTACATTTAGGATACATAAATTGATTGCCATGCCTTTAATTGGAACAAGAATTGCTTAGATTTGATGAATATTCGATGATGACTTTGCCAATGCACTTAATTGATAGAATTTTTATTCTAGGATAACCATGGAAAAACTTAGAATTTTACTATGATGCTAAATTTAATGAAACACTGTTGTGGTTTGATTGATTTAAGGAATTCTAGTAAACTTAGGATGATAATTAACAAATTGGGGATTAGAATAAAAATTGGATGAATGTTAGAGGTGCCCGAAATTGGCTCTAGCATGTGCTAAAACTTAGGATCACTAGAGGTGCCCGAAACTGGCTCTAGTATGTGTTAAAAAATTGATAACTAGAGGTGCCCGAAACCGGCTCTAGTCGATTAAATTAACTTAAGAAAACTAAAAACAAAACACTAGAGGTGCCCAACACTGCTCTAGTTAAAACATGTTAAAAGAACCCAATGAAGTAATTTGAAAACCTCTTGTTTGCATAGAATCCGAAAAATCAACTTGCACACAACTCCGCACACACTCACAAGCATTATAGTTTGATTCCAAGTAACTCCTAAGTTTTCCGAAAAATAAAAAGCCAATCATACTTTGTGCCCCTGATTGAGAGAATTGAAATCAAGTTCAAAGCTAAGTTTGTGAAAATTGAAGTATTGGCGGTGTAATTATGAGTTTGCATTGCTTGAGGACAAGCAATAGTTCGAGTTTGGGGGTGTGATAAGTGTTCAAAAGTACTATTTTTCTTACCCTTTTTACTCATATTATTGTTAGACTTAGGCTCATATTAGTTGCATAATTAGCTATTCATGCATTAATCCATGTTTCCTTCAATCGTTGAGCTCGATTACATAATTTGGTAGTTTTTGTGGAAAAGATGCTGCTTTGGTGTGCTTTGTGTGTGTATGTGCAGGATCACTTGCCAAAGCAATGCCGAGCTAGTTGCCAGGGCAATGCATGAAGGATATGCCGAGCTAGTTGCCAGGGCAATGCATGAAGGAGACGCCGAGCCAGTTGCCATGGCAATTGTCGACAAAGAGAAAATGCAATAGGGATGTCGAAATTAATGACTATACAAGCCCAAGATGACATGGAGCAAGGCCCAAGCCCAAAGGAATTTGATTGCCATGCAGAGATTAAAGAAGAATTAAATTCCAAGAAGATAGGAGAAGGTCTAATAGGAATAAAATTATAATAAAGAATTATATTCTTTAAAGATAATTTAATTTCAACTCAAACTCCTCCTCAAAGAAGGACTTTGGCCTAGCCCTATAAATAGCAAGGAGATTTCGACAACATAGGGAGAGCATTAGGGCAAATTTCGACAAGTCCAAGGGAGAAGGCAAGGGGAATTTTCGACAAGCATCTAGGGCAAGGGATTTTCGACAAGCTTCATCTTTTCTTCCTTGTTCGATTGGGTTCATGCTAGGGATTGTTTATCTTGTGTTTCTTTGGAACCTAGCCATGAACTAAATATACTTGGCTATGGTTATTGTGTTTTGTGGTTGTGAGAAACTATTGGTTTTTGTTTAGGTAATAAGAGTTTGCACTTTTCTATTTCAAGGTTTATTCATTCTTGGTTCTTATTCTTGTTTGCGAGTGAATTGGGAGAGGATCTCGTGATTTCATCTATTTATCTAATATCGGGAGAATTAGATTCAAGAAACGAATGAATATGATCTTTATGAAATCTATTGATGGTGAAGATTAATCCGGCTTAGGAATAAGTTAAGGATTTCAACGGCTAAGAGGAGCGCAAGATTGGTTGTTGTTCACCCTTGATTCACGCAGGATGTATTATCAAGGCATGCACAAGTAGCTAGAGTTTTGACTTAGGGATAAGAAGAAACCATTGAAGAACGCTGCCGAACCTTGAAGGTTGCTGCCCAGACGCCAAGAAGTTGCCCAACTAGTTGCCCAGGCAACCATCGATTAGTTGCCAAGGCAACCCCCAGCAAGTTGCCACGGCAACCGAGTTGCCCGTGCACTCTTTTACCAAAACGATCCAATCGGCTATCACACCTCAACTCACGATAACCTGGCCTATCTCTCTCTCATTCGATCTCATCTTTTCATTTACTTAATTGCTTTCTAGATTAGTTATTAGTTAAAACTTCTATAATCCTTTACTTGTGTTTTTACTTTTTACAGTGCAAGAGACTAGATTCTTGAAGTGGCACCAATCCTTGTGGAGACGATATCTTTTATACTATAACTTGCGACGTGTATACTTGCACATTTGCGTAGCACTTATTACGTGCAACACTACCATCGCAGCCTCTAAGGCATCGCCTCGTTCAACCATCTTCACATATATCCCATTAAGAGCCTCTTGAACCTCCTCCTGGATCCCCTCTAAGGACTCGAGCTTCTCAAGATCCAATGAACCCAACTTCTCAAGGTTTACGGACTCCAACTATTCCAACACCTTGGCCTTCGCCATAGAGTCCTTAAGTTTGGAAACTTTCCCCTGGATGGATGTGATCGCATCCTTCGACGATCCCCTCTTCTCACTTTACGGTGCCATCTGAAATAAGCAAAAATCTCAGCAAGAACACATTCTGATACCACTCATCACGGGGCTAGATTGTTGCTAGCAAACTCGTACGGCCTTAGTCACTTTCTCAGTCGAAAGTGCGACTAAGTCACCCTTGAACTTTAATTAAAATCACTTAGAATGGTGTAAAAACGAAAGAACAACAATCATGATAAAAGTAAAGAGAGAGTTGAGTGAATATTGACTTGTATTACTCTAATGTGAAGTTTACAATCTGAAGTATAAAATGAGTAAATGAGGTAGGGGTGAGCCTCCTTTTATAGTTGGAGCCCCCCTACAATCAACGGTTCAGATTACAACACATCAACAGTCAAGAGTCTATCTTATCTACAACTATTTAAAATTCAAATAAGAGATAATGTGGGAATTATCGACAATTAAATAAAAGATAATTATCATGCCTTATCCATTCTCCAAGGTGGATAGGCCAGCTCTCCTGGGTCAACTGAAAGGCCCAAAACATGGCAAAGATGATCTTGGGTTGCCTTCAATGCATTTGTCTCGGTTATGGGCTTGCGGTCTGTGACATTGCATAGCTTTGAGTTCCAAAAATTATTGAATTGGTTGACCTTAAATTTATCCATGTTTTGCATGCTTTATAATATAATTTATCTATTTTTTTCTAAAAATCTTTGAGTTCCAAAGTCTAACTTTATTTTAAATTTTTTTCTCAGGGCAAATTCCTTCCTCAATGTGCAATTTGAATTCCCTTACAGGTCTCTATTTATATAAGAACAGTTTGGATGGAAAAATTCTGGAGTGTATTGGAAACTTGAGTTCTCTTTCACACGTTGAGATACAGAAGAATAATTTTCATGGTAAAATACAAGAAAATTTTGCTAAAGGTTGCAGTTTACAAAGTCTTAGGATTAACGACAACCAAGTGGAAGGGTCAATGCCACGATCCTTAGGTAACTGCAAAGGTCTGGAGCTCCTTGATATCGGAAATAACTATTTGAATGACACTTTTCCGAATTGGTTAGGAAATTTGAATCAATTACAAATTCTCATCCTGAGATTAAATAGATTCTATGGCCAAGTGGATAGCTCTAATCTTACAGTTTCCTTCATTCATTTGCGTGTTATTGACCTTTCTCATAACAACTTCAGTGGTTGTTTACCTATGAAATTTTTTGAGAAATTTCGAGCCATTAGAGAAGGGCATGAAAGCAAAGTTAAACCAGAATACATGACATATCCACTAGCAGATGGAATGGTTTATTATGTGCTAGATATATCTTTTGCAGCAAAAGGGTTGGAAACAGAGTTTCAGTATCTATTAACCATTTGGATGGCAATAGACTTCTCCTACAACCAATTCGTTGGAGAAATTCCTAAAACACTTGGTGAGCTTCATTCATTGATTGTCCTAAATCTCTCATAACTGTTTAACAGGTCCTATCCCATCTTCATTGGGTAATTTGTCGGAGCTTGAATCATTAGATGTCTCATCAAACAAGCTCCAAGGCAGAATTCCAATGGAGTTAATAAATCTTGGATTATTGGAGGTGTTAAACCTTTCTCAGAATAATCTCGAGGGAGCCATTCCTCAGGGCAAGCAATTTGATACTTTCACCAATGATTCCTATAGAGGAAGCATCGATTTATGCGGATTGCCATTATCAAAAAGGTGTGACAATAATGAGAAAACTCCAGCAAAATTTGATCCAGAAGATGATGAAGAAGAATTGAATTGAAATTTTTTAATATTAATGGGGTGTGGATGTGGGTTGGTGCTGGGACTGAGCATGGGATATATCGTATTCACAACCGAAAAACCATGGTGGTTCATTAGGATCTTCGCGAGAGTTCAACAAAGATTTGCAAAAAAATAGAGTGCAAATTTTTTGTTGCAAAACAAGCAGTGGACAGAGCTGAAAACTTCATTGCAATGTGGTAGGCAGGCTTTTTTCTATAGCTGAGTGTTATATATCAAGGATGCATCGGTGCTTTATTGTATGTTGGGATGCTTGTAAAGTCTGACTTAATTATATGTCTACAATACTTTTCTATTGAATTTGAATCACGATTTTCACAGCGCATGTTTTTTTTTCTTGCTTTTTCTTTAACTTGGCCCCTTGGTCAACTAGGATAGCAATAGTTGTTGTCCTCGTGAGTTATCAATAATTTAATTTAGCTCTTTGAAGATTTTTTTTATAACTTTGGCCCCCATACTTTTATAATTTCCTTTTGATCCCCTACAAATAATTTTTTGGGTACACCCTTGTTGTGAGTATGGAGGGTGAAATTATGAAGTTAATTGATGTGGAGAAGAGTATGGGGGTTGTTATTGCAAAAGTTGTCTGTGTTGAACCTCAGTGCTGACTGTTGGATGGTGTAATCGTTTCTATAAGATTGAGGAATTAGCAAAAGAGATGAATTTGGATGGTCTTATCGATTTCTCTAATATGCGCATTTCAGGATGTTCATGTTCGAAAACATGGAGATGATGAACTAAGTGTTGGAATCCCGTGTTGATGTTCTTAAGAAATTAGAAGTGGTTTGACCGTATTGATGGAGGGTCTGAAATCGGAATCGCTTCAGCTTGAAAGTTGCTATGTATGGCAGTCGGCACACGGAATTCCCATGCATGCATAGTCGCTGGGAACTTTTCAGAATTTGAAAGTATCTGGAGGGGTCGTTTTTGGAAATGGATGAAGATACTTCTGATTTGAAATCCTTTGTAAAAGCAAACTTTTAAATTTTGACCAGCCATATTAAGAAGATTGATGAGATAATCACTTTACGCTGTTAAGGTAAGAGGAAATGAGGTTCAGCCAATTATTCTCCCTAATTTAAGGTGTAGCTGTGAGGTTGAAAACGATTGTGGTAGTGAGTGAGATTGATATGGAGGTTGATCAAGGATGTTAATTGGGCGGGAAGGTGCGAAGGATGTCTCGCATTCCGTTGCAAGTACAAAATCTAAAATTATGATTTGCAAGGTTAAAACCATCCCTATCACACCATCTAGGTGAGTCCAAAGCAGGCCCGACCCTGGACAAGGGCAATAAGGGCACCCGCTCTGGGCCCACCGCTCAAGAAAAATAAATATTATTTATATATTTTTTCAAATTATATTTATTTAAAGGGTTTAATTTTTTAATATTTGTTATTAGGGTCTATTTTTTAATACTTGTTAATAGGGACCAAATTTGTTTCCAATATTTATTATTAGGGATATAGTCTTAATATTCAAAATTTTTTCTAATAATTGTTATTAAGACCCTTCTTTCAATATTTGTTGTTATGGGCATAGTATTAAAATTCAATTTGTTTAATACTTGTTATTAGGGGACCAAATTTTTTTAATACTTGTTATTATGGACCTTTTAATTTTTTTCATTACTTGCTATTAGGGACAGAGATTTAAACAGCGGTATGCAACCACAACAACGATCGTTATATGAAGATAGTGGCACCATCTAAAATTACGATATTTACAATTGTATGCCTACAGTAGCGTATGTTATTAAAAAAAATTCACAACCGCGATACTTGCAGTAGCCGAAATAATATCGATTATGTTTGTAATTATAATAAACGCAATAGAACCGAAAATACGACTGCAACTATAATTGTAATTTATATCCTTGATTTGAGGCCTAATTTTTAAATTCGCCCAGGTCAGTCCTGGTACGAAGGCCCACTTAATCATGAGATGTACAAAATCTAAAATCCTAGGTTTTACAAGTGCTTTCTTTAACTAACATAACAGCTTAACGGATACCACAGTTGCATTAATATATCTCGAGAAGCACATAGGAGGGATTTCTAGCAAACCTAGTCAATGTTGTAATAATCAGGGTGGGGGGTCAACCTGGACAGGGACGAAGTTACGTCTATACTGGGAGGGGCCAATTTCTTTTATTTTTAGTTTATGTAAAAATTTGAAAATTTTAAGGGATAATTAGAAATATAGGACTAATCTAATAGCAAAGAAAAAATGAAAAACAAAAGGTGCAAAATTTACCAACCCCTATGTATACTGCAACAACCAGCCTAAACGATATAACCATCTACGGAAACTATGAAAGAGATTTGTGATATAGAATACAACTAATCTGTGGAAAATCTTTGTAATCTTATACAGAATGATTTCTTTTAGGGTAAACTACACAAGTAGTCACCGAACTATTACTTCTTTCTTATTTTGGTCACCGAACTAATTTTTTTAGCAAAATCGTCACTAACATTACATATTTTTCCTATTTTGGTCAATGACTGTTAAGTTTTCCTTAATTTTTAACGGAGTTGGTAACATAGTTTTCCTTAATTTTCTCATTGTTGTAAAGGAAGAAGAAAGAGAACGGAAAATTTTGGGTTTGACCCAAAAATTTGTAGAGTTATTTCAAATTAGGATTTAATTGATAGAATACATAAGTTTTAAGGACTAAAATTGTCATTATTCCAGGCCATGTCACCATCTCCGTTAAAGCTTAACCAAAATTTAACGGTTAATGACCAAAACAGGAAAAATAAGTAACGTTGGTGATAATTTTGCCAAAAAAATTAGTTCGATGACCAAAATAGGAAATAAATAATAGTTTGGTGACTAATGGTGTAGTTTACCCTTTCTTTTATCTATGGTTCAAAAAGTTGTGCAATTTAATTAAACTTTGACTTTTAATTGAATAATAAAGACACCATTTTAGGAGACAAATAAACTAATAGGCTATAACTAAAATTTTAAAACAAATAATAATAAATAGGGTAAACTACTTAGGTGACCACCGAACTGTTTGGACATACCTATTTGACCATCAAACTAGGCAAGTCGTCAATCAGACCATCAAACTTTTAAATTTGTCCTATTTTGACCACCGCCGTTAAAAAACTAACGGATGAGTGATGTGGCAGTTAACGAAAATTAGTAAAATTACACATTTGGTCCCTATTATTGCAATTATGTCCTAATTTTAATTTAGTTAAATCAAACAAATCAACCAATTAGATGATGACACGTGTTATCACCCAATTGGATAAATTTACTCAAATTTTAATTTACATGTGTCACCAGGTCAATGGAAAATTAAAGAAGAATGGAATGATCCTGTGGTGGATAAACTTGGGACCTATAGGGATATACCAAAGCCTTTACCACCGCACCAACCTACTCTTGATGATATGGATTACACCATTTTATATGCATATCTTATAATGCAGTAAACGTTAGGGAAAAAAGAAGTAAAAGTGGTTGAAAGGGAACTTGAATCTAGATTACTTGGGATATGTAAAATCACACAAACTACCAAATCAAATCAAATAATTAATTAATTAAAAATAAAATATTTCAAATATTCAATTCAACATCCCAAAGCAAAATATTCGATTTAAAAATAATTTCATATATATATATAATAAAATAAAAACACCAAAGCAGTAAATGTTGACTCGAATATTTTTTAAACACCAAAGCAGTAAATTTTTTAAACATTATTGATTTGATTTAAAATGTTTTCATTTTACACATATTTTTTTTCTTTTTCATTTTTAATTAAACCACCAAAGCAGTAAATGTTGAATCGAATATTTTCATATTTATTTAAAAATTATTAATTAAATTAAATAGCTCAATTCAACAATATATATATATATATGAAATTACTAAAATAAATATGAAAAAATATTTGATTTAATTTAAAAATAAAAAATTATAAATCTATTTTCATTTTAAATTTTGCTTTAATTACTTTAAACATATTTAAAATGTTCATTTTTAATTAATTATTTGATTTGATTTGGTGGTTTGTTTAACTTTACACATCTCAATTGATATAAGTTCGAGTCCCCTTTCAACCATTTTTACTTCTTTGTTCCCTAACATTTACTGCATTACAAGATATGTATATAAAAGGGTGCAATTCATATCATCAAGGGTAGGTTGGTGCAGTGATAAAGGCTTTGGTATATCCCCATAGGTCCCAAGTTTAATCCACCCCAAAGCCTTCCATTCATCTTTAATTTTCCTTTAACCAGGAGGTGACACATGTCATTATCTGATTGGTTATTTAATTTTATTTAATTAAATTAAAATTAAGACCAAATTGATATAATAGTTACATAACATGGACCAAATGTGTAATTTTATAAATTTTTGTTAACTGTCACATCACCCTTCCGTTAGTTTTTTAACGGTGGTGGTCAAAATAAGACCAATTAAAAAGTTTGGTGGTCTGATTGACGAGTTGCCTAGTTCGATGGTCAAACTAGATACAATTAAATAATTCGGTGGTCACCTGAGTAGTTTACCCTAATAAATACAATGTTTTGGGAGACCTAAATTAATAGATTGCCCCCAAAAATCAAATGAATAATAAAGGCAATGTTTATGGGGTAAAATATCCTCTACCCTTTTCGGTACTCTTTTTTATGCCTAAACACTAAAAATATTAAAAGATTAAATTTTAAGTCATAATTCTAAATTTTAAATCTTAAACTCTACACCCTATAAAATATATCTTACCCCAAATTCCCTAAATCCTAACCATAAACTATAACCTTAAACTCTAAACCCTAAACCTTAAACTTAATTTTTTAATGTAGGACATAAATAGGATACCAAAAAGAGATACAGGATTTTTATTCTACTTCGAGAGGCAACTAAGTTAGTAGGTTGTCACTAAAAAAGTTAAAGGTAAATTATATCGGATATCATTAAATTTTAGGTGGTATATTGTTATATTATTTAACTTTTAATTGTTCTAATTTTAGCAATGAATTTGGTTTTCGCTTTAATTATACTGCCAAATCACTAACCCGAAAACTGTGTGATAACATTGACGACGTTCCATCAATGTGATGACATGACCAAAACGATATGGTGTGGCTAAATCGATGCTCAAAGTGACGTAGTTTATACACCGAACTTTAAAGTCTTGTATCGATTTTGTCACTAAACTTTAAAATCTCGTATTGACTTTGCCACTAAATTTTTTGGTCGTTGGCGATCAATCGCTACCCGTTACCAGTTGCCATTCATGACAAGATTAGTGCTAAAGCGTTTACATTTCACTCCCATTTTTTTCTCTTCAGGTTGATTTTTCACTAATATCACTTAAAATCGACGAAAATTTATTAAAAGTTCGACATGCTAATACTTTGATCTCTTCTAATGATTATTCGATGATGTTAATTTTTAAGTATGTTATTATTTTCTAGAAATAATAGTTCTTACCGTTCAAATTTTTGAACAAACACCTCAAATCCTTAAAAAGACGATTTTTTGTTTAACTTCGTCATTTTTAAAGAGGTTTTGAAAAAAATATATAAACCAACAAAGTGGTAGAAGATAATGAGACAAATTCATCGGTATTTTGGGTGACCGCAAAAAATATTGGAGAATGACAGTTTCAGGCTAAAAAAAAGGATAAAAACCCTAATTTTGCTGAAGAAGATGATGAGGTGAAATAAAGAAAATAGTTTTTTGGTTTCCTAGTCACCATCATATCAGTACTAAAAATGCCACATCATCATGTTGTAATGGTATAATTGAAATGAAAACTAAAGTTCAGTGTTAGAATTGACAAAAAAAACTTAAATTCGAATAATTTTAAAACATATGTATCAATCTCATCTATTTGAAAAAATATGTTTTACTTCAAAATTAGATTTGAGATATTTAAATTTAGATTATTTGAAGAACTGTTTTATAATTGTCAATGACACAAGGGTCTTTACAACTCTTATATCTAATCAAACAAACTCAAAACATTAAACCTAACAACTTTTTAAATTTTAGAGAATTCACCCGATTTCGTTGTTCCAAGCTTATGTTCACCAAACAATCAAATTAACAAATTTGACTGGTGAAACCTCTAAAAGCGGATCAAATCCCTAATTTTGACTCAAAACTATGTGCGCCGAATAAGGCCATTTTTTTCAAAAACCATCCAAATACATTTAAAAAAAAAATTAGAAAAAACGATGAACATACTTGTGCCATATGCACTCATACTCGAGTCTCGAGTGAAAGGCCGATGTTCCAAAAATGAAATCAAGAGGAAGAAAGAAGAATCATCTCATAAGTTTGTAAGAGAACACATTAAAGAAGAAGAATTAAAATGAGGGAGAAGATAGAAGAGCAGAGGGAGACGGCAGAAAGAATTCTCAAAGAGAGAAAATCATATTTTCATTCATTCAATCGATAAACATTCCTTTTCTGAGACTCAGACTCTAATAGCACTATTCGCATAAAACACTGCGTTTTACAGACTCCAACCTGATTCTAAACGAATCGTTTCATTAAACGCTTAAAACAGAAAATAAACTTAATTAAAAGAAAGCCCTTTCATTTAGGCTCGTTACAAAACTCCCTTCTCAAAACAATCCTTGACCTCAAGGATTAAAGGAAATTTGCAATGGTTGCGCCCCCTTGAAGACTAGTCCTTGATTAGCCTTGACCATCCTAACTTCCTTTAGATGGTTAGACCAAATATTCCCGAGAGCTCTCTTTGCCTTAACTAAAACTGCAGCCTGAACAGATAACATTTCATCCATGTCTATATTGGCAAAAACATACCCACCATGATAACAAAGCCTTCCATTCAGTTCATAATTCTCCATGCCAAATGTTGGAATTCTAATTTTATGGGAAACAGTCACAAGTAACTGATATTTGACAACATCAGCTGCCTCCTCCACTATTCCGCATAGATCCCATATTCTAATAACATGGTTATCAGCTGCCACCAAGAACTTATCTTTAATTGAACTAAATTGCACAACCGTCAAAGGATTTTTGCAAAATCCATGATAAGTTCTTTTTGCCTCACCTTTCACTTTCATTCGGTTCAACAAGACCTGGGGCATCAATATGAATTCCGGCTCCGATGTTGTCATATTCCCATGTTTTAATCTTGCTATCCACCGATGTTGGCAAGATAAAATTGATACTTTCCTTGCAATTGGGAAGGAGAGAATAAACGAGAGTTTCATGGCCTTCTAAATTATGCATTTGTGCCTCGGTGACCACATCCCATACTTTAATTAGCCTCTTAACGGAACCAAAAATGACCACAAGTTGCTTGATAGGTGTGGCAAGAGCTAAATCATTAACACCACTAAAATAAGCCTCAATCTCCAACTTCTGCTGAACATCAAAGCTACCATTTCCATGGATCACAACAGCCATTCTTTTAGTCGTATCCACATACTGAAGTAAAACTGTTTTGCTCTAATTTCCCGGACAGTAACCAGCTCCACAATTTCCAATTGACTCTGGTTTTCAGCAAAAGACCATTGTATTCCATTGTTCCCTGTGTTCGGCCAATCATAAAAAGCCCTGAAATAATATTTGATATCATTGGTTCCAGTGTAAGTTCTAATATCCTTCATAAGTGTTGCCAAGAATCCAAGAGTAGTCAATGCACAACAATTTTCAGTCTTGAAAAAAATAATTTCAAGCCCCAGTTTCAATGAAAATTCATGCCCACATTCACTAGAAGTTAACATTTTCTTAAACTTCATGCATGTCATATAATGGAGATAAATTAAACATGCAAGGCGTGAAACAAAAACTCCTCTTCCTCAACCTTGTCTTCCTTGTTCCTTCCTTTTGAAACCTGTGCTATGGTTGAGGTGCACTGAATAAGAGGATTTAACTTCGTGTTAGATAGATCAAATTCCGAGGACACAAGACGAGTGCAAAACTATTTTAATAAGATTTCGGTTATTATAAGGATAACAAGCCGGTGCATGTGTCTAATAAATAGTACTGCACCTTAATTCTTAAATGAAGGATAAGGAGGTTACCAAGAAAATCCCGAAAAGTGCTCGGGTATTCTTGCCCCCGGTCAAGTCTATAGTGGATGCATAATATTTCTTGGCAGTCTGAAGGTTTTCTAGTCCACCGAGTGTGTAGAACACCTGTTGTTGAAAGGTATAATACATTATCATCGAAACAACAATTTCAAGGAGAGAACTAAAAGAGTAGCAGTTAGAACTTAGAAGTCTTTATGTCAAACCGATATCCATAACCTCCATCAAGAAGTTACCTTCTTGGTTAGTCAGGCACCATTGCTGTTCTAAGGTGAATTCACGGTCCTGTTGTTCTTACATAATGGTAACAACTATGGAACTGGTTCTTCGTGTTACAGTTTTATATTTGTGCAGAATTTTAATTACGATGGAACTAGTTCTCAGTTAGGTGGATTACTTATGAATGAGGAAAACCCAAAATTCATTAAAGAAGACGCTGAACATTAATCTCTAGAGAACTTGGAATTCGAGAAACCCTAAAGAAATTGCATCCTAGATTTGAAATATATAAAAGAATACACTTACATCAGCATAAAAAAATGATACAACGGAACTGTAGGTTGAGACAAAATAAGCTCCTCATAGCAGAATGCCGCTTGCTTGTACCTGATTTATCAACAAAAGCAAAAAGGGCTTAAGCTACCTGGTATGTTATGAATTGGTAACTAATAGGAGATAAGACCGAGTTCCAAAAATTAACACTCACATTTGTAGGGAGACATATATCTCTGCAAGTTCTCTCCAAGCCTCATGATCCGCCATAAATCTAGCAAAAGAAGAACATAAATCGAGTTCCAAGCCTCTTGAATTAGGAAATATGACCAATAAAGGACAGACAGAAAGATCTATAAGTTAACTGTAAAGAGATATCTCACATTTCGAGATATTTATTAAGCAATTCAATAGCCACTAAAATATTTCCTTGAGTTTTGCCATGGCTACTCTCCTCTTATGTATTACCTGAACTTTATCATTAATCCTTTTTTCACAACATTTCTTGATAAAAAAATGACCATTAAGATTCACTCTTTTGAGCATGGAGAGAGAAAAGGGGGTGGGGATTGAGAACTGGCTGCGGAATTTACTTGATCAAGCGGATTGTCCTCTAAAAGGCTCGAGTAAGCTTTTTCTGCCTCAGCCCAGGATCCCTTTGCTTCAAGCACCACGCCATTCAGCCTAGCTGTAGACCGCGACAAAACAAAACCACTAGGTCACAACATAACAAGATAAGAGCAAAGGAATACAGTCATCACCAACGTATCCTTTCTAATTCAAAAGAATCGACAGTAATTTATGAAAAAATTTGCCCATCCTTGTTCATGCCTAAAGCTATTGGTTGGTAGAACAATGGCCAAGATGTTCAGAACACATGCTTAATTTAAGAAATGTCTCAAAGGGTAGGCCAGAAATGTATAGTTCACATGTAAATCAACAGCAAGATATATATTTAATTGTCTTATTATGCTTACCAACCCTTTTGCTCTCAGGAAATTTATTCTGCAAAACCTTTAAGCAATCCTGCAATAATAAATCGCCCGAACTTATGTCAGGCAACTTCAAAAGCCTACTAATCAATCGGCGACGAGAGCACCTAAGCAACACCGCACTGCAATTCAAGAAACATTGCAAGAAACTAACAGCATAAAAGTTGATGTCAGCAAGGCCCAAACCAAAAATATTGAACAAGAGTTGCACCATACTGAACATGCAAAAGGATAAAGCCAGAATGTTCGAACTAGTGCCTCAACATAGAAAGAGAAAATCGAGTAAACAAGCACCCCCCATGAGGAACTAATAGCAAAAGAGAAACCATAACAACATGACAATGGTCAACCCCATGGACAATCACAAATTAAATAGGTAAAAGAATATGATAGTTTGTACAAAAACGGAAGCTTCAATACCAAAAAAATTATTA
The DNA here is from genome assembly GCA_019671005.1 of Hibiscus mutabilis. Lineage (NCBI taxonomy): Eukaryota > Viridiplantae > Streptophyta > Magnoliopsida > Malvales > Malvaceae > Hibiscus > Hibiscus mutabilis. Next base: position 6,661,322 of record CM033744.1, read on the forward strand.
AAATCAATCCAAAATGTAAAAACTTGACAGACAAGATTGTACCTTTGCAACATCTAGACATTGGCAATCCATAGCAGCAATAGCTACCTGCTCATATAGAGTCCATTCTGCATCAAGATATAAGTAGTTGTTAGTAATTATACATGTTGACAAAAGTAACAGAAGTAACATAAGCAGACAACTAGTCTTAAACAGACAACAATTTGGTTTAAACACACCACTTGAAATCACAATCCAACAGATCAAATCATACAAAACCACAAAGCTTCAAGCTTTAAATTCAAGCAAATGAATAAAAGGGCAGCAATCAATAAAGCTTCAATCTTTGAAATTCAAGCAAAACTCAAGTTAGAAAAAAAATAAAGAGCAAAGAGCTCTAAAACCAAAACAAATCTAATTACAGAAAAAAAAAACGATAAGAAAAACTCAAAATTCAAATCAAACACTTTGGAGTCATCGGATTCAAACAGAACCCACTTTCAGAAATCAACCAGAACTAGAAAAAGAAAAGTCAACCTTCAGGGCCAAGAGCAGATCGTTTCTTGGGGTCATTTAAGATCGATAAGCCATACTTCAAGACTTTCTCTGAACGCCTAACTTTGAGCTTCCTGACAAGGCAAAGAAACTCCCAAGCACCTCCTCCTCCATTGTCTACCTGGTTTTCAAGCCTGTTCAATTGGGTCTCCTCTGTTTTGCTCACCATCCTTCTCTATTCCTCTCAATGGAGGTCGTTTTACTTTTTTTGGCTCTGTTTTTTTGTCTCTCTCTACTCTGACTAGGGGCCGGTGTTTTGGATCTCTAAAATCGGTCTCATTGACTATAGTTTGATTGGGATGTAACGGACATATATTATTTAATACCTCGAAATTTATTTTTATACGTACATTATTTTATATGTAATTTGGTGATATTTATTACGAGGTGAGTAGTGTTTATTTAATATATAAGATTTGAGTAAGTTTTGTCAATTATACTATCGTATCATTTTTTACATATTTACCTCATTGTAAATATGTTAATCTTAAACCATAAATAATAAACCCCAAACCTAAATTTTAAACTCAACCGAACACCAAACTCTAAACCTCAAACACTTAACCATAAACCATAAATCTCTTATCATAGACTATAAATCCCAAACT